>JAINUG010000089.1:1012500-1515000 GCA_029706075.1 Aldrovandia affinis
TTAAGTAGTGATTACAAAGGAAACCAACTTGCATTCAAAAATATATGTAAGTAAATATAGTTCTACATATATCTCAATATAATGTTTGATAAATTTATTTTATTTGAGTTTCCATCCATCCATTGTCTAAGCCGCTTATTCCTGGTCAGGGTCGCGGGGGTGCTGGAGCCTATCCCAGCATGCGTTCCGGGCGAGAGGCAGGAATACACCCTGGACAGGTCGCCAATCCATCACAGGGCACACACACCATTCACTCACACACTCATACCTACGGGCAATTTAGACTCTCCAATTAGCCTAACGTGCATGTCTTTGGACTGTGGGAGGAAACCGGAGTACCCGGAGGAAACCCACGCGGACACGGGGAGAACATGCAAACTCCGCACAGAAAGGCCCCCGGCCTGGATTGGAACCCGAGACCTTCTTGCTGTGAGGCGACAGTGCTATCCACTGCACCACCGTGCCGCCCTTTATTTGAGTTTGTTTAACATTATTGAATTGCTTAGGTGACTTTACAACTTAACCATTTGTTAACATGTATACTAGTGTGCTCTCAATTATTACTTATGTCGGCCAATAAGATGAGCTGCAATGGACATGTGACCTTGTGACCCTTGTGTATAAATACTGCGCATGTGTCAATAAAATGTTCCTCCCTTTGTATGAAGATAGCCGCTGCCTACCGTGTGCATTTATTCCTCCGGATCTAAGTCATGGTTTAGTCTAGCACTGCTGGGTACAATACGCCAGGATCGCTACAAAGTTTAGTTGAACAAGTTATGGGCCCAGAAACGTTGACGTTTGCCCAGGGATGTCCGGCGTGAGTAGCTACTGAGGGAATTTGAAACGGGAATGCCAGCCTGATGAGTGGAATGGAACGTTCAAGTTCACGTTGGTCTCGTCTTGTTTTTGACGGAGACGAAAAGAACTATGAACTGTGGGAGACAAAGTTTATGGGCCATCTTCGGCTACAGAAGTTAAAGAATACTATTTTGGAGGAGCCCACCTCCGATGATGCAGGTGAACTGGCCGCAGATGAGGAAAAGAACGCCGAGGCGTATGCTGAACTGATCCAATTCCTCGATGACAAAAGTTTGTCTCTGGTCATGCGAGAGGCAGCGGATGACGGGCGCAAGGCACTAAAGATTCTGAGGGACTACTATGCAGGCAGGGGCAAGCCCCGTATTGTTAGCCTTTATACAGAACTGACCTCGCTGAAAATGTCAAGCAGTGAGAGCGTGACGGATTATGTTATACGCGCTGAGAATACAATCACAGCTCTAAGGAACGCTGGTGAGGTGTTGAGCGATGGACTTTTGGTTGCGATGGTTTTGAAGGGGCTGCCAGAATCATTTAAGCCTTTTGCTATTTTTGTCACACAACGTGATGAGACACTCTCTTTTGCTGACTTCAAAACGAAATTGTGAAGTTATGAGGACACTGAGAAAATGCGCACAGCTACAGCCGACGACAACGTCATGGGAGCCCGGGTGCAGCCAAGGAAACCTGCCATGACAGGCGCAAGTGAGCGGGGCACCGAGAGCGTGGACATTGTGTGTTTCAGGTGTGGCCAGAAAGGGCACAAAGCAAGGGTGTGTCAACGCGGCCAACAGTGGTACAGCCAGGGCAGGAGTACCATGCGACAGGGGCGGAGACAGCGGCAGGACAACGCGCGTGGGGTGTCCGAGGAGACGGATGAGAACACCTACGCATTCCTGGTCAGCGAGACTCAGCCAGGGCACGGTGTCACGAGAAAGGGTCTGATGGTGGACACCGGTGCAACGTCGCATATCATCACGGACCTGGCGAGGTTCAAGAGCTTCGACGACAGATTCCAGGCCGAGACACACTGCGTGGAGCTGGCCGATGGCACGAGATGCAAGGGGGTCGCGGAGCGCAGAGGAGACGCGGAGGTGTGTTTGGTCGACAGCAGGGGGCGGCGCCTCGGCACCACACTGAGGCAGGCATTGTACATCCCCTCCTATTCTCAAGACATCTTCTCCGTGAGAGCTGCAACTTCCAGTGGGGCGACGGTGATCTTCAAGGACGGAGAAGACGTCCTACAGTACAGAGACGGTACGCGTTTTCCCATTTATGAACATGACAGACTGTTCTATTTGCCTACGGTGCCGGTGAATAAAGACTGTGATGAACAGTGTATGGGTTGTCATGATATTCAGACGTGGCACGAGATTTTGGGACACTGCAATTATGATGATGTCCAGAAGTTAGAAAATGTTGTTGATGGTATGACAATCAGGGGTAAGGTATCAAAGTCTACCATGCAATGTGAAGTGTGCACTCTGGGAAAGTTCACTCAGAGCAGGAACAGGAAGCCTGATGTGAGAGCCAAGTCAGCTTTAGAGCTGGTACACACAGATCTAGCAGGACCAATAGACCCAGAGTCCAGAGAAGGGTATAAGTTTGCGGTATCCTTCACTGATGATTATTCTAGTGCAGTGTTCGTGTACTTTCTCAAATACAAGAGTGATACAGCGAAAGCCACAGAGAGGTTTCTTGCCGACACAGCCCCATATGGGGAAGTTAAGTGTATCCGGTCTGATAATGGTACAGAGTTCACAGGACAGGTTTACCAAGCACTACTTCATAGGAACAGGATTAGACATGAAACATCAGCACCATACTCACCACACCAGAATGGTACAGCGGAGCGTAACTGGAGAACCCTTTTTGATATGGCTAGATGTATGCTATTAGAGAGCCAGTTACCCAAGGTGCTATGGCCGTATGCGGTCCAGACAGCAGCTGTGGTGAGGAATAGATGTTTCAATAACCGCACCAGACAAACACCTTATTTTGTGCTGACAGGAAGGCGACCAAATGTGTCCAGGATGCAGAAGTTTGGTTCGGTGTGTTATGCCTATAGGCAGGACAAACGAAAGCTAGACTCAAGGTCTGACAAGGGCATCTTTGTTGGATATGACAAGAACAGTCCAGCCTATATGGTCTATTACCCTGACAGCAGGAAAGTGAAAAAGCATAGACTGGTGAGGTTTATGTCCAAAACAATCGGAGAGCAGCAGACACAGACTGATAAGATGTCCGATGATGATGATGACTTTGGTGTGCAGCATAGGGAAGGCAAGACCAGGCTTAATGCTGATGTGAGTCCAGGACGTACTCAGGACGAGATTCCAGGCGAGACAGGCCAGACCAAACAGGAGTCTATGCGATACCCTTCTAGAGAGAGGAGGAGGCCAGACTATTTAAAAGATTATGTATGTGACGTGGAGAATGTTGATCGGGCATGGATTAACATAGACTACTGTTACAAAATGGTGTGCAATGTACCTCTAACCTTTAGAGAAGCTGTGACCTCATCTAACTCAAAGGAATGGGTTGATGCGATGGATGATGAAATGCAATCGCTGAGAGAAAATGACACGTTTACTCTGACCACACCTTACCGAGGGTAAGAAAGCAGTGGGGGGTAGATGGGTGTATGCGATTAAAAGTAATGTTGATGGTTCTGACAAATACAAGGCCCGTTATGTAGCTAAGGGATACAGTCAAGAGATGGGTATAGACTATGAAGAGACATTTTCTCCTACTGCTAACTTGACTAGTGTTAGAGTACTAATGCAAAAAGCTGCACAGGAAAACCTGATTTTACATCAGATGGATGTCAAGACTGCCTACCTACATGCACCAATAGATTGCGAGATTTTCATGAAACAACCAGAGGGTTATGAAGAGCAGTCTAATACAAACGAAAAGTTGGTGTATAAGCTAGAGAAGTCACTGTATGGATTAAAACAGTCAGGCAGGAACTGGAACAAAATGTTGCATGAGTATCTGAGTGACAATGAGTTTGTACAAAACCCAGCTGATCATTGTGTTTACACAAGGATAACAGATAATGAGAAGGTGATCATAATAATATGGGTTGATGACTTGGTTATTGCTGCCAGTAATGAGAAAGCAATGAATGGTAAAAGGGATGCTCACAGTGAAATTCCAGATGAAAGACTTAGGCAGACTGAGAAATTTCCTTGGTATCAATTTTGACCAGTGTGATGAATGTGTAACCATGTCACAAAAGAGCTATGTCGAGAAAATGCTAGAGAGGTTTGACATGCAAGAGTGTAAACCCAGGTCAACACCTTGTGAACAGAAACTGAACTACACTGATGATGCAATGATAATGAGTGATGCCAGAAAATACAGAGAGGTAGTAGGTACCCTAATCTATCTGACTACATGTACTAGACCCGATCTAAGTTTTGTAGTTTGTAAACTGTCACAGTACTTTAGTGAGCCAACAGAAGAGCAGTGGGTTACTGTGAAACATGTACTGAGGTATTTGAAAGGTACAATTGACAAAGACTTGTGTTATAGGAAATGTGACAAGGGACTGGGGTTACAGGCATACAGCGATGCAGATTGGGCGGCTGATGTAACCGACAGACGTAATACAACCGGTTACTGTGTTAGCCTGAATGAGAATGGTCCTTTGATTTCATGGAAAACCAAAAAGCAGCCAACTGTTGCACTGTCCACGTTTGAGGCAGAGTATATGGCATTGGCTGCAACCACACAAGAGTGTCTGTACCTAGTGCAACTATTAGAAAGTATTGATGAATGTCAGTATGCACCACCTAAGATCTATGAGGATAATCAAGGTACAATAGCATTGGCTAAAAATCCTGTAAGCAGACAAAGATGTAAGCATATTGATATCAAGTATCACTTTGTAAGATCAACTGTAAATAATGGTAAAATATGTTTGGAGTATTGCCCAACAGACCAGATGGTAGCAGATATAATGGCAAAACCCGCAACCAAATGTAAGTTGATGAAGTTTGCGAAGTGTCTGTTTGGAAACTAGCCAAAGTAGCCATATATTGTTGACTAAAAGATGATTTATGTATTTTCTTATTTTTCTTTATATGATGATTTAAGGAGATACGATATGTTTTGTTTCTGTTTTTTCTTTATGATTTGAGTTTCAGGAGTTAACAATGTGAGAGCAAGTGGGGGTGTTAACATGTATACTAGTGTGCTCTCAATTATTACTTATGTCGGCCAATAAGATGAGCTGCAATGGACATGTGACCTTGTGACCCTTGTGTATAAATACTGCGCATGTGTCAATAAAATGTTCCTCCCTTTGTATGAAGATAGCCGCTGCCTACCGTGTGCATTTATTCCTCCGGATCTAAGTCATGGTTTAGTCTAGCACTGCTGGGTACAATACGCCAGGATCGCTACAAAGTTTAGTTGAACACCATTAATACAAACAATATAACATGTACTATGCTAAACAGCTAAGGCACAATACAATGATTGAATTGTAGCCTAAATTTCATACTCAATTACAAAACAAGATGATAGATGATCAATTATTTCATTAAGCTTAAATATTTTATTTTCCAACTTGGATAGATGATACATTAACTACATTTAGTGAATATGAAGAAATAATCAGAAGAAAATGTACTTAAAGACTTTTAACATGAAAAGGAAATCACCAAAATATATACTGGTAAAACAGTGGGAGCACAGCCAAATTCACCATGCCGCATGGAGGGATACCCCTATTGCACCATGTTATTAAAATGATATAGGCTGGCTGTATGCTGCTCTCATCTGGGCATAGTAACCCATAGCCTTAACCCTGGAGGAAAGAACAGTTTTTTTTGTTTGAGTTATTTCTGGGGGTTTTCTCTATTTCTCTCAATTTGGTGGCCAGAACCCAGCCTGCATTTGGCATACTGCACTTGTACCTGTACCGACTGCGCCACTTGGGGGCCCTTATTTTTTTAATTATCTTCAACAGATTTAGAATTTCAACGACGGTTGTAAGAAGGTATACAAATATAACATAACAAGTAAAATAAATGAATAAACCTTGTTGTAGGGATGGCAGTACAGAGTTGTAAGGAGAGTAGGAAGGTATCCAGTGGCTTTAGACATTCCTGGTGGAGACATCTGCCATGTTTCCTGATTGCTGTGCATCCTGCTGTACATTGAGTGTTCGTGAGGCAAAGGCATAGAGGAAGGGGTTCAGACAGCTGTTGATGAAGGTCAGAGCTACAGCAATGCGCCAAGCTGCATCACTGATGTTTTTCAGAGTTTTCAATTTTAGAGAGACTGCAAAGATTCCCAGGATATTTGTGACATGAAGGGGAATCCAGAAGATGAAGAAGGTGACCACGATGCTGCTCACCAGCTTGGTCATCCTCTGGCTCTTGAAGAGAGCGGTCTGGTTCACTTTCTTGTGGAGGCAGAAGTATGAGGTGACTAGGATGGAGAAAGGGACAACAAACCCCAGCAGAGTCTCCATGAGCCAAACAACAACACTCTGCCCATCGGACCTGTAGTTCCTCATGCAATGGTCCTGTCCATTCTCTTGCCCCAGCACATCCCGAACTACAATCTCTGGGGAGGCGAGAACACCCGCCAGCCCCCACAGAGTGACCAGTAGCACCCTCTCACCCGTCCCACACAGCCTTGCTCAGTACTGAGGGTACAGCACAGTCAGGTAGCGCTGCACACTCATCAGGGTGACTGTCAGCAGGCTGCTGTACAAACCACAGTAGACCATGTAGGAGACAAATGTACATAATCCAAGGCCGAGCGTCCAGCCATACAGCCAGGTGTAGATCCACACCGGCAGCGTCACGAGGGACAAGATGTCGGAGAAAGCCAGGTTCAGCATCAGCTTCAGAGTGAAGTTCTCTCTCTTGTAATTGCTCACTATCAACATGATCACCGCAATGTTCCCAGGGACACCCACCAGACTGCACAGCCCCAGGACCACGCTGGGAGCTATGGCTTTGGTGTTCAAAATGGTGAAATTGGAGCTGGAGGTGTTGAAATGCTGCATGGTGGCAAGAGATTCTTGTTGTGTCTGAATAAAGAAATTTGCCATGAGAACATTCTCAAACAATAACTATTTATATAGTTGATTTCACAGACACACCCACAATTTCTCAGCAAGAGAGTTGATGTCTTTTTTCCGTAGTCCTGTGGTTGATGTCCAGATATGATAAGGCCATGTCAGTCAGTCAATATAAATACCTGTAAAATAAACCCAGTTTCTCTGTGGTTTTGGTGAGGTTAGTGCTGGGTGTCTTCAGATACCACTTGTGTTCAGTATTCATAGTGCTGAACCTTAAACAAGGGCATTTGACTGTTAAGGCTACTAGATTCAGGAAATATACTTTTTTTCTTCAATAGTCACTTGCCCGACAGACCTTTACCCCATAGTCCTGTGGTTGATGTTCAGATATGACAAACTTGTGTCAGTCAGTCGATAATACAGTTCCAAATGGGAATATAAAAAACTGTTTCTCTGTAGTTTTGTTGAGATTAGCGCACAATGTTTTGGAATGTTGCATGTCTAGGCGAAAGAAAAGAACCTTGTTTCCTCTGCCAGGAATCTACACCTTGGCCACAGATGGACCTTCCAACAAGACAACGATCCCAAACATACAACCAAAGAAACTAAGAAATGGTTGACAGAGCACAAGATCAATGTCCTGACATGTCCATTTCAGTCTCCAGACCTGAATCCAATTGAACATTTGTCATTCATTTTTGCCTCGGCGCGTGTTTGCATTGCACCCCTCAGATGCAGCAGGCCCAGACGGACATGTAGTTGGACAGGGAACCCCTCTCAGAGTCTGTACGGAGCAGTGAGTATGTCTTTAACCTGCGCTTGGGACTGCGCTTCACGCGAGTCTCTGCCGTTGCTGCTGTTTCTGCGTGTTGTGCGTTTGCCTACTGTCAGTTATCTTTGTTGTGTGTCGATATATCACATGCTGGGATCTGTGGGGAAGGAATTGAAGATTAATTAGTAATTACTCTGTGAAGAGCTGTGTGTGTGTGTGTGTGTGTGTGTGTGTGTGTGTGTGTGTGTGTGTGTGTGTGTGTGTGTGTGTGTGTGTGTGTGTGTGTGTGTGTGTGTGTGTGTGTGTGTGTGTGTGTGTGTGTGTGTGTGTGTGTGTGTGTAAATAGATAGGTATAAGTGAAAAAAATAAGAAAATAATCCCAATATCTATGGGTACTGAATGTTGACAGCTTCATGGCCCCTAGGGATCTAACCTGACACTCTTCCTGCCTGCAATGTTGCATCGTGCAGAAAGCGCTGACATTATTATGAAGGTGTACATGGTGATTGTGTAATATTTTCCTCTCTCCCAGCCTGCTGTGTCCAGTGAGCCTTTAGTCTTTAGTGCTCCCTTAACACATACACACACACATACTTTCTCCCTCCCTCTCTCACACATAAAAACATACACTCTCTCTCTCTCTCACACAAACACACACACTCTCTCTCTCACACACACACACACTCTCTCAACATGCACTCTCACACACACACACAGACACACACATTCTCTCACACACACTCTCAACATGCAGACTCTCACACACACACACAAATTCTCTCTCACACACACACACACTCTCTCTCTCTCTCTCTCTCTCTCACACACAAACACACACACTCTCTCAACATGCAGACTCTCACACACACACAAACACACACACTGTCTCACACACACACAATCTCTCACACACACACTCTCAACATGCAGACTCTCTCACACACACACACACACAAATTCTCTCTCTCACACACACACACACTCTCTCTCTCTCTCACACAAACACACACACTCTCTCTCACACACACACTCTCTCAACATGCAGACTCACACACACACTCTCTCAACATGCAGACTCTTTCTCACACACACACACACACACGCACACACACACTCTCTCAACATGCTCTCTCTCTCACACACACACACACACACACACACACACACACACACACACACACACACTCACACACTCGCTGCTGTGCCACAAGGAAAGCTTTCTCCTCTTTCCTTTACTCCTGACTCCACTTTGGTTTGGTACAGTCCATTTTAATACTTGAAAGTTAGTATATAATAGAAAATAAGCAGGGAGCACTTACAAAAAATAAAGTCAAATAATGTAGACTAGTTGACTTCTTTTAAGCCAGCACAGAGCCTGAAGTGTTGGCTAATCTGTTCTGGGGGGAGTGCTGGGGGCGAGTGCGAGGAATAGTCAGCACTCCCTCAGGAAAATCTTTGCCGAACAGTCAGGCTCTGTGCTAGCTTAATATGAGAAGTCAATGAAACTACATTTTTTTACCCACTATTTTTTGCTCTCTGCTTATTTTCCTACTCATCTTCAATGGGATACATCGTGTTATTAAGTCACAATGTAAACATGGTAAAAAGTGAAGTGTTTATTACACCCGAGCTTGCTGTGAGGACTTTCAATACTTGAAAGTGACCTCATCTGGCACAGTGAATTTTAAAGGAAAGCCTATTTTAAAGCTCATTTCTGTTTACCACACTGGTTTTGTTATGTTTGTTTGATTTACATGGATTTTTAAAAATGATTATTTATTGACTCGTTATGTAATGCAAACTTGAAATAAATACGGATCTCAATATAAACGTGCCTTGTATTCAGTGACTTGTATGATAAGTGAATAAAAGGAGAAGAGGCAGAGGATTTTTTCCAGAGAGGCTATAGTTTATGTTATACATTTTACATTTACATTTTAAACATTTAGCAGACACTCTTATCCAGCGCGACTTACAAGATGTGCATTAATACATGGTAGGAACAATCATAGTTTGCGCACAAGATCAGTGCAGTAATACATCGTTGTAGGCAGCGGCATACCATAACTGTAACACTGGGAAGGAAAAGGTTAGTAATTTTCTTTCTTTTTTCATTACATGAGTAGGCAGGGATACATATACAACAAGTATTGAGCAAGTAGGCAGTGGTGATGACAATTGGGTAGATGTACAAGATTCAGTGGTAGTGGCGTCTGAAAACGTGGGTTTGAGTCTCTTGCAGAAAAGAGGCGAGACCGCGGAGCGGCTGCCGGGTGCCCGGAGGGATGGGACAGTCAGTTATATACATATTATACATTTTTACATTTTATTATAAGACCCACTTGACAATTTTCCCACGTGAAGGTAAAAGTGTTACATTTCATTCTGTTGAACAACACTGTTGTGTACAGAACTTCCCACTAGGGTGGCCAAATTCACCATGCCGCATGGAGGGATACCCCTATTGCACCATGTCATTAAAATGATATAGGCTGGCTGTATGCTGCTCTCATCTGGGCATAGTAACCCATAGCCTTAACCCTGGAGGAAAGAACAGTTTTTTTGTTTGAGTTATTTCTGGGTTTTTTCTCTATTTCTCTCAATTTGGTGGCCAGAACCCAGCCTGCATTTGGCATACTGCACTTGTACCTGTACCGACTGTGCCACTTGGGGGCCCCTATTTATTTATTTATTATCTTCAACAGATTTAGAATTTCAACGACGGTTGTAAGAAGGTATACAAATATAACATAACAAGTAAAATAAATGAATGAAAACCACAGACGTTCACTTTGTTGTAGGGATGGCAGTACAGAGTTGTAAGGAGAGTAGGAAGGTATCCAGTGGCTTTAGACATTCCTGGTGGAGACATCTGCCATGTTTCCTGATTGCTGTGCATCCTGCTGTACATGCTGTACATTGAGTGTTCGTGAGGCAAAGGCATAGAGGAAGGGGTTCAGACAGCTGTTGATGAAGGTCAGAGCTACAGCAATGCGCCAAGCTGCATCACTGATGTTTTTCAGAGTTTTCAATTTTAGAGAGACTGCAAAGATTCCCAGGATATTTGTGACATGAAGGGGAATCCAGAAGATGAAGAAGGTGACCACGATGCTGCTCACCAGCTTGGTCATCCTCTGGCTCTTGAAGAGAGCGGTCTGGTTCACTTTCTTGTGGAGGCAGAAGTATGAGGTGACTAGGATGGAGAAAGGGACAACAAACCCCAGCAGAGTCTCCATGAGCCAAACAGCAACACTCTGCCCATCGGACCTGTAGTTCCTCATGCAATGGTCCTGTCCATTCTCTTGCCCCAGCACATCCCGAACTACAATCTCTGGGGAGGCGAGAGCACCCGCCAGCCCCCACAGAGTGACCAGTAGCACCCTCTCACCCGTCCCACACAGCCTTGCCCAGTACTGAGGGTACAGCACAGTCAGGTAGCGCTGCACACTCATCAGGGTGACTGTCAGCAGGCTGCTGTACAAACCACAGTAGACCATGTAGGAGACAAATGTACATAATCCAAGGCCGAGCGTCCAGCCATACAGCCAGGTGTAGATCCACACCGGCAGCGTCACGAGGGACAAGATGTCGGAGAAAGCCAGGTTCAGCATCAGCTTCAGAGTGAAGTTCTCTCTCTTGTAATTGCTCACTATCAACATGATCACCGCAATGTTCCCAGGGACACCCACCAGACTGCACAGCCCCAGGACCACGCTGGGAGCTATGGCTTTGGTGTTCAAAATGGTGAAATTGGAGCTGGAGGTGTTGAAATGCTGCATGGTGGCAAGAGATTTTTGTTGTGTCTGAATAAAGAAATTTGCCATGAGAACATTCTCAAACAAGAAGTATTTATAGAGTTGATTTCACAGACGCACCCACAATTTCTCAGCAAGAGAGTTGATGTCTTTTTTCCGTTATCCTGTGGTTGATGTCCAGATATGATAAGACCGTGTCAGTCAGTTGATATAAATACCTGTAAAATAAACCCAGTTTCTCTGTAGTTTTGGTGAGGGTAGTGCTGGGTGTCTTCAGATACCACTTGTGTTCAGTATTCATAGTGCTGAACCTTCAACAAAGGCATTTGACTGTTAAGGCTACTAGATTCAGGAAATATACTTTTTTTCTTCAATTGTCACTTGCCCGACAGACCTTTACCCCATAGTCCTGTGGTTGATGTTCAGATATGACAAACTTGTGTCAGTCAGTCGATAATACAGTTACAAATGGGAATATAAAAACCCGTTTCTCTGTAGTTTAGGTGAGATTAGCGCACAATGTTTTGGAATGTTGCATGTCTCGGCGAAAGAAAATAACCTTGTTTCCTCTGCCAGGAATCTACACCTTGGCCACAGATGGACCTTCCAACAAGACAACGATCCCAAACATACAACCAAAGAAACTAAGAGATGGTTGACAGAGCACAAGATCAATGTCCTGACATGTCCATCTCAGTCTCCAGACCTGAATCCAATTGAACATTTGTCATTCATTTTTGCCTCGGCGCGTGTTTGCATTGCGCCCCTCAGATGCAGCAGGCCCAGACGGACATGTAGTTGGACAGGGAACCCCTCTCAGAGTCTGTACGGAGCAGTGAGTATGTCTTTAACCTGCGCTTCGGACTGCGCTTCACGCGAGTCTCTGCCGTTGCTGCTGTTTCTGCGTGTTGTGCGTTTGCCTACTGTCTGTTATCTTTGTTGTGTGTCGATACATCACATGCTGGGATCTGTGCGGAAGGAATTTAAGATTAATTAGTAATTACTCTGTGAAGAGCTGTGTGTGTGTGTGTGTGTGTGTGTGTGTGTGTGTGTGTGTGTGTGTGTGTGTGTGTGTGTGTGTAGATAGGTACAGTATAAGTGAAAAAAATAAGGAAAGTATCCCAATACCTATGGGTACTGAATGTTGACAGCTTCATGGCCCCTAGGGATCTAACCTGACACTCTTCCTGCCTGCAATGTTGCATCGTGCAGAAAGCGCTGACATTATTATGAAGGTGTACATGATGATTGTGTAATATTTTCCTCTCTCCCAGCCTGCTGTGTCCAGTGAGCCTTTAGTCCAGACCTTGGTATTAAGTATTAAGCATCAGTACCATGTGTCAGAAGTGGAACCAGAACCAGAACCAGGCCAGGGAAGCGAAGCTCCCTCACTGCTCCTCAAACTGTGGTCAGCCTCGAAGCTCTTTCTCTCGCTCCCCAAACCTTACACATCAAGATTAGAGAGTTTGGAACTAATTTTTTAACATTTCTGTCTCTGTAGCATTTGTAAGCAAGATGAAATCAGTTTTGTTGTTCAGCTGCTAACTCTGTAATTCTTAGAGTAGCTTGCCTGGTGGCTGTGTATCTGAATGTAATAGAAACTGCCTTCAATTATATTGTAAATGCTGTTGAGAGCCCTGTCTGGGTCTGTCATCTGACTGCTCCCTTAACACATACACACACACACTTTCTCCCTCCCTCTCTCACACATAAAAACATACAGTCTCTCTCTCTCTCTCTCACACACAACACACACACTCTCTCTCTCACACACACACTCTCTCAACATGCACTCTCACACACACACAGACACACACAATCTCTCTCACACACACTCTCAACATGCAGACTCTCTCTCACACACACACACTCTCTCAACATGCAGACTCTCACACACACACACACACACACACACACACACACACACACACACTCTCTCAACATGCAGACTCTCTCACACACAAACACACACACACACACACAGACACACACATTCTCTCTCACACACACACACACACACATACACACACTCTCTCAACATGCAGACTCTCTCTCACACACACACAAATTCTCTCTCACACACACACACACACACACACACACACACACACACACACACACACACACACACACACACACACACACTCGCTGCTGTGCCACAAGGAAAGCTTTCTCCTCTTTCCTTTACTCCTGACTCCACTTTGGTTTGGTACAGTCCATTTTAATACTTGAAAGTTAGTATATAATAGAAAATAAGCAGGGAGCACATACAAAAATAAAGTCAAATAATGTGGACTAGTTGACTTCTTTTAAGCCAGCACAGAGCCTGAAGTTTTGGCTAATCTGTTCTGGGGGGAGTGCTGGGGGCGAGTGCGAGGAATAGTCAGCACTCCCTCAGGAAAAGCTTTGCCGAACAGTCAGGCTCTGTGCTAGCTTAATATGAGAAGTCAATGAAACTACATTTTTTCACCCACTATTTTTTGCTCCCTGCTTATTTTCCTACTCATCTTCAATGGGATACATCGTGTTATTAAGTTATAATGTAAACATGGTAAAAAGTGAAGTGTTTATTGCACCTGAGCTTGTTGTGAGGACTTCCAATACTTGAAAGTGACCTCATCTGGCACAGTGAATTTTAAAGGAAAGCCTATTTTAAAGCTAATTTCTGTTTACCACACTGGTTTTGTTACGTTTGTTTGATTTACATGGATTTTTAAAAATGATTATTTATTGACTCGTTATGTAATGCAAACTTGAAATAAATACGGATCTCAATATAAACGTGCCTTGTATTCAGTGACTTGTATGATAAGTGAATAAAAGGAGAAGAGGCAGAGGATTTTTTTCCAGAGAGGCTATAGTTTATGTTATACATTTTACATTTACATTTTAAACATTTAGCAGACACTCTTATCCAGCGCGACTTACAAGATGTGCATTAATACATGGTAGGAACAATCATAGTTTGCGCACGAGATCAGTGCAGTAATACATCGTTGTAGGCAGCTGCATACTATAACTGTAACACTGGGAAGGAAAAGGTTAGTAATTTTCTTTCTTTTTTCATTACATGAGTAGGCAGGGATACATATACAACAAGTATTGAGCAAGTAGGCAGTGGTGATGACAATTGGGTAGATGTACAAGATTCAGTGGTAGTGGCGTCTGAAAACGTGGGTTTTGAGTCTCTTGCAGAAAAGAGGCGAGACCGCGAGGAGCGGCTGCCGGGTGCCCGGAGGGATGGGACAGTCAGTTATATACATATTATACATTTTTACATTTTATTATAAGACCCACTTGACAATTTTCCCACGTGAAGGTAAAAGTGTTACATTTCATTCTGTTGAACAACACTGTTGTGTACAGAACTTCCCACTAGGGTGGCCAAATTCACCATGCCGCATGGAGGGATACCCCTATTGCACCATGTCATTAAAATGATATAGGCTGGCGGTATGCTGCTCTCATCTGGGCATAGTAACCCATAGCCTTAACCCTGCAGGAAAGAACTGTTTTTTTTGTTTTAGTTATTTCTGGGGGGTTTTCTCCATTTCTCTCAATTTGGTGGCCAGAACCCAGCCTGCATTTGGCATACTGCACTTGTACCTGTACCGACTGTGCCACTTGGGGGCCCCTATTTTTTTTAATTTGAAATTATCTTCAACAGATTTAGAATTTCAACGACGGTTGTAAAAAGGTATACAAATATAACATAACAAGTAAAATAAATGAATAAAAACCACAGACGTTCACCTTGTTGTAGGGATGGCAGTACAGAGTTGTAAGGAGAGTAGGAAGGTATCCAGTGGCTTTAGACATTCCTGGTGGAGACATCTGCCATGTTTCCTGATTGCTGTGCATCCTGCTGTACATTGAGTGTTCGTGAGGCAAAGGCATAGAGGAAGGGGTTCAGAGAGCTGTTGATGAAGGTCAGAGCTACAGCAATGCGCCAAGCTGCATCACTGATGTTTTTCAGAGTTTTCAATTTTAGAGAGACTGCAAAGATTCCCAGGATATTTGTGACATGCAGGGGAATCCAGAAGATGAAGAAGGTGACCACGATGCTGCTCACCAGCTTGGTCATCCTCTGGCTCTTGAAGAGAGCGGTCTGGTTCACTTTCTTGTGGAGGCAGAAGTATGAGGTGGCTAGGATGGAGAAAGGGACAACAAACCCCAGCAGAGTCTCCATGAACAATGTGGCCACCTCTTCCACCTCTGATCTGAAGCACCATCGACATCGCATCTCACTGCTGTCCACATTCCCCAGTACAATTGCAGGGGAGGCAAGAACACCTGCCAGCCCATGCAGCCTTGCCCAGTACTGATGGTACAGCACAGTCAGGTAGCGCTGCACACTCATCAGGGTGACTGTCAGCAGGCTGCTGTACAAACCACAGTAGAGCACGTAGTTGAAGAGCTTACACAGAGCACGGCTGAGCTTCCAGCCATGGAGAATTGAATAGATCCACATTGGGAGCGAGATGAGGGACACGAGGTCAGAGACCGCCAGGTTCAGCATCAGCTTCAGAGTGAAGTTCTCTCTCTTGTAATTGCTCACTATCAACATGATCACCACAATGTTCCCAGGGATACCCACCAGACAGCACAGCCCCAGGACCATGCTGGGAGCTATGGCTATGGTGTTCAAAATTGTGAAATTGGAGCTGGAGGTGTTGAGATGTTGCATGGTGGCAAGAGATTCTTGTTGTATCTGAATAACGAAATTTGCCATGACAACATTCTCAAACAAGAACTATTTATAGAGTTGATTTGACAGACGCACCCACAATTTCACAGCAAGAGAGGTGATGTCTTTTTTCCGTTGTCCTGTGGTTGATGTCCAGATATGATAAGGCCATGTCAGTCAGTCAATATAAATATCTGTAAAATAAACCCAGTTTCTCTGTGGTTTTGGTGAGGTTAGTGCTGGGTGTCTTCAGATACCACTTGTGTTCAGTATTCATAGTGCTGAACCTTCAACAAAGGCATTTGACTGTTAAGGCTACTAAATTCAGGAAATATACATTTTTTCTTCAATTGTCACTTGCCCGACAGACCTTTACCCCATAGTCCTGTGGTTGATGTTCAGATATGACAAACTTGTGTCAGTCAGTTGATAATACAGTTCCAAATGGCAATATAAAAACTCTGTAGTTTTGTTGAGATTAGTGCACAATGTTTCGGAATGTTGCATGTCTAGGCGAAATAAAATAACCTTGTTTCCTCTGCCAGGAATCTACACCTTGGCCACAGATAGACCTTCCAACAAGACAACGATCCCAAACATACAACCAAAGAAACTAAGAAATGGTTGACAGAGCATAGACAGAGCCCTGTATGTCCAGGGAGATTAGACTCTGAACAGCTCTGTACAATATACTGTAGAGCACAGAAATATAGGAAAGGATGACATGATAGGATGAGGGGTTAAAATGCAAATAGAGGTGCTTCTGCTTATCATGCTTTTCATCATTTCCTGTTGTCTGGCAGGACAGAGCAAGCCATATCATTACACTAATACAAATCACATGAATGATGACTAGAATTAAAAGTGCTAATCCCTAAAGTACTGATGCTTCATCTTCTGAAACAGACTCTAGAACTGAAGGGTTTTGTACTATTCCTATGATCTACCTTAAAAGGTCTCTCTGTGGTTTGGGTTTTCCAGGAAGTGAGGTTGGTGCTGCATGTGGTGAGATTTTGCATGTTTGGCTGAAAGTCAAAATGGCATCCAAATGTTTGAATTCTTATGTAAAATGTGTTGGCTTTATGGTGTACTGGTCTTTCTCTAGAGAATATTTAAACACACCCTCTATATATACTGTAGACGGCCAAGCATGTTTCAGTCTTGCAAGATCAAATCTTTAAAAATATTTTTAAACCAAAATGTTGTTTTGTCGTTTATTTATCTAATAAAAGTCATGTGTTTGATGTGATCTATTCATTTACATTATGTACAATTGCAGTCTATTAACTCTGCTACATTTCTTTACGTGCAAACATACATGTTATGGCAGTCCAATGCACAAATACAGACTACACCAGAAATGACCTCAAATCAGCCTGCAATTCAATAAAATCATATTTTTCTGTAGCCTCTGAGACTGCATGTAATACACAACTATGATCAGACCGAATGCATTTATTCACGTAGCCAACTAGCACTAGCTAAATAACACTAATCTGTAAGATAGTTAAATGATGCAGTCCTTTAATTCTATCAATTGATTGACTCCAGCTATTGCCACTACACTGTATGTACTGTATGTATGTAATTATATTACTTACTTCAGTTGCCACTAGGGGGCACAACCCTACCATTGCCTTGCAGGGGCAGTCCAGTATAATCCAAATTTTGAGACCCATTCATTGTGTCTCAAACCATGTACTTCCATGCTCCAAGCACACATTACGTGTACACAGTCATGTTGGAGTCTGAATCCAAATCGAAGCCCCGTAGCACAGAGCATGGATAGAACACCTGGGGCCTCGTTTATAAAACATGCTTACGCACAGATTTGATCTTAGAACGTGCGTACGCTTAAATCCACGCCAAAGTTCAGATTGATAAAAACGGTCTTCGACGTGGAAAAGTACTTAGCTCCATGTCAGGTTCCAACTTGGTGTACGCACGTTTCCTTGTGGCAATGTTGAAACGGTGGAACGACCTTCCGCAATCGGTCAGGACCGCAGAATCACTTGCGATCTTCCGCAAGAGACTATAAATCCACCTTTTCAGACTCCACTACCACTGAATTCTGTACATCTAGCTAATTGCCATCACCACTGCCTACTTGCTCAACACTATATACCCCTGCTTACTCCATTAAAAAAAAAAAAATGTACTAACCTTTTCCTTCCCAGTGTTACAAGTATGGTACGCAGCTGCCAACAATGATGTCTATCACTGTATTACTGCACTGATCTCTTGCGCGAGCAATGATTGATCATACCATGTATTAATTAATGCACATCTTGTAAGTCGCTCTGGAAAATCTGCTAAATGCTTAAAATGGTCCCTGATGTATGTAATACACATCTCACATGTATATTATTTTCATTCGGTTCTTCCATCAATAATAATGCACCTCTTGGTTGAATAAAAAAAATATGTCATGTTAGAAGAAACAAAATAAAATAATGGAAAGAGAAAAGTGTTATGTGATCCTTTAAGAGGCTTACAAACACTTACTATCAGTTACTTATCTACAGATTTTTATCATTATTTAAAAAATTACTGAGATCTGAAAATATTGCCTGCAATATCCATTTTGTCGGCCATTTTCATTCATCATTGTGTCGTTGTAATATTTATGCAAGCACCAGTTGTGTACTAATTGTTGCAATATTGTTTGCAATGGTAAAACAACAATTGAGTGCACAAACTGAATGTAGGGTATTAAGCCAATGACAGGTATGCATTGAACATTTTCTGCAGCTTCATGCATGCTTACTTTTGGATCAACAGAATAGCTATGATATATGAATCTGATTACTTTTTCAAATTGCGGCCACACATTTTTGTTTCGTCATATCTTCACCAGTAAATATGTGAAATGAATGAGTTGTTGTCGTCATCCCATTAGGACAATTTCATCACATTCTCGTCTTCGTCAAAAAAAAAGGTCCCATCCAGAAACCCAAGCACCGCTCCACCCAGGGAAAACACAAAATAAGAAGTTATGTCAGGTCAAAGACTAGGGGAAGTCTGTGGAAAGAGTCAGCAAAATTTCAGAGGGCTGTGGCGTAACATTTCCGTATTCGGTCTGATATAAAGCCTCAGTATTCAGGCCTCATACTTAGTATCAGCCTGATCATGTCTCTGCTCAACACCTCTAACGAAAGTGTCACCTCCATGTACTCTGCCCGCGTGGTCCCCAGCGCTGTCATGGGCCTATGCTGCGTGGTGGGATTATTCGGCAACATCGCGGTGATTTTGATGATATTGCGCAATTTCAAGAAAGACAATTTGAACTTCACTCTGAAGCTGATGCTGAACCTGGCTTTCTCCGATATCTTGTCCCTCCTCACGCTGCCGGTGTGGATCTACACCTGGCTGTATGGCTGGACGCTCGGGCTTGGATTATGTAAATTTGTCTCCTACACGGTCATCGGCAGCCTGTACGTCAGTGTCCTGACAGTCACCCTGATGAGTGTGCAGCGCTACCTGACTGTGCTGTACCACCAGTACTGGACAAGGCTGCGTGGGACGGGTGAGAGGGTGCTGCTGTTCACCTTGTGGGGGCTGGCGGGTGTTCTCGCCTCCCCTGCAATTGTGCTGGGGAACGTGGACAGCAGTGACATGCAATGTCGATGGTGCTTCCGATCAGACGCAGAAGAGGTGGCCACCTTGTTCATGGAGACTCTGCTGGGGTTTGTTGTCCCTTTCTCCATCCTGGTCACCTCTTACTTCTGCCTCCACAAGAAAGTGAACCAGACCGCCTTCTTCAGGAGCCAGAGGATGACCAAGCTGGTGACCAGCATCGTGGTCACCTTTTTCATCTTCTGGATTCCCCTTCACATCACTAATATTTTGAAAATCTCTGCGACTTTGCTCAAATACAAAACCCTTAAGGCCTTTGCAATGACCGGAGGTGCCTATACTCAGGCTCTGGCCTTCATCAACAGCTGTGTGAACCCCTTCCTCTACGCCTTCGCTACCTGGAACCGTAAGAGCACAGAGCGCTCAGGAACATCACAGACCATCTCTTCCAGCAATTTATAACTCCCAGACATCAATGACACCAACTCTGTGTGTGTTCCCTCGGATAAAATTACTTATTAGTAAAGATGAATTGTAATTCCTCATTTAATATTGACTGTAAACACATTTATATAGCTATTAGTTAGATGTTATTATTATTATTACTTATTGAATGATAATATACAGTGCTATGTGTATGTTTATCAATTGTGAGACTTGTAATGTCCTATGATGAACAACTATTTTTTAGTTGAGGTATTTTGATGTTTTACTACAACTATAACTGTGACTAAATTATTTTTATTTCAAATAAAATGATTTCATGAAGTCTTTTCGTAATGATTCTTACACTATTTCAACATTAGGAAAAGTTATGTAAATTGCGACATTTTGGAAATGCACTGGAAATGTAATGTCATTGCAACATTCTATTCTGTCATTGAAAAATGCAATTTATATGAAAAGGTTATTACACCATATGATATATTTGGTGATTCTGAAGAAGAATCACCCTTAAACTCTACATTAGGTAGTCATGTCTGGTTGAAATTGTTTTAATGTGAGATGATTTATGGCTATTCTGTAGTTTATTTGACCATAGAGTGAACACATTTTTGAATACTTATATTTGAGCAGTTCTTCATCTTGATGCTCATTTACTGTATTACTGACTATGCAGTACCTCAGTTGTACACTTACTGTATATTTCCATGATGGCATTCAAATATCTGCAAAGGTGTACATTTACATTTTAGCAGACGCTTTTATCCAAAGCGACTTACAGTAGTGAATGCATACATTTTCAGTATATGTGGCCCCAGTGGGGATTGAACCCACAACCTAAGTGTTGCCAACGCTGTGCTCTACCAACTGAGCCACAGAGAACCACACCAAGAGATCAGTACAGCAACTATACAACAGATGTCACCGTAGACAGATGCACATCACACCTATAAAATAGGGAGAGAAAAGTTAGTACATTTTAATTTACTTATTAATACATGCAGGTGTATGAAAATGAATTATATAATACTTTTTAGCTTATTTCATTGCTGTCAGCAATCAACTAGATTATTAGTTTCAGAAGGAACTATAGGAGTTGGGTGTAATGTTCCCTAATGTGAAAAGTTAATTCATTCTTCACATTAGGGAACTGGGATATTTGATGAGTATTTATGTTTTGATGGATAGGGTATTATATGATAAGGTACATAGCAGGTATGTGTTACAGGGAGGGTGGTTTGTATGTGATTGATGGTAAAGGTGAAGTGGGTATGCAACTATGACATGGGTAACAAGAGTTGAAGTAGTGTGGCAGTGTAGTGTCTAAAGTAGTGTCGCAGAACACGCATCTGACATTTAAAGCCTTTCTTTGACCTATGATAATGTATCCGTTCTGTTTTCATAAAGTAACACTTAGTATGATGTTTTCCAATTGTCTCTTTACACTGCTATACTCGAATAAAACGAATACTCCGTGCTAGCTTAATATGATAAGTCATTTTTTACCCCCTATTTTTTGCTCCCTGCTTATTTTCCTACTCATCTTCAATGGGATACATCGTGTTATTAAGTCACAATGTAAACATGGTACAAATGTAAGTGTTTATTGCACCCGAGCTTGCTGTGAGAACTTTTTTGCTTTTTAATACTTGAAAGTGACCTCATCTGGCACAGGGAATTTGAAAGGAACGCCTATTTTAAAGCTAATTTCTGTTTACCACACTGGTTTTGTTACGTTTGTTTGATTTACATGGATTTTTAAAAATGATTATTTATTGACTCACTTGTTATATAAAGCAAACTTGAAATAAATATTGAATTCTAAATATAAACTTGCCTTGTATTCAGTGCCTTGTATGATTAGTGAATAAAAGGAGAAGAGGCAGAGGAATAGTATTTTCCAGAGGCTATAGTTCATATTATACATTTTTACATGTTATTATAAGACCCACTTGACGGTAAAAGTGTTACATTTAATTCTGTTGAACAACACACACACACACACTTTTACATTAATTACTTTGTACAATCTTATACAATGTTACACTATTTTCCTTCAAGTTAAATTGCCATGCATCTGCCTAGAAACCAATAATAGGGATAACTTGATCATCTTTACTGCATGTCATACAAAAGTGAGACAAATGAATTAAGTAGTGATTATAAAGGAAACCAACTTGCATTCGCGCCACATTATTAAAATGATATAGGCTGGCTGTATGCTGCTCTCATCTGGGCATAGTAACCCATAGCCTTAACCCTGGAGTAAAGAACAGTTTTTTTGTTTGAGTCATTAACTTTTTTTTCTCTATTTATTTCAATTTGGTGGCCTGAACCCAGCCTGCATTTGGCATTCTGCACTTGTACCTGTACCAACTGCGCCACTTGGGGACCTGTAGTTCCTCATGCAATGGTCCTGTCCATTCTCTTGCCCCACCACATCCCAAACTACAATCTCTGGGGAGGCGAGAACACCCGCCAGCCCCCACAGAGTGACCAGTAGCACCCTCTCACCCGTCCCACGCAGCCTTGCCCAGTACTGAGGGTACAGCACAGTCAGGTAGCGCTGCACACTCATCAGGGTGACTGTCAGCAGGCTGCTGTACAAACCACAGTAGAGCACGTAGTTGAAGAGCTTACACAGAGCATGGCCCTACCATTGCCTTGCAGGGGCAGTCCAGTATATTCCAAACTTTGAGACCCATTCACTGTGTCTCAAACCATGTACTTCCATGTACTCTGCCCGCGTGGTCCCCAGCGCTGTCATGGGCCTATGCTGCGTTGTGGGATTATTCTGGAACATCGCGGTGATTTTGATGATATTGCGCAATTTCAAGAAAGACAATTTGAACTTCACTCTGAAGCTGATGCTGAACCTGGCTTTCTCCGACATCTTGTCCCTCCTCACGCTGCCGGTGTGGATCTACACCTGGCTGTACGGCTGGACGTTCGGCCTTGGATTATGTAAATTTGTTTCCTACACGGTCATCGGCAGCCTGTACGTCAGTGTCCTGACAGTCACCCTGATGAGTGTGCAGCGCTACCTGACTGTGCTGTACCACCAGTACTGGGCAAGGCTGTGTGGGACGGGTGAGAGGGTGCTACTGGTCACTCTGTGGGGGCTGGCGGGTGTTCTTGCCTCCCCTGCAATTGTGCTGGGGAACGTGGACAGCAGTGAGAAGTGATGTCGATGGTGCTTCAGATCAGAGGCGGAAGAGGTGGCCACCTTGTTCATGGAGACTCTGCTGGGGTTTGTTGTCCCTTTCTCCATTCTGGTCACCTCCTACTTCTGCCTCCACAAGAAAGTGAACCAGACCGCCTTCTTCAGGAGCCAGAGGATGACCAAGCTGGTGACCAGCATCATGGTCACCTTTTTCATCTTCTGGATTCCCCTTCACATCACTAATATCTTGAGAATCTCTGCGACTTTGCTCAAATACAAAACCGTTAAGGCCTTTGCAATGGCCGGAGGTGCCTATACTCAGGCCCTGGCCTTCATCAACAGCTGTGTGAACCCCTTCCTCTACGCCTTCACTACAAGGAACCGTAAGAGCACAGAGCGCTCAGGAACATCAAAGACCATCTCTTCCAGCAATTTATAACTCCCAGACATCAATGACACCAACTCTGTGTGTGTTCCCTCGGATAAAATTACTTGTTAGTAATTGTAATTCCTCATTTAATATTGACTGTAAACATATTTATATAGCTATTAGTTAGTTAGATGCAGTGATGGCGGTAACGCGTTACTTAGTAACGCGTTACTCTAATCTGATTACTTTTTTCAGTAACGAGTAATCTAACGCGTTAATATTTCCAAACCAGTAATCAGATTAAAGTTACTTATCCAAGTGACTGTGCGTTACTATTGCGTTACTACCTCATAACATAGGCAGAATGCAGTATTTTTGTCATTTTCGATAGTAAAAATATATCTTTTGCTTTTTTCTTGCGGGGAGTGACGTCAGTGTGCGACAGGCAGCTCACGTTTTCAGCACGAGTTTACAGAAAACAAGCTCACGTGGATCAGAATGCGGCTCCACAAACGTAAACAAACGTACACAGAGACGTAAGAAACAATGGAGGGGGGAGCGTTTTCGAGCTGGAAATACAGCCACTATTTTGAATTCATGTCAGCTAAGGACGAGAAGAATATCAATGTTCGTTGTACACTCTGTGCTGGCAAGAAAATATTATCCAGCGGCAAAAACACTACGTCTACTACACTACGAAAAGACTGGCTTTATTTACTATTTCAGGTAAATAGTATTTAAGTTATTTTTGTTATGTTATTTAATTATTGTGTGATTTAAGTTACTTTTAAAATGCTTTTCCAATAAAGTGAGTATTGGCAAAACCGGTTGTCATTTTTATGTTGCGGGGGGGGCTAGGCAGCTGCCGAAAGTAACTAATAAAGTAACTAGTAATCTAACTTAGTTACTTTTAAAAGCAAGTAATCAGTAAAGTAACTAGATTACTTTTTAGTAATCAGTAATCAGTAATCAGATTACCTTTTCAAAGTAACTAAGACATCACTGGTTAGATGTTATTATTATTATTACTTAGTGAATGGTTATATAACAGTGCTTTGTGTATTCTGGACCTTTTTATTTTTTTTATCAATTGTGGGACTTCTGTAACGTCCTACGATGAATAGCTATTGTTTAGTTGAGGTATTTTTATGTTTTACTACAACTATACTATAAATTATTTTCATTTTAAATAACATGATTTCATGTAGTTCATATTATACATTTTTACATTTTATTATAAGACCCACTTGACAGTAAAAGTGTTACATTTCATTCTGTTGAATAACACACATACACATTTTTACATTAATTACTTTGTACAATCTTATACAATGTTACACTATTTTCCTTCAAGTTAAATTGCCATGCAAAAGCCTAGAAACCAATAATAGGGATAACTTGATCAACTTTACTGCATGTCATACAAAAGTGAGACAAATGAATTAAGTAGTGATTACAAAGGAAACCAACTTGCATTCGCGCCACGTTATTAAAATGACATAGGCTGGCTGTATGCTGCTCTCATCTGGGCATAGTAATCCATAGCGTTAACCCTTGAGTAAAAAACTGTTTTTTTCTTTGAGATATTTCAGGCTTTTTTTGGTGGCCTGAACCCAGCTTGCATTTGGTATCCTGCACTTATACCTGTAGCGATTACACCACTTGGACGCCTCTATTTATTATCTTCAACAGATTTAGAATTTCAACGACAGTTGTAAGAAGGTATACAAATATAACATAACAAGTAAAATAAATGAATAAAAATCACAGACGTTCACCTTGTTGTAGGGATGGCAGTACAGAATTGTTAGGAGAATAGGAAGGTATCCAGTGGCTTTAGACATTCCTGGTGGAGACATCTGCCATGTTTCCTGATTGCTGTACATCCTGCTGTACATGCTGTACATTGAGTGTTCGTGAGGCAAAGGCATAGAGGAAGGGGTTCAGACAGCTGTTGATGAAGGTCAGAGCTACAGCAATGCTCCAAGCTGCATCACTGATGTTTTTCAGAGTTTTAGAGAGACTGCAAAGATTCCCAGGATATTTGTGACATGAAGGGGAATCCAGAAGATGAAGAAGGTGACCACGATGCTGCTCACCAGCTTGGTCATCCTCTGGCTCTTGAAGAGAGCGGTCTGGTTCACTTTCTTGTGGAGGCAGAAGTATGAGGTGGCTAGGATGGAGAAAGGGACAACAAACCCCAGCAGAGTCTCCATGAACAAGGTGGCCACCTCTTCCGCCTCTGATCTGAAGCACCATCGACATCGCATCTCACTGCTGTCCACATTCCCCAGTACAATTGCAGGGGAGGCGAGAACACCCGCCAGCCCCCACAAGGTGACCAGTAGCACCCTCTCACCCGTCCCACGCAGCCTTGCCCAGTACTGGTGGTACAGCACAGTCAGGTAGCGCTGCACACTCATCAGGGTGACTGTCAGCAGGCTGCTGTACAAACCACAGTAGACCACGTAGGAGACAAATTTACACAAACCAAGGCCGAGCGTCCAGCCATACAGCCAGGTGTAGATCCACACCGGCAGCGTCACGAGGGACAAGATGTCGGAGAAAGCCAGGTTCAGCATCAGCTTCAGAGTGAAGTTCTCTCTCTTGTAATTGCTCACTATCAACATGATCACCGCAATGTTCCCAGGGACACCCACCAGACTGCACAGCCCCAGGACCACGCTGGGAGCTATGGCTTTGGTGTTCAAAATGGTGAAATTGGAGCTGGAGGTGTTCAGATGTTGCATGGTGGCAAGAGATTCTTGTTGTATCTGAATAAAGAAATTTGCCATGACAACATTCTCAAACAAGAACTATTTATAGAGTTGATTTGACAAACGCACCCACAATTTCACAGCAAGAGAGGTGATGTCTTTTTTCCGTTGTCCTGTGGTTGATGTCCAGATATGATAAGGCCATGTCAGTCAGTCAATATAAATATCTGTAAAATAAACCCAGTTTCTCTGTGGTTTTGGTGAGGTTAGTGCTGGGTGTCTTCAGATACCACTTGTGCTCAGTATTCATAGTGCTGAACCTTCAACAAAGGCATTTGACTGTTAAGGCTACTAAATTCAGGTAATATAATTTTTTTCTTCAATTGTCACTTGCCCGACAGACCTTTACCCCATAGTCCTGTGGTTGATGTTCAGATATGACAAACTTGTGTCAGTCAGTTGATAATACAGTTCCAAATGGCAATATAAAAACTCTGTAGTTTTGTTGAGATTAGCGCACAATGTTTTGGAATGTTGCATGTCTAGGCGAAAGAAAATAACCTTGTTTCCTCTGCCAGGAATCTACACCTTGGCCACAGATAGACCTTCCAACAAGACAACGATCCCAAACATACAACCAAAGAAACTAAGAAATGGTTGACAGAGCATAGACAGAGCCCTGTATGTCCAGGGAGATTAGACTCTGAACAGCTCTGTACAATATACTGTAGAGCACAGAAATATAGGAAAGGATGACATGACAGAATGAGGGGTTAAAATGCAAATAGAGGTGCTTCTGCTTATCATGCTTTTCAACATTTCCTGTTGTCTGGCAGGACAGAGCAAGCCATATCATTACACTAATAAAAATCACATGAATGATGACTAGAATTAAAAGTGCTAATCCCTAAAGTACTGATGCTTCATCTTCTGAAACAGACTCTAGAACTGAAGGGTTTTTGTAGTATTCCTATGATCTACCTTAAAGGTCTCTCTGTGGTTTGGGTTTTTCAGGAAGTGAGGTTGGTGCTGCATGTGGTGAGGTGTTAAATGCAGCAGACTCAGGAAGCAGCCCATCTTTCTCAGTAATATTCTGTTCTTACCACAGTATGCAAAGTACAGATGCAAAGTCTTCCAGTGCACTGGCCTGACGCTGGTGGGCTGAAGAGTGGAAAGAAGCAGAGGCCCGCTGTACATATTTTGTAGGACACGCATGCAAGTCTGTACCTTCCTAAACAAACGGAGGACACTGCAGTGATGGAATGGGCTTGCTATTCATTTTAGAATTAATTGCTAATAGCTACTACAAATTGTGCACTAACTGGGGATAAAGATCTTCTCCAGAAAATGGGATTCAGTTAGAGTATCTGAAATGGCATCCAAATGTTTGAATTCTTATGTAAAATGTGTTGGCTTTATGGTGTACTGGTCTTTCTCTAGAGAATATTTAAACACACCCTCTATATATACTGTAGACGGCCAAGCATGTTTCAGTCTTGCAAGATCAAATCTTTAAAAAATATTTTTTTAAACCAAAATGTTGTTTTGTCGTTTATTTATCTAATAAAAGTCATGTGTTTGATGTGATCTATTCATTTACATTATGTACAATTGCAGTCTATTAACTCTGCTACATTTCTTTACGTGCAAACATACATGTTATGGCAGTCCAATGCACAAATACAGACTACACCAGAAATGACCTCAAATCAGCCTGCAATTCAATAAAATCATATTTTTCTGTAGCCTCTGAGACTGCATGTAATACACAACTATGATCAGACCGAATGCATTTATTCACGTAGCCAACTAGCACTAGCTAAATAACACTAATCTGTAAAATAGTTAAATGATGCAGTCTTTTAATTCTGTCAATTGATTGACTCCAGCTATTGCCACTACACTGTATGTATGTAATTATATTACTTACTTCAGTTGCCACTAGGGGGCACAACCCTACCATTGCCTTGCAGGGGCAGTCCAGTATAATCCACATTTTGAGACCCATTCATTGTGTCTCAAACCATATACTTCCATGTTCCAAGCACACATTACGTGTACACAGTCATGTTGGAGTCTGAATCCAAATCGAAGCCCCGTAGCACAGAGCATGGATAGAACACCTGGGGCCTCATTTATAAAACATGCTTACGCACAGATTTGATTTTAGAACGTGCGTACGCTTAACCCTTGTATTGTGTCAGACAGATTTGACCCGAATTTAGGTGTTTATCATAATGGATATTATTGTGCCAAATCTGCCCCTCATTAAATGCAAGACAAACATTACATGTGTAAGATACTAAAAACATGCCAGCTATTTTTTTAAAGCACATTATGACCATCATGGCCAGTTTAATGAATAATTAGTACATTTTGTGGGCTTTGTAATGAAAAACGAGTGGTGTAACATCAAGGGAACCCTGTCCTATATGGACAAAAAACTGAAATATCTGGTCAAGTTTGTAATGATAGTCAGTGACATGATGATAATTTCAAATAATTCGTTTTTGAGGAGGTTAAATATATATATCATACAATTTTGAGGTGACTTGTATAGCACCGGCTATTTTTGGGTAAACATTGAAACATAATACAAGGGTTAAATCCACGCCAAAGTTCAGATTTATTAAAAACGGTCTTCGACGTGGAAAAGTACTTAGCTCCACGTCAGGTTCCAACTTGGTGTACGCACGTTTCCTTGTGGCAATGTTGAAACGGTGGAACGACCTTCCGCAATCGGTCAGGACCGCAGAATCACTTGCGATCTTCCGCAAGAGACAATAAATCCACCTTTTCAGACTCCACTACCACTGAATTCTGTACATCTAGCTAATTGCCATCACCACTGCCTACTTGCTCAACACTATATACCCCTGCTTACTCCATTAAAAAAAAAAGATTACTAACCTTTTCCTTCCCAGTGTTACATAGGCTATGGTACGCAGCTGCCAACAATGATGTCTATCACTGTATTACTGCACTGATCTCTTGCGCAAGCAATGATTGATCATACCATGTATTAATGCACATCTTGTAAGTCGCTCTGGATAAGAGCATCTGCTAAATGCTTAAAATGTCAAATGTAAATGTGTTAAAAAGAGTAATGGTTGAGTTTATTGGATTACTGGATTGGTAATTATATTACCAAGCACCAGCTGCAGAGTGAGTGTAACACACTCCTTCTGGATCTGAAGGGAATTTACTGTAAGACTGAATCAGTTACTTTCTATCATATTTGAGTAAAAACCTATATTTCTGATATTTAATCTTGTAGTTTAAATTAGTAATGAGGAAGCAGATGAACAAATATCATTCATGTACCCTCATTGTCCAGCAAAGTCCTTTCATTAGCCTGAAAAATATCTACCATGTATCACTGCAGTGCCTTGCACCTGGTGAAGCTCCAAACACTTCAAATGTGAGATATTATTTTTATAAAAGCAAAAGTGACTGGATTGCACAGTTTAGGTTAAGTTAAAACTGAAACACGATGAGACAGAATGAGCCTACTTTTGTCATATCGAGAGCTTTTAGTTGAAATACAGGACAGAAGTGATTGCATAGGTCACAAAGTAGACATTGGAACTTTGCTTCCCTGATGTATGTAATACACATCTCACATGTATATTATTTTCATTCAGTTCTTCTATCAATAATAATGCACCTCTTCGTTGAATAAAAAAAAGATGTCATGTTAGAAGAAACAAAATAAAATAATGGAAAGAGAAAAGTTTTATGTGATCCTTTAAGAGGCTTACAAACACTTACTATCAGTTACTTATCTACAGATTTTTATCATTATTTAAAAAATTACTGAGATCTGAAAATATTGCCTGCAATATCCATTTTGTCGGCCATTTTCATTCATCATTGTGTCGTTGTAATATTTATGCAAGCACCAGTTGTGTACTAATTGTTGCAATATTGTTTGCAATGGGAAAACAACAATTGAGTTCACAAACTGAATGTAGGGTATTAAGCCAATGACAGGTATGCATTGAACATTTTCTGCAGCTTCATGCATGCTTACTTTTGGATCAACAGAATATGATATATGAATCTGATTACTTTTTCAAATTGCGGCCACACATTTTTGTTTCGTCATATCTTCACCAGTAAAAATGTGAAATGAATGAGTTGTTGTCGTCATCCCATTAGGACAATTTCATCACATTCTCGTCTTCGTCAAAAAAAAAGGTCCCATCCAGAAACCCAAGCACCAATCCACCCAGGGAAAACACTGACATGTAAGCTCAACCTCCTTTTGCATCTTGCTCCAAAAGCATGTTTTTCTGTGTCGATTGGGACACTGATTGTGATCTAAATGAAGGAGCAGTTTTTGTCACACAAAATAAGAAGTTATGTCAGGTCAAAGACTAGGGGAAGTCTGTGGAAAGAGTCAGCAAAATTTCAGAGGGCTGTGGCGTAACATTTCCGTATTCGGTCTGATATAAAGCTTCAGTATTCAGGCCTCATCCTTAGTATTAGCCTGATCATGTCTCTGCTCAACACCTCTAACGAAAGTGTCACCTCCATGTACTCTGCCCGCGTGGTCCCCAGCGCTGTCATGGGCCTATGCTGCGTTGTGGGATTATTCGGCAACATCGCGGTGATTTTGATGATATTGCGCAATTTCAAGAAAGACAATTTGAACTTCACTCTGAAGCTGATGCTGAACCTGGCTTTCTCCGACATCTTATCCCTCCTCACGCTGCCGGTGTGGATCTACACCTGGCTGTATGGCTGGACGCTCGGCCTTGGATTATGTAAATTTGTCTCCTACACAGTCATCGGCAGCCTGTACGTCAGTGTCCTGACAGTCACCCTGATGAGTGTGCAGCGCTACCTGACTGTGCTGTACCACCAGTACTGGGCAAGGCTGCATGGGACGGGTGAGAGGGTGCTGCTGGTCACCTTGTGGGGGCTGGCGGGTGTTCTCGCCTCCCCTGCAATTGTGCTGGGGAACGTGGACAGCAGTGACATGCAATGTCGATGGTGCTTCAGATCAGAGGCGGAAGAGGTGGCCACCTTGTTCATGGAGACTCTGCTGGGGTTTGTTGTCCCTTTCTCCATTCTGGTCACCTCCTACTTCTGCCTCCACAAGAAAGTGAACCAAACCACCTTCTTCAGGAGCCAGAGGATGACCAAGCTGGTGACCAGCATCGTGGTCACCTTTTTCATCTTCTGGATTCCCCTTCACATCACTAATATTTTGAAAATCTCTGCGACTTTGCTCAAATACAAAACCCTTAAGGCCTTTGCAATGACCGGAGGTGCCTATACTCAGGCTCTGGCCCTCGTCAACAACTGTGTGAACCCCTTCCTCTACGCCTTCGCTACCTGGAACCGTAAGAGCACAGAGCACTCAGGAACATCACAGACCATCTCTTCCAGCAATTTATAACTCCCAGACATCAATGACATCAACTCTGTCTGTGTTCCCTCGGATAAAATTACTTATTAGTAAAGATGAATTGTAATTCCTCATTTAATATTGACTGTAAACACATTTATATGGCTATTAGATGTTATTATTATTATTACTTAGTGAATGATAATATACAGTGCTATGTGTATGTTTATCAATTGTGAGACTTGTAATGGCCTATGATGAACAACTATTTTTTAGTTGAGGTATTTTGATGTTTTACTACAACTATAATTGTGACTAAATTATTTTTATTTCAAATAAAATGATTTCATGAAGTCTTTTCGTAATGATTCTTAGACTATTTCAGCATTGGGAAAAGCTATGTAAATTGCGACATTTTGGAAATGCACTGGAAATGTAATGTCATTGCAACATTCTATTCTGTCATCGAAAAATGTAATTTATATGCAAAGGTTATTACACCATATGATATATTTGGTGATTCTGAAGAAGAATCACCCGTAAACTCTACATTAGGTAGTCATGTCTTGTTGAAATTGTTGCTCTTTAATGTGAGATGATTTATGGCTATTCTGTAGTTTATTTGACCATAGAGTGAACACATTTTTGAATACTTATATTTGAGCAGTTCTTCATCTTGATGCTCATTTACTGTATTACTGGCTATGCAGTACCTCAGTTGTACACTTATTGTATCTTTCCATGATGGCATTCAAATATCTGCATAGGTGTACATTTACATTTTAGCCATTTAGCTGATGCTCTTATCCAGAGCGACTTAGGAGTGCATTTACGAGTGCAAGAATAATCACAGCTAGACCAAATATATATATATATATATATATATATACACCATTTAGCAGACACTTTCATCCAAAGCGATATACAGTAGTGAATGCATACATTTTCAGTATATGTGGCCCCAGTGGGGATTGAACCCACAACCTAAGCGTTGCCAACGCTGTGCTCTACCAACTGAGCCACAGAGAACCACACCAAGAGATCAGTACAGCAACTATACAACAGATGTCATCGTAGACAGATGCACATCACACCTATAAAATAGGGAGAGAAAAGTTAGTACATTTTAATTTACTTATTAATACATTCAGGTGTATGAAAATGAATTACTGTATATAATACTTTTTAGCTTATTTCATTGGTGTCAGCAATCAACTAGATTATTAGTTTCAGAAGGAACTATAGGAGTTGGGTGTAATGTTCCCTAATGTGAAAAGTTAATTCATTTTCACATTAGGGAACTGGGATATTTGATGAGTATTTATGTTTTGAAGGATAGGGTATTATATGATAAGGTACATAGCAGGTATGTGTTACAGGGAGGCTGGTTTGTATGTGATTGATGATAAAGGTGAAGTGGGTATGCAACTATGACATGGGTAACAAGAGTTGAAGTACTGTGGCAGTGTAGTGTCTAAAGTAGTGTCACAGAACACGCATCTGATATTTAAGGCCTTTGTTTGACCTATGATAATGTATCGGTTCTGCTTTCATAAAATAACACTTAGTATGATGTTTTCCAATTGTCGCTTTACACTGCAGTACTCAAATAATACTAATACTCCGTGCGAGTTTAATAGCTTTTACCCCCTATTTTTTGCTCCCTGCTTATTTTCCTACTCATCTTCAATGGGATACATCGTGTTATTAAGTCACAATGTAAACATCACTTGTTATGTAATGCAAATTTGTAATAAATATGGAATTCTAAATATAAACTTGTTTTCAGTGCCTTGTATGATTAGTGAATAAAAGGATAAGAGGCAGAGGAATAGTATTTTCCAGAGAGGCTCTTGTTCATATTATACATTTTTACATTTTATTATAGGACCCACTTGACAATTTTCCCACGTGAAGGTAAAAGTGTTACTGTCAAAGTCAAAGTCAAAGTCAAAGTCAGCTTTATTGTCAATCACTGTATATACACGACATACAGGGATTGAAATTGCGTTCTCTCACATCCACAGTGCAGTTTAACATTAATACAAACAAACAGCACACACACAATACAAAACACACAATATAAAAACGAAATCTAAAAATAGTTATAAATATAAATATAAAATATGTAAATGGTGCAAATGAATGCTGTGCAAATATTGATTTAAGTACAGTTACAGTGCAATAGCAGTATTAGGTAAAGTGGCTGTTGCTAATAGTCTGTGCAGGGGGGGTGTTCTGTTGAACAACACACACACACACACACACACACACACACATTTTTACATTCATTACAATCTAATACAATGTTACACTATTTTCCTTCAAGTTAAATTGCCATGCAAAAGCCTAGAAAACAATAATAGGGATAACTTGATCAACTTTACTGCATGTCATACAAAAGTGAAACAAATGAATTAAGTAGTGATTACCAAGGAAACCAACTTGCATTCGCGCCACGTTATTAAAATGACATAGGCTGGCTGTATGCTGCTCTCATCTGGGCATAGTAACCCATAGCGTTAACCCTTGAGTAAAGAGCTGTTTTTTTGTTTTAGGGTTTTTTTGGTGGCCTGAACCCAGCTTGCATTTGATATCCTGCACTTATACCTGTAGCGATTACCCAACTTGGGGGCCCCTATTTTTTAATTATCTTCAACGGATTTGCATCACTGATGTTTTTCAGAGTTTTCCATTTTAGAGAGACTGCAAAGATTCCCAGGATATTTGTGGCATGAAGGGGAATCCAGAAGATGATGAAGGTGACCACGATGCTGCTCACCAGCTTGGTCATCCTCTGGCTCTTGAAGAGAGCAATCTGGTTCAGCGCTCCATAAACAAGGTGGCCACCTCTTCCACCTCTGATCTGATGCACCATCGACATCGCATCTCACTGCTGTCCACATTCCCCAGTACAATTGCAGGGGAGGTGAGAACTTGTACCTGTACCAACTGCGCCACTTGGGGACCTGTAGTTCCTCATGCAATGGTCCTGTCCATTCTCTTGCCCCACCACATCCCAAACTACAATCTCTGCTGAGGTGAGAACACCTGCCAGCCCCCACAGAGTGACCACTAGCACCCTCTCACCCGTCCCACACAGCCTTGCCCAGTACTGAGGGTACAGCACAGTCAGGTAGCGCTGCACACTCATCAGGGTGACTGTCAGCAGGCTGCTGTACAAACCACAGTAGAGCACGTAGTTGAAGAGCTCACACAGAGCACGGCTGAGCTGCCAGCCATGGAGAATTGAATAGATCCACATTGGGAGTGAGATGAAGGACACGAGGTCAGAGACCGCCAGGTTCAGCATCAGCTTCAGAGTGAAGTTCTCTCTCTTGTAATTGCTCACTATCAACATGATCACCGCAATGTTCCCAGGGACACCCACCAGACAGCACAGCCCCAGGACCACACTGGGAGCTATGGCTTTGGTGTTCAAAATGGTGAAATTGGAGCTGGAGGTGTTGAGATGTTTCATGGTGGCAAGAGATTCTTGTTGTGTCTGAATAAAGAAATTTGCCATGACAACATTCTCAAACAGCAACTATTTATATAGTTATATAGTTGATTTCACAGATGCATCCACAATTCCAAAGACGTAAACAAGAGATGTGATGCCTTTTTTTCCGTAGTCCTGTGGCTGATGTACAGATATGATAAGGCCGTGTCAGTCAGTCGATATAAATAGACCAGTTCCCTAACCATTATACCACACTGCCTGCCTTACAAGGTGTCTAAAGCTACCATTCGACGATGCCTACATGACAATGGCCTCATGGCAGAGTTGCAAGAAGGAAGCCTCTTTTGAAGACAATTAACTAAAAAAGGCGTCTTGAATTCGTCAAACTACATCTGAACTACAATTGGAACTGTGTCTTGTGGCCGAATCAAACTTTTTAGACATGCACATCAGTGTTATGTTTGGCATCCAAAGAATGCAAGTAATTTTGAAAAACACCTCATGCCTACGATGAAACATGGTGGTGGATCTTTAATGCTTTGGGGTTATTTTGCATCCACAGGCCCTGGTGCCCTTATTAAATAGATGGCCCCAAGGCCTGTGGATGCATAGAACGATGTACTCCAGCATGTACCAAGACATTTTGTCCAAAAACCTTGTTCCCTCTGCCAGGAATCTACACCTTGACCACAGATGGACCTTCCAACAAGACAACGATCCCAACGATCTTCAGACCTGAATCCAATTGAACATTTGTGGTTTGAACTCAAAAAAGCAGACCATAAACGTCAACCCAAGAATCTGAAGAAACTAGAACAATTCTGCTTGATGGAATGGTTGAGGATGCCCCCAAGAAGTTACATAACCTCGTACGACACTACAGAAGGTGACTACTTGCTGTTATAATGGCCAAGGGACGAAACACAAAGCACTGATAACAGGGGTGTGAATATTTGTGATATGAAAAATATATATAATTTGTGAACTGTTCAATTGTGGTTCGTGGTTCGATGCATTATTATTAAAGAATATAATTTTCGGAATAAAAAAAAAAATATATATACCTCATTATTTATATAGTTTATTTTATACGATCTCTTTTGTTCATCTTTCTCAAGGGTATGATAAAAATGGACTGTATATCCAGGGAGATCAGACTCTGAACAGCTCTGTTGTCACATTCCCTTTGTTCCTGTCTCGTTTTTCCTTTGTCTTGTTTCTCCCTCGTGATTGTTTGTGTTAATTGTTTTATTTTCTATTATTCAATTATGATCCCATCAAGATCATCAGCCCTGCAGTATATCTACCCCGGTTTTCCAGTCATCCATCGTCAGACCATTGTTCTCCCTCCCCGGTAGAAACTCACTTCAGAAAGCCTTATCAAACTCTGTGTTTACTGTTCTTTGTGTGTCAAGTTAAATTTATGTTTACCCTTGTTCCTGTTGTCTCCCTTTGTGTTCAGGTTCATTCCTCGTCTGTCTGCCAGCTCTGTCCGTCCTGCCATGGAGGTGCTTCTGCTTATCATGCTTTTCATCATTTTCTGTTGTCTGGCAGGACAGAGCAAGCCATATCATTACACTAATAAAAATCACATGAATGATGACTAGAATTAAAAGTGCTAATCCCTAAAGTACTGATGCTTCATCTTCTGAAACAGACTCTATAACTGAAGGGTTTTTGTAGTACTCCTATGATCTATCTTAAAGGTTTCTCTGTGGTTTGGGTTTTCCAGGAAGTGAGGTTGGTGCTGGATGTGGTGAGATTTTGCATGGTTGGGTGAAAGAATGTTAAATGCAGCAGACTCAGGAAGCAGCCCATCCTTCTCAGTAATATTCTGTTCTTACCACAGTATGCAAAGTACAGATGCAAAGTCTTCCAGCGCACTGGCCTGACGCTGGTTGGCTGAAGAGTGGAAAGAAGCAGAGGCCCGCTGTACATCTTTTGTAGGACACGCACGCAAGTCTGTACCTTCCTAAACAAATGGAGGACACTGCAGTTGTACAAATTGTGAACTAATTGGGGATAAAGATCTTCTCCAGAAAATGGGATTCAGTTAGAGTATCTGAAATGGCATCCAAATGTTTGAATTCTATATACAATGTGTTGGCTTTATGGTGTACTGGTCTTTCTCTTATAGAGAATATATATTTTTTAACCTGCAACATACCCTTCTATATATACTTTAGACGGCCAAGCATGTTTCAGTCTTGCAAGATAAAATCTTTAAAAAATAATTGTTTAAACCGAAATGTTGTTTTATTGTTTATTTATCTAATAAAAGTCATGTGTTTGATGTGATCTATTCATTTACATTATGTACAATTGCAGTCTATTAACTCTGCTACATTTCTTTATGTGCAAATCTAAATGTTATGGCAGTCCAATGCACAAATACAGACTAAGGTACACCACAAATGACCTCAAATCAGCCTGCAATTCAATAAAATCATATTTTTCTGTAGCCTCTGAGACTGCATGTAATACACAACTATGATCAGACCGAATGCATTTATTCACGTAGCCAACTAGCACTAGCTAAATAACACTAATCTGTAAGATAGTTAAATGATGCAGTCCTTTAATTCTGTCAATTGAATGACTCCAGCTATTGCCACTACACTGTATGTACTGTATGTATGTAATTATATTACTTACTTCAGTTGCCACTAAGGGACACAACCCTGCCATTGCCTTGCAGGGGCAGTCCAGTATATTCCAAACTTTGAGACCCATTCACTGTGTTTCAAACCATGTACTTCCATGCTCCAAGTACACATTACGTGTACACAGCCATGTTGGAGTCTGAATCCAAACCGAAACACGGTAGCACAGAGCATGGATAGAACACCTGGATGCATGCTTGTTTATCCCAAATTTTGTCCATACATCAGTCCATGCTCTGATGGTAAAAAATCCTGTCGTTCCTTTCGTCTTCGATGTGATTTAAAGCAAATTCTTACTGGGCATGAGTGGACAACTGATACAACCATACATCATATATCTGATAAAGCTGGCTAATTTAGCCAAGTATAGCTAGATACTTCAAATACAGTAAAATGTTACCTAACACCATATTCCTTCCTGGTTTGTTTACTAACTGCAACATGTTCCCATCAGTTCTTCCCAGATAGTTCCGAAATCTGAGTTGTTTTGAACGGTGAGCCATTGATAGCCCAGAGTGATTTGTTCTCGTATGGATACATTTTTTCAGTAGACACCTTTTATTGTGGGACATGGTGCTCTTGGGTGGTACAAGGACCCCCACCACACCTACAATGACATAAATCATACATTTTATTCCTAGAGCTGTAGGGATTAAATTGAACCCTTATTTTTTCAGCATTTACCTTTTAGTGTGGCACATGCTGCTCTGGTGCTTTATTTTTAAACTCTGGATGGTAGGAGGACCTCCACCTCACCTACAAAGACATAAATCGTATATGTCCTGGGCATTTTCTTATTCCCAGGGCTCTAGGGATTCCATTTTAAGCCCTATTGAGGGGACACAATCCTTCCTTTTTCAGTATTCATGGTCTAAAGGCACATCATTTCTTAAAATGCCAGTGAAGTGATCATTTATGTAGATTTTTTAAATAAACATGTTGTTTTTTGTGTTTATTGAAGCTCATTCATTTGAATTATTCAAGTGAAATTATGCATAATAGTCCAGCCAATAATATTTTTAAAAACATGAAATGTGCTTATATTTTAAAACTTGGTTCGGAAAATCAATCGGAAGTCAGATTCTTATTGGGGCTTACGGATAGCTTCATACCGGTATAGGTAGGTTCACAGTTTAGCTATCCACATTTTGGTTTTGGTATTCGGTATATCGAGATATAAGGGTCCAATTTAGGTCCAAAATGGCCCCCATCTTCAAGAGTAATATTTTTTTATCACAATATTTCAGACCATAAAATGAATAAAGACCTGGATTTTTTTGTGGGAGCTATTACACAATACTCATAAATAACATATACAAAATATCTTTTGGTTATATCTTCAGTGGAGAAAATTTGAAAACGTGGGTATATTATTGAAATCTCAGAGCATAAGTGTTATGCAGTTGATAAATGGAAAATGTAATCTTCCTTATAACTTCATGGTTACATAAATTGTTAAATCAGAATCTCTCATGTCATGTTAGAAGAAACAAAACAAAATAATGGAAAGTTACTTAAAAGTTTATTACCAAAGATTTTTAAGATCCAGGTGGAAATTAGTTTTAAGATATTAGGAAGCAGAGAGTTGTCAATGCCAACACAGGTCAGGTTACTATTCAAGGCCAGGCAGTTAGATGTTCTTTATCATGATACAGATTTTTTGTTCTTATTATTTAAAAAATTACTGAGATACTGAGATCTGAAAATATTGCCTGCAATATCCATTTTGTTGGCCATTTTCATTCATTTCAGTCGTTGTAATATTTATGCAAGCACCAGTTGTGTACTAATCGTTGCAATGTTGTTTGCAATGGGAAAACAACAATTGAGTGCACAAACTGAATGTAGGGTATTAAGCCAATGACAGGCATGCATTGAACATTTTCTGCAGTTTCATGCATGCTTACTTTTGGATAAACAATCTGATATATTAATCTGACTACTTTTTCAGATTGCGGCCACACATTTTTGTCTCGTCATATCTTTGCCAGTAAAAATGTGAAATGAATGAGTTGTTGTCATCATCCCATTAGGACATTTTCATCACATTCTCGTCTTCATCAAAAAGAAGTCCCATCCAGAAACCCAAGCACCGATCCACCCAGGGAAAACACTGACATGTAAGCTCAACCTCCTTTTGCATCTTGCTCTGAAAGCATGTTTTTCTGTGTTGATTGGGACACTGATTGTGATCTTAATGAAGGAGCAGTTTTTGTCACACAAAATAAGAAGTTATGTCAGGTCAAAGACTAGGGGAAGTCTGTGGAAAGTGCCAGCTAAATTTCAGAGAGCTGTGGTATAACATTTCCATATTCAGTCTGATATAAGACCTCAGTATTCAGACCTCATCCTTAGTATCAGCCTGATCATGTCTCTGCTCAACATCTCTAACTCCAGTGTAACCTCCATCAACTCTGCCCGCGTGGTCCCCAGCGCTGTCATGGGCCTATGCTGCGTTGTGGGATTATTCGGCAACATCGCGGTGATTTTGATGATATTGCGCAATTTCAAGAAAGACAATTTGAACTTCACTCTGAAGCTGATGCTGAACCTGGCTTTCTCCGACATCTTATCCCTCCTCACGCTGCCGGTGTGGATCTACACCTGGCTGTACGGCTGGACGCTCGGCCTTGTATTATGTAAATTTGTTTCCTACACGGTCATCGGCAGCCTGTACGTCAGTGTCCTGACAGTCACCCTGATGAGTGTGCAGCGCTACATGACTGTGCTGTACCACCAGTACTGGGCAAGGCTGCATGGGACGGGTGAGAGGGTGCTGCTGGTCACCTTGTGGGGGCTGGCGGGTGTTCTCGCCTCCCCTGTAATTGTGCTGGGGAACGTGGACAGCAGTGAGAATCGATGTCGATGGTGCTTCAGATCAGAGGCGGAAGAGGTGGCCACCTTGTTCATGGAGACTCTGCTGGGGTTTGTTGTCCCTTTCTCCATTCTGGTCACCTCCTACTTCTGCCTCCACAAGAAAGTGAACCAGACCGCCTTCTTCAGGAGCCAGAGGATGACCAAGCTGGTGACCAGCATCGTGGTCACCTTTTTCATCTTCTGGATTCCCCTTCACATCACTAATATCTTGAGAATCTCTGCGACTTTGCTCAAATACAAAACCCTTAAGGCCTTTGCAATGGCCGGAGTTGCCTATACTCAGGCTCTGGCCTTCATCAACAGCTGTGTGAACCCCTTCCTCTACGCCTTCGCTACCTGGAACCGTAAGAGCACAGAGCGCTCAGGAACATCACAGACCATCTCTTCCAGCAATTTATAACTCCCAGACATCAATGACACCAACTCTGTGTGTGTTCCCTCGGATAAAATTACTTATTAGTAAAGATGAATTGTAATTCCTCATTTAATATTGACTGTAAACATATTTATATAGCTATTAGTTAGTTAGATGTTATTATTATTATTACTTAGTGAATGATAATATAACAGTGCTTTGTGTATTCTGGACCATTTTTTTTTTTTTATCAATTGTGAGACTTCTGTAACGTCCTACGATGAATAGCTATTATTTAGTTGAGGTATTTTTATGTTTTACTACAACTATACTATAAATTATTTTTATTTAAAATAAAATGATTTCATTAAGTCTTTTCGCAATGATTCTTACACTTTTTCAACATTGGGAAAAGCTATGCAAATTGCGGCATTCTGGAAATGCACTGGAAACATAATTTTGCATACAATGATCGTTTTAGGCACATTGTTATTTTTGAATACTTATATTTGAGCAGTTCTTCATCTTGATGCTCATTTACTATATTACTGGCTATGCAGTACCTCAGTTGTACACTTACTGTATATTTCCATGATGGCATTCTTATCCAGAGCGACTTAGGAGTGCATTTAGGAGTGCAAGAATAATCACAGCCAGACCAATAGATCAGTACAGAAGCTATACAACAGACGTCATCATAGACAGATGTACAGTTAGTACATTTTTATTTATGTATTTCTTAATACATTCAGGTGTGTGAAAATTAATTATATAATACTTTTTAGCTTATTTTATTGCTGTCAGCAATCAACTAGAATATTAGTTTCAGAAGGAACTACAGTAGTAGGATGTAATGTTCCCTAATATGAAAAGTGAATTCACTTTTCACATTAGGGAACTGGGATATTTGATGAGTATTTATGTTTTGAAGGATAGGGTATTATATGGTAAGGTACATAGCAGGTATGTGTTACAGGGAGGGTGGTTTGTATGTGATTGATCATAAAGGTGAAGTGGGTATGCAACTATGACATGGGTAACAAGAGTTGAAGTACTGTGGCAGTGTAGTGTCTAAAGTAGTGTCGCAGAACACGCATCTGACGTTTAAAGCCTTTCTTTGACCTATGATAATGTATCGGTTCTGTTTTCATAAAGTAACACTTAGTATGATGTTTTCCAATTGTCTCTTTACACTGCTATACTCGAATAAAACGAATACTCCGTGCTAGCTTAATATGATGTCATTTTTTACCCCCTATTTTTTGCTCCCTGCTTATTTTCCTACTCATCTTCAATGGGATACATCGTGTTATTAAGTCACAATGTAAACATGGTACAAATTTAAGTGTTTATTACACCCGAGCTTGCTGTGAGAACTTTTTTGCTTTTTAATACTTGAAAGTGACCTCATCTGGCACAGGGAATTTGAAAGGAACATCTATTTTTTATTTATTTTTTATTTTGTTTCTGATTTTATCACATTTTCTCCCAATTTGGTAGCCAATTAGACCCGCTATTTTTTACGTCAATCCCCCCCTAGTAATGTGAGTTCGCTGCCGTAGTCCTGCGACCGGTAGTGACGAAGGCGAAGTGACGCCTCTTCCAAGACGTCACTCGCCAAGCCGTCGACCGAACCCCGGTACTTACAGGGCCACTATACGCAGCGAACGTCACGTCGGCTTCCCTCCCCCCCTCCCTGGGGCGGACAGCCAATCGCCGCCCCCTGGTGGCACTCCCGGCCAAAGCCGACACTTGGCGAGACGGGGAATTGAACCCCGGTCTCCGTGGCCAGCGTCGGACGTTGTAACCACTGGACCACGCGGGAGGCCGCCGGAACGCCTATTTTAAAGCTCATTTCTGTTTACCACACTGGTTTTGTTACGTTTGTTTGATTTACATGGATTTTTAAAAATGATTATTTATTGACTCACTTGTTATATAATGCAAACTTGAAATAAATATTGAATTCTAAATATAAACTTGCCTTGTATACAGTGCCTTGTATGATTAGTGAATAAAAGGAGAAGAGGCAGAGGAATAGTATTTTCCAGAGGCTATAGTTCATATTATACATTTTTACATTTTATTATAAGACCCACTTGACGGTAAAAGTGTTACATTTAATTCTGTTGAACAACACACACACACACACTTTTACATTAATTACTTTGTACAATCTTATACAATGTTACACTATTTTCCTTCAAGTTAAATTGCCATGCAAAAGCCTAGAAACCAATAATAGGGATAACTTGATCAACTTTACTGCATGTCATACAAAAGTGAGACAAATGAATTAAGTAGTGATTACAAAGGAAACCAACTTGCATTCGCGCCACGTTATTAAAATGACATAGGCTGGCTGTATGCTGCTCTCATCTGGGCATAGTAATCCATAGCGTTAACCCTTGAGTAAAAAACGTTTTTTTTCTTTGAGATATTTCAGGGTTTTTTTGGTGGCCTGAACCCAGCTTGCATTTGGTATCCTGCACTTATACCTGTAGCGATTACACCACTTGGACGCCTCTATTTATTATCTTCAACAGATTTAGAATTTCAACGACGGTTGTAAGAAGGTATACAAATATAACATAACAAGTAAAATAAATGAATAAAAATCACAGACGTTCACTTTGTTGTAGGGATGGCAGTACAGAATTGTTAGGAGAGTAGGAAGGTATCCAGTGGCTTTAGACATTCCTGGTGGAGACATCTGCCATGTTTCCTGATTGCTGTACATCCTGCTGTACATGCTGTACATTGAGTGTTCGTGAGGCAAAGGCATAGAGGAAGGGGTTCAGACAGCTGTTGATGAAGGTCAGAGCTACAGCAATGCGCCAAGCTGCATCACTGATGTTTTTCAGAGTTTTCAATTTTAGAGAGACTGCAAAGATTCCCAGGATATTTGTGACATGAATGGGAATCCAGAAGATGAAAAAGGTGACCACGATGCTGGTCACCAGCTTGGTCATCCTCTGGCTCCTGAAGAAGGCGGTCTGGTTCACTTTCTTGTGGAGGCAGAAGTATGAGGTGACCAGAATGGAGAAAGGGACAACAAACCCCAGCAGAGTCTCCATGAACAATGTGGCCACCTCTTCCGCCTCTGATCTGAAGCACGATTGACATCGCATCTCACTGCTGTCCACATTCCTCAGTACAATTGCAGGGGAGGCAAGAACACCTGCCAGCCCCCACAGAGTGACCAGTAGCACCCTCTCACCCGTCCCATGCAGCCTTGCCCAGTACTGGTGGTACAGCACAGTCAGGTAGCGCTGCACACTCATCAGGGTGACTGTCAGCAGGCTGCTGTACAAACCACAGTAGACCACGTAGGAGACAAATTTACATAATCCAAGGCCGAGCGTCCAGCCATACAGCCAGGTGTAGATCCACACCGGCAGCGTCAGGAGGGACAAGATGTCGGAGAAAGCCAGGTTCAGCATCAGCTTCAGAGTGAAGTTCTCTCTCTTGTAATTGCTCACTATCAACATGATCACCACAATGTTCCCAGGGACACCCACCAGACTGCACAGCCCCAGGACCACGCTGGGAGCTATGTCTTTGGTGTTAAAAATGGTGAAATTGGAGCTGGAGGTGTTGAGATGCTGCATGGTGGCAAGAGATTCTTGTTGTGTCTGAATAAAGACATTTGCCATAACAACATTCTCAAACAAGAAGTATTTGCATAGTTGATTTCACAGACCTTTTCACCACAAGAGAGGTGATGTATTTTTTCTGTAGTCCTGTGGTTGATGTCCAGATATGATAAGGCCGTGTCAGTCAGTCGATATAAATACCTGTAAAATAAAGGTTAGTGCTGGGTGTCTTCAGATACCACTTGTGTTCATTATTCATAGTGCTGAACCTTAAACAAGGGCATTATATTTGACTGTTAAGGCTACTAGATTCAGGAAATAGAATTTCTTCAATAGTCACTTGCCCGACAGACCTTTATCCCATAGTCCTGTGGTTGATGTTCAGACATGACAAACTTGTGTCAGTCAGTTGATAATACAGTTCCAAATGGCAATATAAAAACCAGTTTCTCTGTAGTTTTGTTGAGATTAGCGCACAATGTTTTGGAATGTTGCATGTCTAACCGACTGAAGCTCCGTGCGGCAGAAAGGAAATGGAGAAAATCCAAATCCCCTGTAGCTCTGTCTGACTTCCACACACTCCTGGCTTCCTTCTCCACTAACCTCTCCTCTGCTAAGTCTGCATTTTTCCTTTCTAAGATTCAATCCTCTGTTTCCAACCCACGTAAACTCTATGCTACGTTTTCCTCTCTCCTCACCCCTCCTCCTCCCCCACCCCCCTCCTCTATAACCGCCGATGACTTCTCATCCTTCTTTCACGAGAAGGTTGAGGTTATTCGCAACTCCTTCCCCCCAACCTCTCCCTCTCCCATCCCGCTACCTAAACCTCCCACTCCTCTGTCCTCCTTCTCACCCCTCCCTGACTCAGACATCCTTCAACTTGTTCTCTCCCACCGTCCCACCACCTGCCCTCTTGATCCCATTCCTTCCCTGCTCTTCCAGTCCATTGCTACGGACATCCTCCCCTTTGTCTCCAATGTCATTAACTCCTCTCTTTCCTCTGGCTCTGTCCCCTCCTCCCTCAAATGCGCTCAGGTTGTCCCCCTCCTCAAAAACCCTCTCTGAATCCTGCTGTCATCTCTAACTACCGACCTGTCTCTCTCCTCCCATTCCTCTCCAAAACGTTAGCGCGGGCTGTCTATAATCAACTGTCTGCTCATCTCTCACAGAACGACCTGCTTGATCCTAACCAATCTGGGTTCAGAGCAGGCCACTCCACAGAGACTGCTCTCCTTGCGGTCACTGAGGCTCTTCACGTCGCTAAGTCCCGATCCCTTAGCTCCGTCCTCCTCCTCCTCGACCTGTCGGCAGCATTCGACACCGTGGATCACCGGATCCTGCTCTCATCTCTCGTCGAGATGGGAATCTCTGGATCTGCGTTGACATGGTTTGAGTCCTACCTGGCTGACCGGTCCTACCAGGTGGCCTGGAGAGGATCCTCTCCTCTCCCCGCACCCTCTCTACCGGTGTCCCGCAGGGCTCGGTGCTAGGCCCTGTCCTATTTTTCTCTGTACACCAAGTCACTTGGCTCTGTTATTTCTGCTCATGGTTTTTCCTATCACTGTTATGCTGATGACACTCAACTCTTTCTCTCCTTCCCTCCATCTGATACCCAGGTCCCGGCACGGATCTCTGCATGCCTGGCTGACATCTCCGCATGGATATCCACCCACCACCTGAAGCTGAACCTGGGGAAGACAGAGCTGCTCTTCCTCCCAGCAAAGGGCTCCCCGATGATTGATGCGTCAATCACCGTGGAAGGCTCCACAGTGTCTCTGTCCCAGTCTGCCAGGAGTCTTGGGGTAACCCTGGATAACCAGCTGTGCTTCTCGAGCCATATTGCAGCGATCACTCGGACCTGCCGTTTCTCCCTCCATAACATCCAGAGGATCCGACCGTTCCTCACCCAAGAGGCCACTCAACTCCTGGTCCAGGCCCTGGTGATCTCACGTCTGGACTACTGCAATTCCTTGCTGGCAGGCCTTCCGGCCTGTGCCATCAAGCCACTGCAACTAGTCCAGAACGCTGCTGCTCGCCTGGTGTTCAACCAGCCGAAGTTCACCCACGTCACCCCTCTACTCTCCTCTCTGCACTGGCTCCCCATCGCAGCACGCATCAGATTCAAGTCACTGGTGCTTGCTTTTCAAGCGGCCAGAGGTACTGCTCCCCCATACCTCCAGTCACTCATCACGCCCTACACCCCGTCCAGACCCCTCCGCTCAGCCTCCGCTGGCAAACTGACTGCCCCATCCCTCCGGGCGCCTGGCAGCCGCTTCTCGCGGTCTCGCCTCTTCTCTGTCCTGGTCCCTCGTTAGTGGAACGACCTCCTGCAATCGGTCAGGACTGCGGAATCACTTCCAATCTTCCGCAAGAGACTCAAAACCCATCTCTTCAGACTCCACTACCCCTGATCTCTGTCCATCTAGCTAAATTGTCTTCACCTCTGCTTACTTGTTCAACACAAAAAAAAAAAAAAATACACTAACCTTTTCCTTCCCGGTGTTACAGGTATGGTCCGCAGATGCCTGCAATGATGTCTATTGCTGTATTCCTGCACTGATCTCGCGCGCTAACTATGATTATTCCTACCATGTATTGATGCACATCTTGTAAGTCGCTCTGGATAAGAGCGTCTGCTAAATGCTTAAAATGTAAAAAATGTAAATGTCTAGGCGAAAGAAAAGAACCTTGTTCCCTCTGTCAGGAATCTATACCTTGGCCACAGATGGACCTTCCAACAAGACAATGATCCCAAACACACAACCAAAGAAACTAAGAAATGGTTGACAGAGCACAAGATCAACATCCTGACATGTCCATCTCAGTCTCCAGACCTGAATCCAATTGAACATTTGTGGTTTGAACTTATAAAGTAGAGCAAACATCAACCCAAGAATCTGAAGGAACTAGAACAATTCTGCATGAAGAAATGGTTGAGAACTCCCCCCCAGGAAGTTCCATAACCTTGTATGGCACTACAGAAGGTGACTACTTGCGGTTATAATGGCCAAGGGAGGAACCACAAAGTTCTGATAACAGGGGTGTGAATATTTGTGATTCTTGATTTTTCTGGGAAAAAATGATAATTTGTGAATGGTTCGATTGCGGTTCGTGGTTCAATGCATTATTATTAAAGAATGTAATTTTTTGAATTTTTTGAGCATGAAATATACCTCATTAATTATATAGTTTATTTTATTTTTGTTTAATCTCTTTTGTTTATCTTTCTCAAGGGTATAATTAAAGACAGAGCCTACTGTATGTCCAGGGAGATTAGACTCTGAACAGCTCTGTACAATATACTGTAGAGCACAGAAATACTTTCCAAAATGTAGGTCTCCTATAACAGGATGAGGGGTTAAAATGCAAATGGAGGTGCTTCTGCTTATCATGCTTTTCATCATTTCCGTTTGTCTGGAAGGACAGAGCAAGCCATATCAGCGTACACTAATAAAAATCACATGAATGATGACTAGAATTAAAAGTGCTAATCCCTAAAGTACTGATGCTTCATCTTCTGAAACAGACTCTAGAACTGAAGGGTTTTTGTAGTATTCCTATGATCTATCTTAAAGGTTTCTCTGTGGTTTGGGTTTTCCATGAAGTGAGGTTGGTGCTGCATGTGGTGTTTGGCTGAAAGACTGTTAAATGCAGCAGACTCAAGAAGCAGCCCATCCTTCTCAGTAATATTCTGTTCTTGCCACAGTATGCAAAGTACAGATGCAAAGTCTTCCAGTGCACTGGCCTGACGGTGGTTGGCTGAAGAGTGGAAAGAAGCAGAGGCCCGCTGTACATCTTTTGTAGGACACGCATGCAAGTCTGTACCTTCCTAAACAAATGGAGGACACTGCAGTTGTACAAATTGTGTACTAATTGGGGATAAAGATCTTCTCCAGAAAATGGGATTCAGTTTGAGTATCTGAAATGGCATCCAAATGTTTGAATTCTATATACAATGTGTTGGCTTTATGGTGTACTGGTCTTTCTCTTATAGAGAATATTTTTTTTTTATACCTGCAACATACCCTTCTATATATACTGTAGACGGCCAAGCATGTTTCAGTCTTGCAAGATCAAATCTTTAAAAAATAATTGTTTAAACCGAAATGTTGTTTTATTGTTTATTTATCTAATAAAAGTCATGTGTTTGATGTGATCTATTCATTTACATTATGTACAATTGCAGTCTATTAACTCTGCTACATTTCTTTATATGCAAATCTACATGTTATGGCAGTCCAATGCACAAATACAGACTAAGGTACACCACAAATGACCTCAAATCAACCTGCAATTCAATAAAATCATATTTTGCTGTAGCCACTGAGACTGCATGTAATACACAACTGTGATCAGACCGAATGCATTTATTCACGTAGCCAACTAGCACTAGCTAAATAACACTAATCTGTAAGATAGTTAAATGATGCAGTCCTTTAATTCTGTCAATTGAATGACTCTAGCTATTGCCACTACACTGTATGTACTGTATGTATGTAATTATATTACTTACTTCAGTTGCCACTAAGGGACACAACCCTGCCATTGCCTTGCAGGGGCAGTCCAGTATATTCCAAACTTTGAGACCCATTCACTGTGTTTCAAACCATGTACTTCCATGCTCCAAGTACACATTACGTGTACACAGCCATGTTGGAGTCTGAATCCAAACCGAAACACGGTAGCACAGAGCATGGATAGAACACCTGGATGCATGCTTGTTTACCTCAAATGTTGTCCATACATCAGTCCATGCTCTGATGGGAAAAAATCCTGTCGTTCCTTTCGTCTTCGATGTGATTTAAAGCAAATTCTTACTGGGCATGTGTGGACAACTGATACAACCATACATCATATATCTGATAAAGCTGGCTAATTTAGCCAAGTATAGCTAGATACTTCAAATACAGTAAAATGTTACCTAACACCATATTCCTTCCTGGTTTGTTTACTAACTGCAACATGTTCCCATCAGTTTTTCCCAGATAGTTCCGAAATCTGAGTTGTTTTGAACAGTGAGCCATTGATAGCCCAGAGTGATTTGTTCTCGTATGGATAAATTTTTCAGCAGACACCTTTTATTGTGGGACATGCTGCTCTTGGGTTGTACAAGGACCCCCACCACACCTACAAAGACATAAATCATACATTTTATTCCTAGAGCTGTAGGGATTCAATTGAACCCTTATTTTGGAGGGACACCATCCTTAGTTTTTCAGCATTTACCTTTTAGTGTGGCACATGCTACTCTGAAGGTGCTTTATTTTTAAACTCTGGATGGTACGAGGACCCCCACCTCACCTACAAAGACATCAATCGTATATGTCCTGGACATTTTCTTATTCCCAGGGCTCTAGGGATTCCATTTTAAGCCCTATTGAGGGGGCACAATCCTTCCTTTTTCAGTATTCATGTTCTAAAGGCACATCATTTCTTAAAATGCCAGTGAAGTGATCATTTATGTCAATTTTTTTAATAAACATGTTGTTTTTAGTGTTTATTGAAGCTCATTCATTTGAATTATTCAAGTGAAATGATGTATAATAGTCCAGCCAATAATATTTTTAAAAACATGAAATGTGCTTATATTTTAAAACTTGGTTCGGAAAATCAACCAGAAGTCAGATTCTTATTGGAGCTTACGGATAGCTTCATACCGGTATAGGTAGGTTCACAGTTTAGCTATCCACATTTTGGTTTTGGTATTTGGTATATCGAGATATAAGGGTCCAATTTAGGTCCAAAATGCCCCCCATCTTCAGGAGCAATATTTTTTTATCACAATATTTCAGACAATAAAATTAATAAAGACCTGGATTTTTTTGTGGGAGCTATTACACAATACTCATAAATTACATATACAAAATATATTTTGGTTATATCTTCAGTGGAGAAAATTTGAAAACGTGGGTATATTATTGAAATCTATCTATCATTTTGATAAATGGAAAATGTAATCTTCCTTATAACTTCATGGTTACATAAATTGTTAAATCAGAATCTCTCATGTCATGTTAGAAGAAACAAAACAAAATAATGCAAAGAGAAAAGTTTTATGTGATCCTTTAAGAGGCTTACAAACACTTACTATCAGTTACTTATCTACAGATTTTTGTCATTATTGAAATTGAGATACTGAGATCTGAAAATATTGCCTGCAATATCAATTTTGTCGGCCATTTTCATTCATTTCAGTCGTTGTAATATTTATGCAAGCACCAGTTGTGTACTAATCGTTGCAATGTTGTTTGCAATGGGAAAACAACAATTGAGTGCACAAACTGAATGTAGGGTATTAAGCCAATGACAGGCATGCATTTAACATTTTCTGCAGCTTCATGCATGCTTACTTTTGAATAAACAGAATCTGATATATGAATCTGACTACTTTTTCAGATTGCGGCCACACATTTTTGTCTCATCATATCTTTGCCAGTAAAAATGTGAAATGAATGAGTTGTTGTCATCATCCCATTAGGACATTTTCATCACATTCTCGTCTTCATCAAAAACAGGTCCCATCCAGAAACCCAAGCACCGATCCACCCAGGGAAAACACTGACATGTAAGCTCAACCTCCTTTTGCATCTTGCTCGGCAAAGCCGAGACAGCAAATACAACCGGGGCAATTCCCGATTAAGATTTGTCCTAAAATCTAAACAGAAACCAGCTGCCGAAGGCACCATATAAAGGAAGGAGCGAGACAGCCTGACTAGGGGGAGGTATACTTACTACCAGGGGCTATTCCAGGTACACACCAATCATGCTTGTGCTCTGGTGACTCACGCACACACGTGCACATACCACGCACACACTGCACTCTGTGAAGAAAAGGTGGAAGACAGTGTTAAGGGTAAATATCACAAAAGGACATGCAGTGAAGTGAAGGGGAAGGAGGCCCCCTGTTCTATAACCACCCCCACTAGTCTGGATGCTCGGCTCTTCGGGCAGGTGACTAAAAGTTACACAATGTTTCATATGCAGGTAGGGCTAAAATGTAATATACACTGAGACAGTTGGCTTCATAAAAATAAACAAAAGACATGCGAACTGCACTAGTGCAGAAAAACAAACTAATAAGGCGAGACTCAAATCAGTCTATGCTGAGAAAGGCCTACGGTAGTGATAACTAGGTAGCACTCGATGAGGCATACCAACTAGTAATGGTTGAAAGAAGTGTCAAACTGCAATGACGGTTTCGCATTCAAAAGCATACACCAAACCAACATCACGCAGTTCCCACAACATCATTGGGAACATTAAAGTTACACCAGGACATGTTGTAACCACAAAAAGGGGAAGGCGCAGTGATTACAAAGGAAACCAACTTGCATTCGCGCCACGTTATTAAAATGACATAGGCTGGCTGTATGCTGCTCTCATCTGGGCATAGTAATCCATAGCGTTAACCCTTGAGTAAAAAACTTTTTTTTTCTTTGAGATATTTCAGGGGTTTTTTGGTGGCCTGAACCCAGCTTGCATTTGGTATTGTGATGGTGGATGGTGATAGGTGCCACTCACTGAACCCCGGGGGATCAATAAGTTAAACTGTACTGCCCTACAGTCTAACCACTAGCTCTGATAATCAGAGAAATAGGGAAGGAACGAACAATAAGGAGGAACAGAAAATATCACCCAACGGGTGGCTAAGTGTCACACTGACACAAACAAAAGAACTGAAGAAAACTCTGCAGAGTTAATAAGGTAAGGGTAGCGAAAACACCCGACAAACAAAATACCTTCTATAATTTATAATCAGTAAACAAAACACACGGTGGTAAAAATACGTCCACCGGATTACCCAAAGGTAATAGAAAACAAACAACAAAACCAGAGACACCGAGTGTCCAAAAACGAGAAAGGCTAGTAGAGCAAAAAGAACGAGAATGTAACCCAAACACAGTCGAACCGACTGCACAAAAGAAACCAAACAGAAGCTCCTATAAAAGAGCAAGGTTCCTATATCAGGTACAATAAAGGTGTTCTATTTTTTGAGAAGGTTTTGAACATAGATAGTCTTTTCTACAGTAAGTCTTTGTGTTACGTCTTGAAAAAGACACAACTACCTTACCGGCTAAATCGCAAAGATGGCTTACGATTTCGCACCGATCAAACACCAGGTGCGTGTTTAAATAGGAGGGTGATTGCAAATTGAACCCCACCTGTGCACCTGTGCACCTCCCACAAAAGTGTCTGTTCGGTTTGTTTTTGTACTTTGTTTATTTATCATTCTTCGTGTCATGTTTCATTCACGTTCTGTTCCCTGTCTGTCATTGTTCCTGTTCGAGATCCACTCCTTGTCTTTGTCATTTGCACTTCGGGAAATTCTATGTTTCGGTTTTTCCGTCTTCGTTTCTAATCTCGTTTTACTTCCTTCTTACTTTCTAATTACACTTTGTATATATTAGTTAGATGTATATAGTACGAACCAACTAATCTACTAACATTAGGGATTTAGATTAAGTTACTAACACTACTAATCACTAATTATCTCACGCTTCTTACTATCGCTGTCATTCTCTCTCGCTATCCTATCCCTGTTAGCTTTCCACTTTTCTTTTCATTCGCACGCAGTTTTCTATATACGTTCCTCCCCTTCTTTAGATGCACGTGTCTGCCTGTTCTTCCAGGTCGTTTATTGTCTATGTGTTTGTATTATTCCCAGTCCGTGTCTTGCGTTTCCCCTCGTTATTGGATTAACGATTCCCAATGTTTATACCTGTGTTCCTACCTCTCTCTCCTCCCAGTCACACCTGATTCCTATGGTGTTTCCCTTTCCTGTTTGTATATAGTTCCGTGTTTATGTTCCTTCCCGGTCACAACATTGATCTTCATTCCCTGAGCCAATTCCTTGTAAGCCAGAGTCTGTAGTTTTTCCCGAGACACCCCTTCTGTTATCACTCCAAGCCTGCCTGTCGATTTTGTTTGTTTGCCTATCTGCTTCCCGGTTTTTACTTTTGGATTGTTTTTTGTGACTTCTCTTTGCCTTGTGATTTTGTACCTTCGCTACCCTGACTACTGGTTTTGACCCCTGCCTGAATTAAACGTTCCTTTTTGCCTGATCCTGGTCTGCGTCTGGGTCCTTATCCCGTACCTCACAACTGCAGTGTCTTGCACCTGGTGAAGCTCCAAACACTTCAAATGTGAGATATTATTTTGATAAAAACAAAAGTGACTGGATTGCACAGTTTAGGTTAAGTTAAAACTGAAACACGATGAGACAGAATGAGCCTACTTTTGTCATATCGAGAGCTTTTAGTTGAAACCTCCTTTTGCATCTTGCTCCGAAAGCATGTTTTTCTGTGTTGATTGGGACACTGATTGCGATCTTAATGAAGGAGCAGTTTTTGTCACACAAAATAAGAAGTTATGTCAGGTCAAAGACTAGGGGAAGTCTGTGGAAAGTGCTAGCTAGATTTCAGAGAGCTGTGGTATAACATTTCCATATTCAGTCTGATATAAGACCTCAGTATTCAGACCTCATCCTTAGTATCAGCCTGATCATGTCTCTGCTCAACACCTCTAACAAAAGTGTCGCCTCCATGTACTCTGCCCGCGTGGTCCCCAGCGCTGTCATGGGCCTATGCAGCGTCGTAGGCTTATTCGGCAACATCGCGGCGATTTTGATGATATTGCGCAATTTCAAGAAAGACTATTTGAACTTCACTCTGAAGCTGATGCTGAACCTGGCTTTCTCCGACATCTTATCCCTCCTCACACTGCCGGTGTGGATCTACACCTGGCTGTATGGCTGGATGCTCGGCCTTGGATTATGTAAATTTGTCTCCTACACAGTCATCGGCAGCCTGTACGTCAGTGTCCTGACAGTCACCCTGATGAGTGTGCAGCGCTACCTGACTGTGATGTACCACCAGTACTGGGCAAGGCTGCGTGGGACGGGTGAGAGGGTGCTGCTGGTCACCTTGTGGGGCCTGGCGGGTGTTCTTGCCTCCCCTGCAATTGTGCTGGGGAACATGGACAGCAGTGAGAAGCGATGTCGATGGTGCTTCAGATCAGAGGAGGAAGAGGTGGCCACCTTGTTCATGGAGACTCTGCTGGGGTTTGTTGTCCCTTTCTCCATTCTGGTCACCTCCTACTTCTGCCTCCACAAGAAAGTGAACCAGACCGCCTTCTTCAGGAGCCAGAGGATGACCAAGCTGGTGACCAGCATCGTGGTCACCTTTTTCATCTTCTGGATTCCCCTTCACATCACTAATATCTTGAGAATCTCTGCGACTTTGCTCAAATACAAAACCCTTAAGGCCTTTCCAATGACCGGAGGTGTCTATACTCAGGCTCTGGCCTTCATCAACAACTGTGTGAACCCCTTCCTCTACGCCTTCGATACTAAGAACCGTAAGAGCACAGAGCGCTCAGGAACATCAAAGACCATCTCTTCCAGCAATTTATAACTCCCAGACATCAATGACAACAACTCTGTGTGTGTTCCCTCGGATAAAATTACTTATTAGTAAAGATTAATTGTAATTCCTCATTTAATATTAACTGTAAACATATTTATATAGCTATTAGTTAGTTAGATGTTATTATTATTATTATTACTTAGTCAATGATAATATAACAGTGCTTTGTGTATTCTGGACCTTTTTATTTTTTTTATCAATTGTGGGACTTCTGTAACATCCTACGATGAATAGCTATTATTTAGTTGAGGTATTTTTATGTTTTACTACAACTATACTATAAATTATTTTTATTTTAAATAAAATGATTTCATTAAGTATTTTCGCAATGATTCTTACACTGTTTCAACATTGGGAAAAGCTATGCAAATTGCGGCATTTTGGAAATGCACTGGAAACATAATTTTGCATACAATGATCGTTTTAGGCACATTGTTATTTTTGAATACTTATATTAGAGCATTCTTCATCTTGATGCTCATTTACTGTATTACTGGCTATGCAGTACCTCAGTTGTACACTTACTGTATATTTCCATGATGGCATTCAAATATCTGCAAAGGTGTACATTTACATTTTAGGCATTTAGCTGATGCTCTTACCCAGAGCGACTTAGGAGTGCATTTAGGAGTGCAAGAATAATCACAGCTAGACCAAGAGATCAGTACAGCAACTATACAACAGATGTCATCATAGACAGATGTACAGTTAGTACATTTTTATTTATGTATTTATTAATACATTCAGGTGTGTGAAAATTAATTATATAATACTTTTTAGCTTATTTTATTGCTGTCAGAAATCAACTAGATTATTAGTTTCAGAAGGAACTACAGTAGTAGGATGTAATGTTCCCTAATGTGAAAAGTGAATTCACTTTTCTCATTAGGGAACTGGGATATTTGATGAGTATTTATGTTTAGACGGATAGGGTATTATATGATAAGGTACATAGCAGGTATGTGTTACAGGGAGGGTGGTTTGTATGTGATTGATGATAAAGGTGAAGTGGGTATGCAACTATGACATGGGTAACAAGAGTTGAAGTACTGTGGCAGTGTAGTGTCTAAAGTACTGTTGCAGAACACGCATCTGACATTTAAAGCCTTTCTTTGACCTATGATAATGTATCGGTTCTGTTTGAATAAAGTAACACTTAGTATGATGTTTTACAATTGTCTCTTTACACTGCTATACTCGAATAAAACTAATACTCCGTGCTAGCTTAATATGATAAGTCATTTTTTACCCCCTATTTTTTGCTCCCTGCTTATTTTCCTACTCATCTTCAATGGGATACATCGTGTTATTAAGTCACAATGTAAACATGGTACAAATTTAAGTGTTTATTACACCCGAGCTTGCTGTGAGAACTTTTTTGCTTTTTCATACTTGAAAGTGACCTCATCTGGCACAGGGAATTTGAAAGGAATGCCTATTTTAAGCTCATTTCTGTTTACCACACTGGTTTTGTTACGTTTGTTTGATTTACATGGATTTTTAAAAATGATTATTTATTGACTCACTTGTTATATAATGCAAACTTGAAATAAATATTGAATTCTAAATATAAACTTGCCTTGTATACAGTGCCTTGTATGATTAGTGAATAAAAGGAGAAGAGGCAGAGGAATAGTATTTTCCAGAGGCTATAGTTCATATTATACATTTTTACATTTTATTATAAGACCCACTTGACAGTAAAAGTGTTACATTTCATTCTGTTGAATAACACACACACACATTTTTACATTAATTACTTTGTACAATCTTATACAATGTTACACTATTTTCCTTCAAGTTAAATTGCCATGCATCTGCCTAGAAACCAATAATAGGGATAACTTGATCAACTTTACTGCATGTCATACAAAAGTGAGACAAATGAATTAAGTAGTGATTATAAAGGAAACCAACTTGCATTCGCGCCACATTATTAAAATGATATAGGCTGGCTGTATGCTGCTCTCATCTGGGCATAGTAACCCATAGCCTTAACCCTGGAGTAAAGAACAGTTTTTTTGTTTGAGTCATAAACTTTTTTTCTCTATTTATTTCAATTTGGTGGCCTGAACCCAGCCTGCATTTGGCATTCTGCACTTGTACCTGTACCAACTGCGCCACGCAATGGTCCTGTCCATTCTCTTGCCCCACCACATCCCAAACTACAATCTCTGGGGAGGCGAGAACACCTGCCAGCCCCCACAGAGTGACCACTAGCACCCTCTCACCCGTCCTACACAGCCTTGCCCAGTACTGAGGGTACAGCACAGTCAGGTAGCGCTGCACACTCATCAGGGTGACTGTCAGCAGGCTGCTGTACAAACCACAGTAGAGCACGTAGTTGAAGAGCTCACACAGAGCACGGCTGAGCTGCCAGCCATGGAGAATTGAATAGATCGAGATGGAGCGAGATGAGGGACACGAGGTCAGAGACCGCCAGGTTGAGCATCAGCTTCAGAGTGAAGTTCTCTCTCTTGTAATTGCTCACTATCAACATGATCACCGCAATGTTCCCAGGGACACCCACCAGACAGCACAGCCCCAGGACCACACTGGGAGCTATGGCTTTGGTGTTCAAAATGGTGAAACTGGAGCTGGAGATGTTGAGATGCTGCATGGTGGCAAGAGATTCTTGTTGTGTCTGAATAAAGAAATTTGCCATGAGAACATTCTCAAACAAGAAGTATTTATATAGTTGATTTCACAGACGCACCCACAATTTCAAAGAATAGCTGTTTAGTTTTTGTGTTACCTACTGTCACGTCTGTTCTGCCCAGAGCTTTTATAATTTCAGTAAAGATTTTCATTTTTTCATCACATCTCTATCCCCGCCTCATCTCTGCACTTGGGTTCAGTAAATCACCAGTCGTCCTGTTACAATTTGACAGACATCACGATCCGCCCACTGCTGCCCTTTGCTGATGATGTTTTTCCCTGGAGCTCAATGCTGACCACGTTAGATACCGTTTTTCGTGAAGCATCAGAAAGTTGAGCTGTCCTGGTCACGGATGCTCTTGCCACACATGCCCCAACAATCACTCCTCAAAAGGCTGTGAGGTCTCCTCTTGCAGCCATACCAGCCAATTACAGCAGAACCTCTTGAGGACAAAATATCCAGAAATATTAGTAACTTTGAAAGTCACATTAAAATACACCAATTTGGGTCCCCGGGTGGCGCAACTGGGAAAAGAACTTGAGCCTGAGTTCGGCTCTGTCCAGGAGTCCATTTCGATTGGCTGTCTGCCCCCAGGGGGAGGGGAGAGGGAAGCCTGCATGAGTTCACCTCATGCACAGAAAACATCTCTGTGTGTATCGGAATCATAGTCGACGGCTTGGTGAGTTCCATTTCGAAGACGAATTTCATCTATGTCACTGCTGGTCCCAGAGTTGCAGGTGGCGGGCTCATGCAGGGGTAGCTGAATCAATAGAGGGTCAAATTGGCCACCAAATTGTGAAAAGAAATGGGGGGGGGAAAGTATATATCTTTAAATACACCAATTTATGCGTAGGCTAGGTTCTGAAAAATAGCGGTTCTTGGTGAGCACATTTCTTTAGAGCATTATTAAAGCGATCATTCAATTTAATCTGAAAGATGCTTTATTATCAAATCACAATATCCTACTCATGTATGATTTTTCTGACAGAGATTAATTTACATGAATTATAAAGGACTGTGATCTGTCTACGGTTGTTTCTCTGTATTGATTTCCACAGCAATCTGGTGTGTTGTTGATTTACACTGAGCAAATCACTGCGATATCAAGGCTGAAAAGGTGAACCTAGCTCATAGTTCTCACCCACTCTGGTGCGAATAAGATCCAGAATAAAAGGTTGAATGTTTTATCTATAGGCTACAACATCTAGCAATCTGGCTAAAATTGCCAATGCTAGTTGCAAGGTTATTTGGCTAGCTCTTCAGTTAGTTATCTTTGGGGTTAGATGTAATGTTCTGTTGGGTTTTTCATTTATTCAGCAGTTTTTTAGACATTGTTTGCCATCATGTCTCATAAAATAACAGAAAAAAAGTACTAAGATTAGTCTATCATTAGCAGTGCTTTCATGATACCATAACATTCAGTTGAGTAACGTGATTTACTCTTACTGTTGTTCAGGATTTACGTGAATATTGATTATTGATTATTAACTAGCAAATTACTAGCCAGCTAACATAAGCAGCAATTGTCATGTCATCATTCAGAACGTTCACGTATAGATATTCCACACCAATGGTAAGAATAGAATGAACACACTGAGGTGAAGCTGCTTGATTTTGTTCTGCCCCATCTTCATATCTAACGCTTGATTTCCCCATATTTTTTAGCAATAGTGCTTACACATTTCCCATGCTGGGCAGTGTGATTCGTTTATATTTCCCTTTTTCTCCAGTGATAATAAAGAGCTTGATGTTGATAATGCGTAGTTGCAAATGCTATTTCTGGTTTCATAACCCGGTTTGGTTGATCGATCAGTCCAAAGCACTGAGGTTTGTATCTCAGAGGTTCTACTGTATAGGTAACCAGGCCTGTCCAGCATTTCTATACATGACCCTATCCATACTGGGATGATATTTTCTTAGTTAATGGATGTGCACACTTTTTGTTCACTGCCTGTAACACTTTAATAATTGATTTGCTTAGCATAATCATAATATAATACAATATATGTTCTCTGCTCCAGTTTGACCTTGATGTTGGCATTGTTCTAAAGCAGATAAATGAAAAAAAGTCAAATACAAGCACCAAAGCCAAGATGTCCATATGAATTTGACAATTGACACATCTTATTGGGGAACTCCTCACTTCCTCCCAGTCTATTGTGGGCCCAGGGGGAGTTTTTGTGAGGTAAAGACACAGAGGAAGTTATTCACACAGGTCAAACATACATGAAGGTCAGAGGCATACAATAACATGGCCCTGTTTTCACATTATTAGATTGATGCAAAGCAGCAAAGCAGACCAGCACATTGAAAACCTGAACGGACATCCAAAGGAATATACAGTATGTAGGCTCTGTTTTTTTTCATACCCTTGATAAAGATGAACAAAAGAGATGGTATAAAATAAACTATATAAGTAATGAGGTATATTTTATGCTCAAGAATTTCAGAAAATTCCAAACCTCCATTACTAATACAATTGTTCAGAAAAACATATTTTGTTTTATTAATAATATTTTTTCCCAGAAAACATCTGGATCACAATTATTCATTCCCCTAACTATTATTTTAAAGCAAAAACACATCTTCATAGATATTCAACTAAATTGAAGTTCATTGGAAGATTATGGAACTATAACATGGTCTACAATGGTTTGCTGTTTCCCTTGGCTATAAAAAGGAGGGAACACACGTTGGAAATACTGTGGTCAGCCATCATCATGGTGAAAGGCAAAGAGCTCCCTGAAAGGATCAGACAAAAGGTTACTGACCTCTACAAATCAGATGGCTACAAAAAACTAGTTAAAATATTAAAAGATACCGCTTTCCACTGTCAATTTTTAGGAAGTTTAAGGCCACTGGAACAGTGGCTAACTTGCCAGGTAGAGGACACAAGTCTATCTTGCCCCCACGTGTAGTGAGACAGATGGTTTGAGAGGCAAAAATAAGTCCAAGAGGCACAGTTCAAGATCTCCAAAACAACCTGGCATCTTGGGGTTACAAGGTGTCTAAAGCTACCATTCGATGATGCCAACATGACAATGGCCTTATTACACCTTAGTACATCTTTTGTAGAACACGCATGCAAGTCTGTACCCTCATAAACAAATGGAAGAGACGTCAGTGATGAAATGGGCTTGCAATTAGTTTTAGAATTTAATTGCTAATAGCTACTGCAAATTGTGCACTAATTGGGGTCAAAGATCTCCAGAAAAAGGGATTCAGTTAGAATATCTAAAATGGCATCCAAATGTATGAATTCTTATATCAAATGTGTTGGCTTTATGTTGTATTGGTCTTTCTCTTATAGAGAATATTTTAAAAAATGACCTGCAACACACCCTTCTATATGTAGACTGCCAAGCATGTTTCAGTCTTGCAAGACCAAATCTTTAAAAAAAAACGAATTTTAACCGAAATGTTGTTTTGTTGTTTATTTGTCTAATAAAAGACAGTCATATGTTTGATGTGATCTATTAATTTACATTATGTAAAATTGCAGTCTATTACCTCTGCTACATTTCTTTATGTGCAAATGTACATGTTATGGCAGTCCAATGCACAAATACAGACTAAGGTATACCACAAATTACCTCAAATCAGCCTGCAATTCAATAAAATCATATTTTGCTGTAGCCACTGAGACTGCATGTAATACACAACTGTGATCAGGCTGAATGCATTCATTCAAGTAGCCAACTAGCACTAGTTAAATAACACTAATCTGTAAGATAGTTAAATGATGCAGTCCTTTAATTCTGTTAACTGAATGACTGTATGTACTGTATGTATGTAATTATATTACTTACTTCAGTTGCCACTAGGGGGCACAACCCTACCATTGCCTTGCAGCGGCGGTCCAGTATAATCCAAACTTTGAGACCAATTCACTGTCTCAAACCATGTACTTCCATGCTCCAAGCACACATTACATGTACACAGTCAAGTTGGAGTCTGAATCCAAACCGAAGCACGGTAGCACAGAGCATGGATAGAACACCTGGATGCATGCTTGTTTATCCCAAATTTTGTCCATGCATCAGTCCATGCTCTGATGGGAAAAAATCCTGTCATTCCTTCTATGTGATTTAAAGCAAATTCTTACTGGGCATGTGTGGACAACTGATACAACCATACATCATATATCTGATAAAGCTGGCTAATTTAGCCAAGTATACACTACCGTTCAAAAGTTTGGGGTCACCTTCCATCTGGACTATGGCTAATCGGGCACTCCTTCATTCTTCAGCAAGATAACGACCCGAAACACACCTTGAAGTTGTGCAAGAACTATCTGGTGAAGGAGGAATGTGAACAACAACTCAAACTAAAGACCTGGCCTGCCCAGTGTCCAGACCTCAATCCCATAGAACTTGTATGGGACAAACTGGAAAGGAAGAGTCAAAGCAAAGCAACCCACAAGTTTCTCTGGGAATTGCTGCAGGATAGCTGGGAAAACATGTCGGGTGATTTCCTGCTAAAACTTATTAACCGAATGGCCACTGTTTGTGAGGCTATTCTCACGCCAAAGGGTGACTATTTTGAGGAATCCAAGATTCAATTTTCTCTTGAACATTTCTTTGATGTTCATTTTGTTCATTGTTACATGTGTTTTTTGTCATTTTAAAGTATTTACAGAAATGTATACAGTGTAAAGCATTGTCAATTATGAGATAAGAATAGTTTCCAGCAGGTAACCCCAAACTTTTGAACGGTAGTGTAGCTAGATACTTCAAATACAGTAAAATGTTACCTAACACCATATTCCTTCCTGGCTTGTTTACTAACTGCAACATTTTCCAATCAGTTTTTTCCAGATAGTTCTGGCACAGGTTAAAGGTCATGGGTAAAAGTTGGCCACAAAGTGCATCTCAGTACTAAACACAATTTCCCTTGCTACCATGTGTATTATTCACTGGATAAGGCCTCCCTGTTCTTTAGTGTGTGCCGTTGAAAATTGAAAGACAAAACAACTTCCAATTTGCACATTCTGGGCAAGTACAGTCTCCCTCTAGTGACTGGGGGTAGAAAGATTTTCACCCCATTGAAACCCATTATAAAATTTAAAAGTTGATCTGAGTTAACTCTTTGGGCCATTATTGACTAGAGATCCCCAGAGTGTCCTTGGGCATCAAAGCAGCCTAAAGAACTGTTCTCCCAGCATTGTGAGGTTCCAGACCAAAAATCGGAGTTGTTTTGAGCAGTGAGCCATCGATAGCCCAGAGTGATTTGTTCTCATATGGATTACGTTTTTCAGTAGGCATCTTTTATTGTGGCACATACTGCTCTTGGGTGGTACAAGAACCCTCACCACACCTACAAAGACATAAATCATACATTTTATTCCTAGAGCTGTAGGGATTCAATTGAACCCTTATTTTGGAGGGACACCATCCTTAGTTTTTCAGCATTTACCTTTTAGTGTGGCACATGCTACTCTGAAGGTGCTTTATTTTTAAACTCTGGATGGTACGAGGACCCCCACCTCACCTACAAAGACATCAATTGTATATGTGCTGGGCATTTTCTTATTCCCAGGGCTCTAGGGATTCCATTTAAGCCCTATTGAGGGGACACAATCCTTCTTTTTTCAGTATTCATGTTCTAAAGGCACATAATTTCTTGAAATGCCAGTGAAGTGATCATTTATGTAGATTTTCTTAATAAACATGTTGTTTTTAGTGTTTATTGAAGCTCATTCAATTGAATTATTCAAGTGAAATGATGTATAATAGTCCAGCAAATAATGTTTTTAAAAACATGAAATGTGCTTATATTTTGAAACTTCTACCGGAACTCAGATTCTTATTGGGGCTTAGTGATAGCTTCACACTGGTATAGGTAAGTTCACAGTTTAGTTATCCACATTTTGGTTATGGTATTTTTGGTCATTATCGAGATACAAGGGTCCAATTTAGGTCCAAAATGGCCCCCATCTTCGGGAGCAATATTTATTATCACAATATTTCAGACAATAAAATGAATAAAAACCTGGATTTTTTTGTGGTAGCTATTACACAATACTCATAAATAACATATACAAAATCATTTTTTGTTATATCTTCAGTGGAGAAAATTTGAAAACGTGGGTATATTATTGAAATCTCAGAGCTTTCACATATTAAGTGTTAGGTAGTTGATAAATGGACAATGTAATTTTCCTTATAAAAGTCTTATTGGATTTGTAATTATATTAGCAAGCCCCAGCTGGAAAGCGTGTGTAACACACTCCTTATGGATCTGAAGGAAATTTAAGACTGAATCACTTACTTTCTGTCATATTTTAGTAAAAAACTGTATTTCTGATATTTAATCTTGTAATTGAAATTAGTAATGAGGAAGCAGATGAACAAATATCATTCATGTACCATCATTGTCCAACAAAGCCCTTTCATTGGCCTGAAAAATAAGACACCTACCATGTACCACTGTAGTGTGTCTTGTGTCTGGTGAATGTTCCTAGCACTCCAAATGTGAGATATTATTTTGATAAAAACAAAAGTGACTGGATTGCACAGTTTAGGTTAAGTTAAAACTGAAACACGATGACACACAATGAGCCTACTTTTGTCATATCGAGAGCTTTTAGTTGAAGTACAGGACAGGCCACAAAGGCCTGTGCATAGGCCACAAAGTAGAAATTGGAACTTTGCTTCCCTGATGTATGTAATACACATCTCACATGTATATTATTTTCATTCAGTTCTTCCATCAATAATAATGCACCTCTTGGTTGAAAAATATATATGGCATGTTAGAAGAAACAAAATAAAAGAATGGAAAGAGAACAGTTTTATGTGATCCTTTAAGAGGCTTACAAACACTTACTATCAATTACTTATTTACAGATTTGTATCATTATTAACTACTCAGATACTGAGATCTGAAAGTATTGGCAGCAAATATAGTGGCCATTTTCATTCATTTCAGTCGTAATATTTATGCAAGCACCAGTTGTGTACTAATCGTCGCAATGTTGTTTGCAATGGGAAAAAACTATTGAGTTCACAAACTGAACATAGGGTGTTAAGCCAATGGCAAGCATGCATTTAACATTTTCTGCAGCTGATATATAAATATGACTACTTTTGCTAATTGCGGCCACACATTTTTGTCTCGTCATATCTTCACCAGTAAAATTGTGAAATGAATGAGTTGTTGTCGTCATCCCATTAGGACAATTTCATCACATTCTCGTCTTCGTAAAAAAAAAAGGTCCCATCCAGAAACCCAAGCACCGCTCCACCCAGAAAAAACACTGACATGTAAGCTCAACCTCCTTTTGCATCTTGCTCCAAAAGCATGTTTTTCTGTGTTGATTGAGACACTGATTGTGATCTAACTGAATGAGCAGTTTTTGTCACACAAAATAAGAAGTCAGGTCAAGACTAGGGGAAGTCTGTGGAAAGAGCCAGCTAGGTTTCAGAGGGCTGTGGCGTAACATTTCCGTATTCAGTCTGATATAAGGCCTCAGTGTTCAAGCCTCATCCTTAGTATCAGCCGATCATGTCTCTGCTCAACATCTCTAACTCCAGTGTCGCCTCCATCAACTCTGCCCGCATGGTCCCCAGCGCTGTCATGGGCCTATGCTGCGTCGTGGGATTATTCGGCAACATCGCGGTGATTTTGATGATATTGCGCAATTTCAAGAAAGACAATTTGAACTTCACTCTGAAGCTGATGCTGAACCTGGCTTTCTCCGACATCTTATCCCTCCTCACGCTGCCAGTGTGGATCTACACCTGGCTGTATGGCTGGACGCTCGGACTTGGATTATGTAAATTTGTCTCCTACACAGTCATCGGCAGCCTGTACGTCAGTGTCCTGACAGTCACCCTGATGAGTGTGCAGCGCTACCTGACTGTGCTGTACCACCAGTACTGGGCAAGGCTGCGTGGGACGGGTGAGAGGGTGCTGCTGGTCACCTTGTGGGGGCTGGCGGGTGTTCTCGCCTCCCCTGCAATTGTGCTGGGGAACGTGGACAGCAGTGAGAAGCGATGTCGATGGTGCTTCAGATCAGAGGCGGAAGAGGTGGCCACCTTGTTCATGGAGACTCTGCTGGGTTTTGTTGTCCCTTTCTCCATCCTGGTCACCTCTTACTTCTGCCTCCACAAGAAAGTGAACCAGACCGCCTTCTTCAGGAGCCAGAGGATGACCAAGCTGGTGACCAGCATCGTGGTCACCTTTTTCATCTTCTGGATTCCCGTTCACATCACCAATATCTTGGGAATCTCCGCCATTTTGCTCAAATACAAAAACCTTAAGACCTTTGCGGAGGACGGTGGGGGCTATACTCAGGCTCTGGCCCTCATCAACAGCTGTGTGAACCCCTTCCTCTACGCCTTCGCTACAAGGAACCGTAAGAGCACAGAGCGCTCAGGAACATCACAGACCATCTCTTCCAGCAATTTATAACTCCCAGACATCAATGACACCAACTCTGTGTGTGTTCCCTTGGATAAAATTACTTGTTAGTAATTGTAATTCATCATTTAATATTGACTGTAAACATATTTATATAGCTATTAGTTAGTTAGATGTTATTATTATTATTATTATTATTACTTAGTCAATGGTAATATAACAGTGCTTTGTGTATTCTGGACCTTTTTAAAAAAAATCAATTGTGAGACTTCTGTAACGTCCTACGATGAATAGCTATTGTTTAGTTGAGGTATTTTTATACTACATTTAGTATTTAGGTATTTAGTTTTACTACAACTATAAATACTATAAATTATTTTTATTTTAAATAAAATGATTTCATGAAGTCTTTTCGCAATGATTCTTACACTGTTTCAACAATGGGAAAAGCTATGCAAATTGCGGCATTTTGGAAATGCACTGGAAACGTAATGTCATTACAACAGTCTATTCTGTCATTGAAAAATGCTATTTATATGAAAAGGTTATTACACCATATGATACATTTTCTGAAGAAATCACCTGTAAACTCTACATTAGGTAGTCATGTCTTGTTGAAATTGTTGCTCTTTCATGTGACCATAGAGTGAACAGTCTTGTAACTGTTCAATTTGGCTCAGGGTGATGCTTTTCCTCTGGGCTCTATGTGCATGTCACTATGATATAGATATTTTGCATACAATGATCATTTTAGGCACATTGTTATTTTTTAATACTTATATTTGAGCAGTTCTTCATCTTGATGCTCATTTACTGTATTACTGGCTATGCAGTACCTCAGTTGTACACTTATTGTATCTTTCCATGATGGCATTCAAATATCTGCATAGGTGTACATTTACATTTTAGGCATTTAGCTGACGCTCTTATCCAGAGCGACTTAGGAGTGCATTTAGGAGTGCAAGAATAATCACAGCTAGACCAAGAGATCAGTACAGCAACGATACAACAGACGTCATCGTAGACAGATGTACATCACACCTATAAAATAGGGAGAGAAAAGTTAGTACATTTTAATTAATTAATTAATTTATTAATACATTCAGGTGTATGAAAATGAATTATATAATACTTTTGAGCTTATTTTATTGCTGTCAGCAATCAACTAGATTATTAGTTTGAGAAGGAACTACAGTAGTAGGATGTAAAGTTCCCTAATGAGAAAAGTGAATTCACTTTTCACATTAGGGAACTGGGATATTTGATGAGTATTTATGTTTTGAAGGATAGGGTATTATATGATAAGGTACATAGCAGGCATGTGTTACAGGGAGGCTGGTTTGTATGTGATTGATGGTAAAGGTGAAGTGGGTATGCAGCTATGACATGGGTAACAAGAGTTGAAGTACTGTGGCAGTGTAGTGTCTAAAGTAGTGTCGCAGATCACGCATCTGATATTTAAAGCCTTTCTTTGACCTATGACAATGTATCGGTTCTGCTTTCATAAATTAACACTTAGTATGATTTTATCTAATTGTCTCTTTGCTCTGCAATGCTCAAAGGCTTAAGCCAAAGGGTGCCCTGTGCCAAAGGCAAATAACAAAGCTTTTAAGTATGCTTGAGTTGGCAATAGGGATGCTATCAATTTATCAATTCATCAATAGTCGCGCCACAAAAGCACGAGTCGACAGTAAAATAAGTCAGACCCCCCACAAAAAAAACACATTAAAATGTGTCCCATCCCCATCTACTAAACTTTTATTTTAAAACACATGACGTTCCCAACAATAGCGGTGCCAAGATTTAAATATTGGAGTGGCCCCAGACAATAAGTGAGTGGGCCAAATTATTTTTGTAAGATTCGCAATGTTGCATTAATTTGTGATAGCTTAAATATGACTTAACGCTATTGCAGACTATATGCTAAGACCAGAAATCTCTAATAAAAGATACAAAGTGAAATCAAGATCATTTTGATTGTATATCAAAACATGACAATAATCAAGACATTGGTATATGCAGACATATTATAAATGGTTCATTTGAAAATGAACCTTAATCTAAACATTATCATAGTAGTCGCAGGCTAAATCATTTTCAATTGGCTATCTATCACAATATCAAGATAACCTTGTCCATTTCAAACTTACATGTGAATATCATTGTTTGTAGGGGTCTTGGGTGGTGTAACGGTTAAAGCATTCACCTGGAATGCAGGTTGCTCACTGTGGCTGGGGATCAACTGGCACATGGTAGCGCTCGAGTCCTAGGAATCATGTACAGCCATCCGCTGCTACTGTTCACTGTGCAGTCCACCAGCACAGGTACTGCGCAGTTCTCCAGCTGAGCTGAGCAGTTATTATGAAGGACTGTATAAAAATAATTATATTCCCCTTAGAAGGCAACAAATAAATAATAAACAGAAGCTAGAAAGCAAGCTAATAGTTGTGAAATAGGGCACTCAACCATTCGCGTCATCACTTTCCACAAAACTGAAACTGTAGAAAGCTAACAGCTAACAGCACCAGCATTAAGGCTATGCTAGTAAAGGCACAGCTAAAATGGGCACGATACATCATCAGGATGCCCCAACATCGACTCCCAAGAAAATCCTTCTTCGGCCAACTGCAGCAAGGACATCGAAGAGAGGCAGGCCCAGAAAATGCTTCAAAGACAGCATTGAAGCAGACCTCTCCTTTAGTGTTACCTGACTCTATAGCTGCCATAGCACGTATCTCCCTCATCACGTTCGCCTCTCCCTCCTCGGCAACAGGAACCGTTTTCTCTGTCTTGGAAAGGGCAGACACGCCCACTTCAGTGAGAGAAGCTGCAGCTGCGGTGGTGGCCTTTGCCCCGTTTTTCTCAGTCGGACCTACTTCTTTTCAGCCCTCAGCCGTAACTGCCCCCATCCCTCCCATGTTAACCTTTTTGGCCATCACTACTGTAACAAAGTCCAGAAGGAGGAAGGAGAGCATTTCTGCTTTCCACGTCATGAAAAGCATGTTGTGGATGGAAACGCTGGGCAGGGAAGTTAGTCAATTCTGTCCATCCTCTCATAACGTCTGCCAGCGTCAGATGCCCAGTGCTGGCACTCACAGCCTCGTTTTCAGCCATGGAAACGAAGGTTACATAGGTAAACATGGTTATGTGAGCTAATATGATCACTCCAATATGGTATCACTGTGTGGCAGAGGGAAAAATCTGAGATAAGAACTTCAAATACACTCCCATGCACCTACACGCGTGACCTGTGAAATAGGACCCTATAAAACCCTGCTTCGCAATGACACGGACCTTTATCATTTTCGAGATATCTCAAGCACCGTAACAGGATTGGAGCGATCCAATTATATCCCAATTATAACTGTGGTTACCTATGTGACCTTAATTATATTTCACGATATTGGATCACTCCAATATGGTATCACAGTACCCGGATTAATCGGTGATTGAGGCCAGCTAGCCCCAAGCATGTCCGCCAGGACAGAGCTATAAGGTAGCCAGGCAATGGAGCATTCCTACCTTCATGTGAAAGCCAAGCAAATGCCCAAGATGGCTGAACCCACGGAAAGGGGGGCCACATTAAGACTAGAGAACCTAGAAAAGGTGCTAGAGGAGGTTTAACTGGCTGCAGCACACATCAGCAAAGGGCAACCCTCTCAAGAGAGTGCAAGACACAGCCACTCCCTGAGTAGAATGTGCCACTATAGAACCAGGCACTGGTCTACCAGACAGATGATAATGCTGTAGTTGTAGTATTTACAATCCAATGAGAGAGTTTGTGTATTGACAGCCCTGTCCACATCACCCTCTCTCCATAGCACACAAAAAGTTGGTCAGTCTTTCGTATCGTTCGTGTACACTCCACATAAGTGCCCAAGGCCCTGACAGGGAACAGTCCACTGACGGATGCCTCCAATCCACCAGGGGGGCATAAGCCGAAAGCAATAACGGGCTGTTCACTTGCCCATCAGACAAGATTTTAGGTAGGAAAGAGGGGTTAGGGTGGAGCCATACTTAACTCCAGCCAGGGTCCATCCTGTTACAATCGGGGCTCACAGAGACAGCATGGAGCTTGCCAACTCTCTTTCTGGAAGTAATAGGTATCAAAAAGGCAACCTTCATCGATAGATGTTTTACAAGATGGATCCCACAAGTTCAAACAGAGGTTTTGACAAATCCGTCAGCACTACAACCAGTTCCCAGCTTACTACTCTGCAAGCCCTGACTGGGCGTAGCCGTCAAACTCCCTTCATGAACCAGGAAAGCAATGGGTGACTACCCATTGAGCCCTCCGGAAAAACAACATGGCAGGCAGAGATAGCAGCCAAATACACCTTCAGTGTAGAAGCTGACAAATTCACCTCCAAAAGTATTCCAGCACCCGTTGCACACTACAGGACTCAACATTGCGCCCCACGCACCAGGAACAAAACGTCCTCCGACATAGGCACCCCTTTTATTTGAAAATATAGTAGACGTGGCAGTTGTTGAGGGAGCTTCTTTTAAAAGGAACCTCCAAGACAATATTCTGCACTGTTCACCACATCCAGTGGTGGTCCTGGCTCACTTGGCTCACAGCTTATGCTGTTTTGCTGCTAGTTTAGCTGGACTATATGCACGTTAACTAGCTAGTAGTAAGCTCATAGTGATTCAGTATAGCGCTATTATTAGATAGATCTGGCCGTTCAGCTTTGACACAGTCCGCTTCCACATCCACCTCAACACCAACACATTGTACAGAAGGCATGACAATCTTCTTTTCTGCTTTTAGAAATAAATATGTGCTCTTTGGACCACTCTGGGTTGGATGAAGTCTTCCGTTTCAGCATTTTGCAGGGCTGGGTACAATACCACCGAACACTCTCCAATAGCACTTCAGAAAGAATCGTGTGGCTTACTGTAGGTAAGAATGTCATATTAAAGTGTGGTATTTGTTGAGACACAGGCAATTTCTTATTTGACAAACATAAAACAATAAGAAGCATGTTCAAATCTTCAAACGTGATTTAATGAAGAACTGTTTTTCTAGTCTAGACTTCAAAAGGAGGACAAATGGGCATCCGGCAGAGGAATGTGCCGGACGGAGGACAGAGCGCTTGAAAATCGGATTGTCCGGCATAATTCCGGATGTATGGGCACCCTAGTCTGTATATGGAGAGCTGTGTGCGTGCGCCCCTTGCTGGCTTGCCGCCCTAGGTGACTGCCTATGTTGCCTATGCCAGGATCCGCCACTGACCACATCCCCCTGCAGACCTAAAGCAGACCACCGGCGCCGCTCAGAGGCTAAGCCCAAAGGTTTAGGTTCTGGGTGCCAGACAGACCCCTTAACCTGAGAGAGCAAGTTGGGCCTCATGGGCAGTTGCAAGGGGGTATCTGCTAGAAGGGGGAGAAGGAGGCCGAACCAAGGACGCCTGAGCCAATAAGAGGTTATCAGCACCAGCTGGTGTTCCGCTAACTTGGTCCTGTCCAACACCACTGGGAATAGAGGAAGGCGTGGAAAGGTATACAGCATCCCCCTCGGCCAGTCGTAGGCGAAGGCATCCAAGCCCAGAGGCCCCAGAGGCTGTCGATTACCAAAGGATTGAGTACCAAAGGGAACATTTAGCGTCTCTGCTGAGGCAAACAGGTCCACCTGCACCTCCCCATACCTGTCCCACACCTGCTACAGCACCTGGGGGTGAAGGCTCCAATCTCCCTTCGGTAGACCCTTCCTTTAGAGCATGTCTGCTGCTACATTCTGGGCCCCCGGAATATGTGCTGCACGTAGGGACACTAGGTGTTCCTGCGCCCACAGCAGTAGCTGCTAGGCTAACACATGGAGACGTCGGGACCTTAGCCCACCCTGATGGTTTATATAAGCCACAGTCGTGGTGTGGTGTCTGTCTTTACCAGGACATGTTTGCCTTCCAGGAAAGGAAGGAAGTGCTGTAGGGCCAGATAAACTGACCTAAATTCCAACACATTAATATGTCTGCCACTCCAGGGTGGCTGCTGGCTGACCTGCCCTTGAACACTGCACCCCACCACCGTGCAGAGAAAGGGATCCGTCGTCATCGCCGCAGTCATCGTCAAAGATGCCGTCTATCTCCCGCTGCAGCTTGCAGCTTTCTCATTCTAGAAGAAGACAAAACGTGAGTGTGGTGGGAGTTTCATCTCTCCTCACCCCTACTTTGTCTCTCCTTACTCCTGCCTCGCTTCTTGGGAGGGGCATTAGAATCTGAATGGCTTCTGCGTCGGTGTGCCCCCCTCCCCTTTGGATGGGGCGGCCTGGTCACTTAGTCCAGAGAGAGCAGAAGCCTGGGCAACAAAGGAGGGCATGGCATCCAAACACGCTTGGCGCAGCCGCTCCGAGAAGACAGCACAGAATAAGCAGCTATTCTGAGAACTCACGCTCCTCTCTGCGTGACTCAAGCCCAAACAGTGCATACATGAGGAATGCACATCACCTGGAGGCATATCAACCCTGCACTTATCACAGCAATAAGACATGAGGGCAGGGGGTGGCAAGCTTGCACACAAAGATAGCAATATGCCAGAAAAGCGTAAATGCTGTGTAGTAAATGAAACCAGGGAACGGGGAAAATTACGCCTTACCAATGTAGGATTGTGTGGCGTGGAAACCAGGTAAATGGAAAAATGACACCGACATCACAACTAGGGTAGAGCACTGAAACCAGGTAATGGAATTACTCTGTAACTACTACAATGGTATAGGTATAGGAGATAGAAAAAACACACTGAGGGAAGAGCATGTTAGCAAGATGACGTGGCCCTGATTCAAATGCAAGCTGCACACATGCGCTGCACACGTGCACTGCAACTGGCGGCTGAGGGCAGTCTAGTAAAGCTAATACAGCTACAAAGTAGAAACTAAACTAGCCACACCAACTACTGTAATTAATTCATTTAAAACAATCAAGGGGGGAAAAAACGTAGGTAACAATAGCTAACAGTCTAGCCTACGAAAAAGTAGCCCACGTTAGCAGAAATAAAAAACTAGCTGCTCCAGGCTGTGGAATAATCATGAAAATTCCAACTTTGTGGCAGCACACTGACAACACCTCACCGAACAAAATTATGCTAATCTGCGGATGTCCGCTGAGAAAATGAAGAGATGCGTGTCGTTGCGAAGCATGGTTTTATTGGGTACTATTTCGCAGGTGCACGGGAGCGTATTTGAAATTCTTACCTCGGATGTATCCCTCCGCTGCGGAGTCATATCATATTGGAGTGATCCAATATAGGCTATATGAAACATAACCGCCAGTTTTCCTGGGTTCACAATGCCAGGGTACATCCGTTTTCCGCCATCCGAGAAAATTCAGCTTAGTGAACCCAGTTCCCAAATTCCATCCACTATCAGCTGGACCATGTTACCAACTAATTTGTTCTAGTTTTATACATGTTTTAATATTTGCGTCACAGTAGATCGTGGCAGACAGCGCGATACTATTACGTCACAGCCCCATCTCCTATGCAGCATGTTCAGTTCGGAGACAACACAGACCACTGTTGGCTGAGTTGGCTTATTTTAAAAGCTAGCCACTCAGCTAACAATGAGTGTTTGACTATCCAATCATTTTTTATAATAATATTTAGGAGACCATGTTACTTTTTACTTGATCTTTTCAATTGCTGGTTATCACTGACTAATATGTAATCGGAATTCAATAACTGATTCCTGAAAAACCGCAACCACCAAACAAAATTATTACTTTTTTGCAGCAGCGTGTAACATATGTGCGCATTTTAATTAGTGTAGTTTGCCAACTGTAAGGCAGTTTACATTCAGGACGGTCACTACGTCGTGCTTCATTGAACAACCATCTCGATTATTACAATATTTCTCTGATTAGCTTTGATTGCTAGCTCTGAACAGCTCTGAATTAACGTCAGCGGGGCTGCCGCAGCCGGTGGCTCTGTTCAAAATGTTTAAACAAAGTTAAAAAGGGATGACTGCTTGACGGGCCACTCTAGACTGTTATGTACAGTGTAGTACGAGGCTTCTGCCAGTCAGGGAATACTACAGTTTTTGATTGGTCAACAGTGTAGCGATGACAACAGGTAGTGTAGTGTAATTGATTGGTTATTATGTGACAATAAACAGCTTGTTTCATAAAAGAAAGAGTTTGTTATTCATCAAGACATACCAATAGCCTACATTTAATAGGTTCCTCACAGCTCTTGCTGCAATAATACCTCATTATTCTGTGCAGTGCACAAACAAGGATACAACTCTGTAAAGATATACACTGTAGCAAACCGATATTCTAACGGTGACAACTCAGAATATTAAAAGCAAGAAGGAGCATAATTCAGTAAGGTCAGTAGTTTATCCCAGCTAATTAAGCAAGGCCTAGCTCAACCGGACCTTACTCAATGTGTTCTTTCCCACTCTTGACCAACACCAGCGTAGTTTCCTCAGACAAAACATGAAGTCTACCCTTCTCCCAACCCCTGTCTGACAATTCAGCCAATTACATTTTGTCCACGCAGTTAACATTCATCCTACACATGGCTACCAAACATAATTGGTGAAAAGAACCTAATTGGCGACTCTCCACCTTTATATAAAAGAGTAACCCTAATGTGGCAACTCCACATCTGTATGACATTTACATTTACAGCATTTAGCAGACACTCTTATCCAGAACGACTTACAACAAGTGCATTTAAACAGGATAAGATCAATCAAAGTTAGTGCAAGAGATCAGTGTCAGTATCATTGCAACAGACCTCATCATTGGCAGTTGCACATCGTACATATAGCACATGGAAAGAATAGTGTTTATTTGATTCTTTTTATTACCTTTTTAAACATGTAAACAGTGGTGATGGCAGTGAATGAATGTATAGAATCAGTGGTAGTGGAGTCTATGTAGCCTACATCTATGGTAGGTTACATATTACATTTGTTTTTATATTTATATAAAATATATACTGTATATATATATGATTAATCAACAATCTTCATCCACAGTTTTCAATTAATTAATTGGTAGAAATGCCAATTATTAACATCACTAGACTTTCCAAATACTCTCTGGGTATGGCGTCATTGACTGTGGAGTCAGTTTATGGGGGACTATATTAGCATCGCTGGTTTGGCTGTTTGGCATGTTAGGAAGAGGCTCCCCTCCATGTCTTGTTTGGACCCCGATAAAGGGGGTTGCATAAAGGAGGAAAAGCTTTGCTCTGGAATGAGCTTTGTGCCATTGAGAGACTGAAATATGTACTTGGATAGCAGAACATGAATCATGGCTAAATTAAGAAACATAATTCACAACTTTCTACATTTGGATGAAAGGGAGAAAATATCAAGCCTCTCAAGGGAGAGGGACACACAGTGCCTCTCGCTGCCCAGAAAGTGACAGCATGCCACAGCCTCAGAGACAGTGAGTAGTAGTCCACTCAAAAATGTAAATGGTTGTTATAATTATTGTTATTATTGTAATTGATATTGTTATTGTTGTTATCTACATTTTATGTAAACAGTTGCTTTGGTAATACTGTGTGGTCATGCCAATAAAGCATATTTGAATTAGAATTGTACTGCACCACTCAGACCACAACTCCTCTCTCTCTCTTTCTCTTTCCATTCCCACTCTATTTCCATTTTTTTCTTTCTCTCTCTCATAAGGCTCGCTGAGGGACAGCCACCACACTTGCTCTTTGAAAAAGTCACTGTCTACACACCATAGTGTCCCCACTGTGCTGGGGAAGAGTGCTCTCTACTGGCTAACCAACACATTTTAATTTTTTTACATTTTAAGCATTTAGCAGACGCTCTTATCCAGAGCGACTTACAAGATGTGCATTAATACAAGGTAAGAACAATCATAGTTAGCGCACAAGATCAGTGCAGTAAAACAGCAATAGACATCATTGCAGGCGTCTGCATATCATACCTGTAACACTGGGAAAGAAAAGGTTTTTTTTTAAGTACAGTGTAGAACAAGTAAACAGTTGTAACGACAGATTGACTAGATGGACAGTGTTCAGTGGTAGTGGAGTCTGAAGAGGTGGGTTTTGAGTCTCTTGCAGAAGATTGGAAGTGATTACGCAGTCCTGACCGATTGCGGGAGGTTGTTCCACCAACGAGGGACCAGGACAGAGAAGAGGCGAGACCGCGAGGAGCGGCTGCCAGGCGCCCGGAGGGATGGGGCAGTCAGTTTGCCAGCGGAGGCGGAGCGGAGGGGTCTGGGCGGGGTGTAGGGAGTGATGAGTGACTGGAGGTATGGGGGAGCAGTACCTCTGGCCGCTTGAAAAGCAAGCACCAGTGACTTGAATCTGATGCGTGCTGCGATGGGGAGCCAGTGCAGAGAGGAGAGTAGAGGGGTGACGTGGGTGAACTTCGGCTGGTTGAACACCAGGCGAGCAGCAGCGTTCTGGACTAGTTGCAGTGGCTTGATGGCACAGGCCGGAAGGCCTGCCAGGAAGGAATTGCAGTAGTCCAGACGTGAGATCACCAGGGCCTGGACCAGGAGTTGAGTGGCCTCTTGGGTGAGGAACGGTCGGATCCTCCGGATGTTGTGAGAGAGAAACGGCAGGTCCGAGTGATCGCTGCAATATGGCTCGAGAAGCACAGCTGGTTGTCCAGGGTTACCCCAAGACTCCTGGCAGACTGGGACGGAGACACTATGGAGCCTTCCACGGTGATTGACACATCAATCATCGGGGAGCCCTTCGCTGGGAGGAAGAGCAGCTCTGTCTTCCCCAGGTTCAGCTTCAGGTGGTGGGTGGACATCCATGCGGAGATGTCAGCCAGGCATGCAGAGATCCGTGTCGGGACCTGGGTATCAGATGGAGGGAAGGAGAGAAAGAGTTGAGTGTCATCAGCATAACAGTGATAGGAAAAACCATGAGCAGAAATAACAGAGCCAAGTGACTTGGTGTACAGAGAAAATAGGACGGGCCTAGCACCGAGCCCTGCGGGACTCCGGTAGAGAGGGTGTGGGGAAAGGAGAGGATCCTCTCCAGGCCACCTGGTAGGACCGGTCAGCCAGGTAGGACTCAAACCATGTCAACGCAGATCCAGAGATTCCCATCTCGACGAGAGATGAGAGCAGGATCCGGTGGTCCACGGTGTCGAATGCCGCCGACAGGTCGAGGAGGAAGACGGAGCTAAGGGATCGGGACTTAGCAACGTGAAGAGCCTCAGTGACCGCAAGGAGAGCAGTCTCTGTGGAGTGGCCTGCTCTGAACCCAGATTGGTTGGGATCAAGCAGGTCGTTCTGTAAGAGATGAGCAGACAGTTGATTATAGACAGCCCGCTCTAACGTTTTGGAAAGGAATGGGAGAGAGAGAGACAGGTCGGTAGTTAGAGATGACAGCAGGATTCAGAGAGGGTTTTTTGAGGAGGGGGACAACCTGAGCACATTTGAGGGAGGAGGGGACAGAGCCAGAGGAAAGAGAGGAGTTAATGACATTGGAGACAAAGGGGAGGATGTCCATAGCAATGGACTGGAAGAGGGGGGAAGGAATGGGATCAAGAGGGCAGGTGGTGGGACGGTGGGAGAGAACAAGTTGAAGGATGTCCGAGTCAGGGAGGGGTGAGAAGGAGGACAGAGGGTGGGAGGTTTAGGTAGCGGGATGGGAGCAGCAGCAGCAATTTATTTGTCCTAGGCCCATCCAAGTACTAACCAAGCTCAATCATGCTTGGCTTGAGCTGTTTGACATGAGAAGCCTACAGGGGGATATCAGTAGTGAAACAAAATGGATACACCTAGGTCAATGAGGGTCAATAATTTTATGCAAAGCAGAGGGTAACACACAGGTGTGACTCATCCAATTAATTAAGTAAATAACATTCCAGCATACATGAAAACGCTGGAGAGACCTGATTGGCTATACTTATGGCGAGCATGGCTGCAACATCAATGAGTCTGAAAGAGAATTGTTGGTAGCCTGTTTGGTGGGAGCTTCAGTGACTAAGACAGCTCAACTTGCTGATGTTTCATAAGCAACAGTGTCTGAGGTAATGTCAGCATGGAACTGTGAGGCAAATACATCATCAGCCAAAGGTGATATTGGGCAAAATGATGTCCATTTTAAGCATATAAATTAAGTGCAAAGCAAAACAGACACTACTACAAATTGTGCATTAATTGGGGATAAAATCCTCCAAAAAGTTATTCAGTTATGATATCTGAAATGGCATCCAAATGTTTGAATTCTATATACAATGTGTTGGGTTTATGGTTTATTGGTCTTTCTCTTATAGAGAATATTATCAAAAATGACCTGGGACACACCCTTCTATATATAGACTGCCAAGCATGTTTCATTTTTGCAAGACCATATCTTTAAAAATATTTTTAAACCAAAATGTTTTGTTGTTTATTTGTTTAATAAAAGTCAGTCATATGTGTTTGATGTGGTCTATTGATTTACATTATGTAAAATTGCAGTCTATTAACTCTGCTACATTTCATTATGTGCAGTCCAATGCACAAATACAGACTAAGGTATACCACAAATTACCTCAAATCAGCCTGCAATTCAATAAAAAAGCACCATCTGATGCTTCTCAGTTAGAGCAAGATGTTGACATGGAGCTAGGGTCATATCTGCTCACAAGAAACATTGACAGCGAAGAGGACCCCCTTAGTCTGGTGGAAGAAACACAAGGGACAATATCCAAGATTGTCTATGCTGGCCAGGAAATACCTTTGTATTACTGCAACCAGTTCCCCCTCAGAAAGGGTTTTCAGTACAGGGGGGAACATTGTAACTTGACTGCGTTCCTCCTGAAGCCTCAAAATGTAGATAGGCTGGTGTTCTTGGCCAAGAACCTTTAAGTACAGTCGTTGGCTGTCCAAAAAGGACTGGGTGCTAGGTTTTATTTTTATGGTTATTTATTCTAAAGCCGTAACTGAAGAGGAAAAGAGACTTGAGTTATTTTTTATGTTACAAGAGACTTTTAAGTTTAAGTCAAGCACTTTGATATATGTTATGTTGTCTGTTTAAGAAAGAGTGCAATAAATGTTTTTATTGAAAAAATAAGAATCGTGTGAGAGAATTGTGATCTCAATTCTTAGGGAGAAAAATCGTCATTCACATTTTAGCAAGAATCGTTCAGCCCTACCAGGGAAAAAAATATTCTGTCACCCACCACAGTTGTTTTCCATGGTCTTCCGGGCTCACCAGTGCGTTTTCTTTTTTTAAATGTATCAAATAGTTGATTTGGCCACACCAAATAGTTGATTTGGCCTTCATATTGAGAATTAACAGCAACAGATTCCAAATGCCACTCTAATCAACTCTAGACCTTTTATCTGCTTACTTGTAAATTGAATAATGAGGGAATAACACACACCTGGTCATGGAACAGCTGAGCAGCCAATTGTAGAATTACATTTGCTCCCTTAAAAAGGGGGGGACCACATATAAAAAGTGCTGTAATTCCTACGCCGTTCACCCGATTTGGATGTAAATACCCTCAAATTAAAGCTGAAAGTCTGCAGGGATTAGAATCCTGCCTTTTTTCAGTATTCATGATCTAAAGGCACATCATTTATTAAAATGTCAGTGACATGATCATTTATATAGATTTAATAAACATTATGTTTTTAGTGATTATATATTTCAATATTCATGGAAATGCAGGAACACCTTGTCCGGGTGGAGAAAAAGGTGAAGGAGGAGGTGAGAGAGGTGGGTGTACTCAGGTGTACTCAAACTTTTGACTGGTACTGTATATATATATATAAATATATATATATATATATATATACAGTATATATATATGGTGTATATACTCATTCATTTCTCAGTTACAGGAATAAGTTGAGGGGCTTTGCACTTGGTTGAGAAAGCGGTGGGGGGGGCACACATTTTCATCTGGTCATATCTTTGCCAGTAAAAATGTGAAATTAATTACTCATTGTCATCATCCCATTAGGACATTTTCATCACATCTTCCTCTTTGTCGTCCTCTTCAAAAACAGGTCCCGTCCGTCCGTCCAGAAACCCAAGCACCGCTCCCCCCAGGAAAAACACTGACATGTAACCTCAACTTCCTTTTGCATCCTGCTCCAAAAGCATGTTTTTCTGTGTCGATTGTGACACTGATTGTGATCTAAATGAAGGAGAAGTTGTTTTTTGTCACACAAAAGAAAAAGTTATGTCAGGTCAAAGACTAGGGGAAGTCTGTGGAAAGAGCCAGTTACATTTCAGAGGGCTATGGCATTTCCTAATTTGTAATATTCATAATATTTCCTTATTCAGCCTCAGATATATATCTCTGACCTCATCCTTAGTATCAGCCTGATCATGTCTCTGCTCAACATCTCTAACTCCAGTGTCGCCTCCATGTACTCTGCCCGCGTGGTCCCCAGCGCTGTCATGGGCCTATGCTGCGTGGTGGGATTATTCGGCAACATCGCAGTGATTTTAACGATATTGCGCAATTTCAAGAAAGACAATTTGAACTTCACTCTGAAGCTGATGCTGAACCTGGCTTTCTCCGACATCTTGTCCCTCCTCACGCTGCCGGTGTGGATCTACACCTGGCTGTATGGCTGGACGCTCGGCCTCGGATTATGTAAATCTATCTCCTACACAGTCATCGGCAGCCTGTACGTCAGTATCCTGACAGTCACCCTGATGAGTGTGCAGCGCTACCTGACTGTGCTGTACCACCAGTACTGGGCAAGGCTGCGTGGCACGGGTGAGAGGGTGCTGCTGGTCACCTTGTGGGGGCTGGCGGGTGTTCTCGCCTCCCCTGCAATTGTGCTGGGGAACGTGGACAGCAGTGACATGCAATGTCGATGGTGCTTCAGATCAGAGGCGGAAGAGGTGGCCACCTTGTTCATGGAGACTCTGCTGGGGTTTGTTGTCCCTTTCTCCATCCTGGTCACCTCTTACTTCTGCCTCCACAAGAAAGTGAACCAGACCGCCTTCTTCAGGAGCCAGAGGATGACCAAGCTGGTGACCAGCATCGTGGTCACCTTTTTCATCTTATGGATTCCCGTTCACATCACTAATATTTTGAGAATCTCCGCGACTTTGCTCAAATACAAAACCCTTAAGGCCTTTGCAATGGCTGGAGGTGCCTATACTCAGGCTCTGGCTCTCATCAACAACTGCGTGAACCCCTTCCTCTACGCCTTCGCTACCTGGAACCGTAAGAGCACAGATCGCTCAGGAACATCACAGACCATCTCTTCCAGCAATTTATAACTCCCAGACATCAATGACACCAACTCTGTGTGTGTTCCCTCGGATAAAATTACTTATTAGTAAAGACGAATTGTAATTCATCATTTAATATTGACTGTAAACATATTTATATTGCTATTAGTTAGTTAGATGTTATTATTACTTAGTGAATGATAATATAACAGTGCTTTGTGTATTCTGGACCTTTTTATTTTTTTTCCTACAATGAATAGGTATTGTTTAGTTGAGGTATTTTTTTATGTTTTACTAAAACTATACTATAACTATACTATAAATACTATAAATAGAAAAGGTTTTTTTTCTTCTTTTTTTAGGTTTCAGAGGTAAGGCTATATTTATTTTGCCGATTTCCTATGAAATACATTTTTATCATAAAAGTCTAGGTACATTTCCTGGTGTTTATTTCTCCATATTCACTAAATATGTATACAATCTCGTGTATCAGAGTAGAAAAAACACATTTCAAATGTTACTCTTTTTAGGGTATACAGGTAAGGCTTATGTATTTTGCAGTTTTCATCATAAAAGTCCTTAGGACCATTTCCTGGTGCTTATTTCGTTTTATTCTTTTTTTTCCCCAATTCAATTCAATTCAATTTTATTTCTATAGTGCTTTTTACAGAGAAATGTCACAAATATATAAAACAAGAAAATACAAACGCCTGCTGCTTATATCTCAGCTATCACTGACGCACAAAAAAAAATCTGAGATAAGAACTCCCATGCACCTACACGCGTGACCTGTGAAATAGGACCCTATAAAACCCCGCTTCGCAATGACACGCACCTTTATCATTTTCGAGGTATCTCAAGCACTGTAACAGGATTGGAGCGATCCAATTACCTCACATAACCGTGGTTACCTATGTAACCTTCGTTATATTTCATGATATTGGATCACTCCAATATGGTATCACAGTACCCGGATTAATCCCTGTCCACATCACCCTCTCTCCATAGCACAAGTTGGTCAGTCTTTCGTATCGTTTGTGTACACTCCACATAGGCGCCCAAGGACCTGACAGGGAACAGTGCACTGATGGATGCCTCCGATCCACCAGGAGGGCATAAGCCGAAAGCATTAACGGGCTGTTCACTTGCCCGTCAGACAAGATTTTAGGTAGAAAAGAGGGGTTAGGGTGGAGCCATACTTAACTCCAGCCAGGGTCCATCCTGTAACAATCGGGGCTCACAGAGAGAGCATGGAGCTTGCCAACTCTTTCTGGAAGTAATAGGTATCAAAAAAGCAACCTTCATTGATAGATGTTTTACAAGATGGATCCCACAGGTTCAAACAGAGGTTTTGACAAATCCGTCAGCACTACAACCAGATCCCAGCTTACCTCATCCCATTTGGAAAACGCACGGTTCCTCTTTGTCTCAACGGACGCTGTTTCACATGGGAGTTTGTGCTGGCAGATGTGGACAGGCCCCTGCTCGGTGCCGATTTTTTATGCACCAACGGGCTACTGGTGGACATCAGGAACCGTCAGCTCGTCGACGCAAAGGACTTTAACTCCTTACCCTGCACGCGGAGCAGTTTCCCTACAACCACACTGTCCAGTTCACTCACAAGCACATGAGTTCGCCCGTCTGTTGGCTGAGTTTCCCAACCTGGTTAAGCCCACGTTTTCCACAGCTGCGGCTAAACATGGAGTCGTTCACCACATTTCGACGTCTGGACCTCCAGTGCACAGCAGCTAAAGTTGGCAGCAGCTAAAGGAGAGTTCGCCAATGGCGTATATTATGGAGAAACTGGGCATAGTGCGTCGCTCTAACAGCCCCTGGGCCTCCCCTCTCCATATGGTGCCCAAATCAGACGGTGGTTGCCGCCCATGTGGGGATTATCGCAGGCTCAACGACGACACCACCCCTGACCGTTACCCGGTTCCCCACGTCCAGGATTTCTCAGCCCGGCTGGCTGGAAAGATGGTGTTCTCAAAGGTGGACCTTATCCGGGGATATCATCAGGTGCCGGTCAACGCAGAGGACATCCCCAAGACGGCCGTTATAACACCCTTCGGCCTGTTCGAATTCCTGAGGATGCCCTTTGGATTAAAAAATGCAGCTCAGACTTTCCAAAGGATGATGGACTCAGTCTTGAGGGATTTCGATTTCCTCTTTGTATACTTGGATGACATTTTGGTCACAAGTGTCTCCAGGGAGCAGCACCTGACCCACCTGCGATCCCTGTTCGACCGCCTCAGTCAGCACGGGCTGATAATAAACCCGGCAAAGTGCCAGTTTGGATTGTCCACTTAGGATTTTCTTGGTCATCGCATCGCACCTGAAGGTGCGGTGCCACTGCCCTCAAAGGTGGCAACAATATCTGAATTTCCCCGCCCACGCACCACCAGGGCCCTGCAGGAGTTCCTGGGGATGGTCAATTTTTACAACCGATTTATCCCACACACGGCTGCACTCATGCGTCCCCTGTACGGCGCACTCAGAGGCAAGACCAGGAACGCTCAAGTCGATTGGGGGGAGGAAATGACCGCAGCCTTTGAAAGCGCTGAGCGAGCCCTGGCAGAACCAACCATGCTGTCGCACCAGGTCCCGGATGCACCGATAGCCCTCACCACTGACGCCTCTGACTACGCTGTCGGGGCTGTGCTAGAACAGCTGGTGAAAGGAACCTGGCGCCCTCTGGCCTTCTTTAGCCAGCAGCTCCGCCCCAATGAAAAAAAATACAGTGCTTTTGATCGGGAGTTGCTGGGCCTCTACTTAGCCATCCGGCACTTTCGCTTTTCATTGGAGGGCTGTGACTTTCCAGCGTACGTAGACCACAAGCCTTTAGTCTTCGCCATGGCAAAAGCCGCAGAACCGTGGTCCGTGCGACAGCAGTGCAATTTGGCCTATATATCAGAATTTACAACAGACATTAGGCACATTGAGGGGAAAGCTAACGCCGTCGCTGATTGCCTTTCCAGGCCCTCTGTTAATGCTGTGCATCTAGGGATCGACGTCGCGCGCATGGCAGCCGACCAGCAAGCCGACCCAGAGGTTCAGGCCTACAGAACGGCTATATCCGGTTTGAATTTGGCTGACATCAAGTTGGATGGGGCTGGAGCCTCACTACTTTGTGATGTCTCAACAGGACAACCACGCCCAGTAGTACCCGCACAGTGGAGGCGAGAGGTGTTTGACTCTGTCCACAGCCTCTCACACCCTGGGCAAAAGGCATCACAGAGGCTTGTCTCCTCAAAGTACGTGTGGCACGGATTGAAGAAGGATGTCCGGGAATGGGCTGCGGGGTGCATGGAGTGCCAGCAGGCCAAGATACATCGCCACGTCAAAGCGCCATTGGCGGTTTTTGAGGTCCCGGAGTGCCGTTTTGACCACGTGAACGTAGACATTGTCGGCCCCTTACCTCCCTCCCGTGGGTTCACCCACCTGCTGACTATGGTGGACAGGACAACGAGGTGGCCGGAACCTGTGCCCCTGGCCTCCACAACAACGGCGGACGTGGCGCGGGCCTTCATTGATACCTGGGTTTCCCGTTTTGGCACACCCTCAGATTTGTCATCTGACCGCGGCTCCCAGTTTACATCGGAGTTGTGGGCGGAGGTGGCCCGAGCACTGGGGGTGCGGCTGCACCACACTACGGCGTTCCACCCACAAGCCAATGGACTCTGTGAGCATTTCCATCGTTCCATGAAGGCCGCACCAAGAGCCAGCCTGAAAGACGACAGCTGGACGGACCGTCTCCCATGGGTATTGCTGGGCCTGCGTACTGCCCCGAAGGAAGATTTGCAGTCCTCATCGGCTGTTTAAAGTTCACACTGCATTGACTGTGGTTGAATAACAAGTTAATAGTAATTCAAGGACTCCTATTAGAGGCATGTGTAGCCATGCATTTTATATAGACTGGGCTTTTGTAACGGGATGGCTGGTGATTAGGTGAACCCAAGCGCAGAGATGAGGCGGCGACAGAGATGCGATGAGAAATTTAAATCTTTACTGAAATGGAAATGTTAAAGCTCTGGGCACTACAAACGTGACGTGAAGGTAACACAAACACTAAACAGCTAACGAACAAAAGTGGCACAAACACGGTTCCCAAAACATATAGCAAACAAAGGTAACGTGAAGACAACAGGGTAAACACAAAAGAGTCCTGGACCGCAAAAAAAAAAAAAAAAAAAACCCACTGGCAGTAACTCTGTGTAAGAGAAACTCAAGACTGAGCACAGATCCATGAAAGCAGACAACTTAAATAGTGAACGTAAACGAGACACAGGTGAATACACTGAAACAATAATCTACTTAAACAATCAAGACAAAAACCACGAAACAATAATCCAATAAGGGAAACATCAAGAGCGCTGTCGCCTCACAGCAAGAAGGTCTCGGGTTCGAATCCAGGCCGGGGGCCTTTCTGTGCGGAGTTTGCATGTTCTCCCCGTGTCCGCGTGGGTTTCCTCCGGGTACTCCGGTTTCCTCCCACAGTCCAAAGACATGCACGTTAGGCTAATTGGAGAGTCTAAATTGCCCGTAGGTATGAGTGTGTGAGTGAATGGTGTGTGTGCCCTGCGATGGATTGGCGACCTGTCCAGGGTGTATTCCTGCCTCTCGCCCGGAACTCATGCTGGGATAGGCTCCAGCCCCCCCGCGACCCTGACCAGGAATAAGCGGCTTAGATAATGGATGGATGGATGGATGGAAACATCAAGTGTCCAATGCCGCCCTCTGGTGGCGAACAGCGGGACGTGCCGTCACAGCTTGTGGAATTGATTGTGGGATATGATTGACAAATGGTGTGATTTCTCTTTAACCATTGATTTGAAAACTAAGTGATATGATGTCTGTATCTGTTAAAGAACAGGAATAGTCTGGGAACAATGGCTTAGACACGTTGGAATGAATTCCTTGTTTCCTTTCTTTATCGCGAAAGGTGCATAGGTTCTAATGAGGCTTGAATTCCCAAAAGGGAGAATCTGGCCCAGGATTCAGAATCTATTAGCCCACAAAGTCAAATGGATGGGTATGGCGTCATTGACTGTGGAGTCAGTTTATGGGGGACTATATTAGCATCGCTGGTTTGGCTGTTTGGCATGTTAGGAAGAGGCTCCCCTCCATGTCTTGTTTGGACCCCGATAAAGGGGGTTGCATAAAGGAGGAAAAGCTTTGCTCTGGAATGAGCTTTGTGCCATTGAGAGACTGAAATATGTACTTGGATAGCAGAACATGAATCATGGCTAAATTAAGAAACATAATTCACAACTTTGTACATTTGGATGAAAGGGAGAAAATATCAATCCTCTCAAGGGAGAGGGACACACAGTGCCTCTCGCTGCCCAGAAAGTGACAGCATGCCACAGCCTCAGAGACAGTGAGTAGTAGTCCACTCAAAAATGTAAATGGTTGTTATAATTATTGTTATTATTGTAATTGATATTGTTATTGTTGTTATCTACATTTTATGTAAACAGTTGCTTTGGTAATACTGTGTGGTCATGCCAATAAAGCATATTTGAATTAGAATTGTACTGCACCACTCAGACCACAACTCCTCTCTCTCTCTTTCTCTTTCCATTCCCACTCTATTTCCATTTTTTTTTTTCTCTCTCATAAGGCTCGCTGAGGGACAGCCACCACACTTGCTCTTTGAAAAAGTCACTGTCTACACACCATAGTGTCCCCACTGTGCTGGGGAAGAGTGCTCTCTACTGGCTAACCAACACATTTAACATTTTTTTACATTTTAAGCATTTAGCAGACGCTCTTATCCAGAGCGACTTACAAGATGTGCATTAATACAAGGTAAGAACAATCATAGTTAGCGCACAAGATCAGTGCAGTAAAACAGCAATAGACATCATTGCAGGCGTCTGCATATCATACCTGTAACACTGGGAAAGAAAAGGTTAGTGGGTTTTTTTTTTTTTTTTTTTTTTTTTTAAGTACAGTGTAGAACAAGTAAACAGTTGTAACGACAGATTGACTAGATGGACAGTGTTCAGTGGTAGTGGAGTCTGAAGAGGTGGGTTTTGAGTCTCTTGCAGAAGATTGGAAGTGATTCCGCAGTCCTGACCCGATTGGAGGTCGTTCCACCAACGAGGGACCAGGACAGAGAAGAGGCGAGACCACGAGGAGAGCGGCTGCCAGGCGCCCGGAGGGATGGGGCAGTCAGTTTGCCAGCGGAGGCGGAGCGGAGGGGTCTGGGCGGGGTGTAGGGAGTGATGAGTGACTGGAGGTATGGGGGAGCAGTACCTCTGGCCGCTTGAAAAGCAAGCACCAGTGACTTGAATCTGATGCGTGCTGCGATGGGGAGCCAGTGCAGAGAGGAGAGTAGAGGGGTGACGTGGGTGAACTTCGGCTGGTTGAACACCAGGCGAGCAGCAGCGTTCTGGACTAGTTGCAGTGGCTTGATGGCACAGGCCGGAAGGCCTGCCAGGAAGGAATTGCAGTAGTCCAGACGTGAGATCACCAGGGCCTGGACCAGGAGTTGAGTGGCCTCTTGGGTGAGGAACGGTCGGATCCTCCGGATGTTGTGGAGAGAGAAACGGCAGGTCCGAGTGATCGCTGCAATATGGCTCGAGAAGCACAGCTGGTTGTCCAGGGTTACCCCAAGACTCCTGGCAGACTGGGACGGAGACACTATGGAGCCTTCCACGGTGATTGACGCATCAATCATCGGGGAGCCCTTCGCTGGGAGGAAGAGCAGCTCTGTCTTCCCCAGGTTCAGCTTCAGGTGGTGGGTGGACATCCATGCGGAGATGTCAGCCAGGCATGCAGAGATCCGTGTCGGGACCTGGGTATCAGATGGAGGGAAGGAGAGAAAGAGTTGAGTGTCATCAGCATAACAGTGATAGGAAAAACCATGAGCAGAAATAACAGAGCCAAGTGACTTGGTGTACAGAGAAAATAGGACGGGGCCTAGCACCGAGCCCTGCGGGACTCCGGTAGAGAGGGTGTGGGGAAAGGAGAGGGATCCTCTCCAGGCCACCTGGTAGGACCGGTCAGCCAGGTAGGACTCAAACCATGTCAACGCAGATCCAGAGATTCCCATCTCGATGAGAGATGAGAGCAGGATCCGGTGGTCCACGGTGTCGAATGCCGCCGACAGGTCGAGGAGGAGGACGGAGCTAAGGGATCGGGACTTAGCAACGTGAAGAGCCTCAGTGACCGCAAGGAGAGCAGTCTCTGTGGAGTGGCCTGCTCTGAACCCAGATTGGTTGGGATCAAGCAGGTCGTTCTGTAAGAGATGAGCAGACAGTTGATTATAGACAGCCCGCTCTAACGTTTTGGAAAGGAATGGGAGGAGAGAGACAGGTCGGTAGTTAGAGATGACAGCAGGATTCAGAGAGGGTTTTTTGAGGAGGGGGACAACCTGAGCACATTTGAGGGAGGAGGGGACAGAGCCAGAGGAAAGAGAGGAGTTAATGACATTGGAGACAAAGGGGAGGATGTCCATAGCAATGGACTGGAAGAGGGGGGAAGGAATGGGATCAAGAGGGCAGGTGGTGGGACGGTGGGAGAGAACAAGTTGAAGGATGTCCGAGTCAGGGAGGGGTGAGAAGGAGGACAGAGGGGTGGGAGGTTTAGGTAGCGGGATGGGAGCAGCAGCAGCAATTTATTTGTCCTAGGCCCATCCAAGTACTAACCAAGCTCAATCATGCTTGGCTTGAGCTGTTTGACATGAGAAGCCTACAGGGGGATATCAGTAGTGAAACAAAATGGATACACCTAGGTCAATGAGGGTCAATAATTTTATGCAAAGCAGAGGGTAACACACAGGTGTGACTCATCCAATTAATTAAGTAAATAACATTCCAGCATACATGAAAACGCTGGAGAGACCTGATTGGCTATACTTATGGCGAGCATGGCTGCAACATCAATGAGTCTGAAAGAGAATTGTTGGTAGCCTGTTTGGTGGGAGCTTCAGTGACTAAGACAGCTCAACTTGCTGATGTTTCATAAGCAACAGTGTCTGAGGTAATGTCAGCATGGAACTGTGAGGCAAATACATCATCAGCCAAAGGTGATATTGGGCAAAATGATGTCCATTTTAAGCATACAAATTAAGTGCAAAGCAAAACAGACACTACTACAAATTGTGCATTAATTGGGGATAAAATCCCTCCAAAAAGTTATTCAGTTATGATATCTGAAATGGCATCCAAATGTTTGAATTCTATATACAATGTGTTGGGTTTATGGTTTATTGGTCTTTCTCTTATAGAGAATATTATCAAAAATGACCTGGGACACACCCTTCTATATATAGACTGCCAAGCATGTTTCATTTTTGCAAGACCATATCTTTAAAAAATATTTTTTAAACCAAAATGTTTTGTTGTTTATTTGTTTAATAAAAGTCAGTCATATGTGTTTGATGTGGTCTATTGATTTACATTATGTAAAATTGCAGTCTATTAACTCTGCTACATTTCATTATGTGCAGTCCAATGCACAAATACAGACTAAGGTATACCACAAATTACCTCAAATCAGCCTGCAATTCAATAAAAAGCACCATCTGATGCTTCTCAGCTAGAGCAAGATGTTGACATGGAGCTAGGGTCATATCTGCTCACAAGAAACATTGACAGCGAAGAGGACCCCTTAGTCTGGTGGAAGAAACACAAGGGACAATATCCAAGATTGTCTATGCTGGCCAGGAAATACCTTTGTATTACTGCAACCAGTTCCCCCTCAGAAAGGGTTTTCAGTACAGGGGGGAACATTGTAACTTGACTGCGTTCCTCCCTGAAGCCTCAAAATGTAGATAGGCTGGTGTTCTTGGCCAAGAACCTTTAAGTACAGTCGTTGGCTGTCCAAAAAGGACTGGGTGCTAGGTTTTATTTTTATGGTTATTTATTCTAAAGCCGTAACTGAAGAGGAAAAGAGACTTGAGTTATTTTTTATGTTACAAGAGACTTTTAAGTTTAAGTCAAGCACTTTGATATATGTTATGTTGTCTGTTTAAGAAAGAGTGCAATAAATGTTTTTATTGAAAAAATAAGAATCGTGTGAGAGAATTGTGATCTCAATTCTTAGGGAGAAAAATCGTCATTCACATTTTAGCAAGAATCGTTCAGCCCTACCAGGGAAAAAAATATTCTGTCACCCACCACAGTTGTTTTCCATGGTCTTCCGGGCTCACCAGTGCGTTTTCTTTTTAAAAATGTATCAAATAGTTGATTTGGCCACACCAAATAGTTGATTTGGCCTTCATATTGAGAATTAACAGCAACAGATTCCAAATGCCACTCTAATCAACTCTAGACCTTTTATCTGCTTACTTGTAAATTGAATAATGAGGGAATAACACACACCTGGTCATGGAACAGCTGAGCAGCCAATTGTACAATTACATTTGCTCCCTTAAAAAGGGGGGGACCACATATAAAAAGTGCTGTAATTCCTACGCCGTTCACCCGATTTGGATGTAAATACCCTCAAATTAAAGCTGAAAGTCTGCAGGGATTAGAATCCTGCCTTTTTTCAGTATTCATGATCTAAAGGCACATCATTTATTAAAATGTCAGTGAAGTGATCATTTATATAGATTTAATAAACATTATGTTTTTAGTGATTATATATTTCAATATTCATGGAAATGCAGGAACACCTTGTCCGGGTGGAGAAAAAGGTGAAGGAGGAGGTGAGAGAGGTGGGGATGTGGGCTACAGAATGAGTGTGGCAATAGCACACTGTATGTCCTTGACACTCACACACACATTCACGCTCACAGTCGCAGTCTCACACACGCACATTCACGCTCACTCTACCTAATACATACAGTACGAGTCAGAGGTTTGAGTATACCTTCCACATCAGACATCTGAATTATGGCTAATTGGGCACTCCTTCATTTTTCAGCAAGATAATGACCTGAAACACACCTTGAAGTTGCGCAAGAACTATCTGGTGAAGGAGGAACTTGAAGGAAAACTCAAAATAACGGCCTGGCATGCCCAGTGTCCAGACCTCAATCCCATAAAATTTGTATGGGATGAACTGGACAGAAGAGTCAAAGCAAAGCAACCCACAAGTGTCTCTGGGAATTGCTGTAGGAGAGCTGGGAAGACATGTCGGGTGATTTCCTGCTGAAACGTATTAACCGAATGGCCCGTGTTTGTGAGGCTGTTATCAAGGCAAAGGGTGGCTATTATGAGGAATCCAAGATTCAATTAAATTTTCTCGAACATTGCTTTTGTTTATTGTTACATGTTTTTGTAGTTTTTGTAATTTTCAAGTATTTACAGAAATACTGTCAATTATGAGATAAATATCGTTTCCAGCAGGTGTACTCAAACTTTTGACTGGTACTGTATATATATATATATATATATATATATATATATATATATATATATACAGTATATATATGGTGTATATACTCATTCATTTCCTCAGTTACAGGAATAAGTTGAGGGGCTTTGCACTTGGTTGAGAAAGCGGTGGGGGGGGCACACATTTTCATCTGGTCATATCTTTGCCAGTAAAAATGTGAAATTAATTACTCATTGTCATCATCCCATTAGGACATTTTCATCACATTGTAATATTCATAACCGTGGTTACCTATGTCACCTTCGTTATATTTCATGATATTGATCACTCCAATATGGTATCACGATACCGGATTAATCCCTGTCCACATCACCTCTCTCTCCATAGCACAAGTTGGTCAGTCTTTTGTATCGTTTGTGTACACTCCACATAGGCGCCCAAGGACCTGACAGGGAACAGTGCACTGATGGATGCCTCCGATCCACCAGTAGCAGGGCATGAAAGCTAAAGCATTAACGGGCTGTTCACTTGCCCGTCAGACAAGATTTTAGGTAGAAAAGAGGGTTAGGGTGGAGCCATGCTTAACTCAGCCAGGGTCCATCCTGTAACAAAGCTCACAGAAGAGCATGGACCTTGCCAACTCTTTCTGGAAGTAATAGGTATCAAAAAAGCAACCTTCATTGATAGATGTTTTTACAAGATGGATCCCACAGGTTCAAACAGAGGTTTTGACAAATCCGTCAGCACTACAACAGATCCCAGCTTACCTCATCCCATTTGGAAAACGCATACGGTTCCTCTTTGTCTCAACGGATGCTGTTTCACATGGGAGTTTGTGTGCTGGCAGATGTGGACAGGCCCCTGCTCGGTGCCGATTTTTATGCACCAACGGGCTACTGGTGGACATGATGCCGAATCGGCATAAAGGACTTTAACTCCTTACCCTGCCCTGCGGGCAGTTTCCCTACAACCACGCTGTCCAGTGCACTCACAAGCACATGTGAGTTCGCCCGTCTGTTGGCTGAGTTTCCCAACCTGGTTAAGCCCGTTTTCCACAGCTGCGGCTAAACATGGAGTCGTTCACACATTTCGGCGTCTGGACCTCCAGTGCACAGCAGCTAAAGTTGGCAGCAGCTAAGGAGAGTTTGCCAACATGGAGAAACTGGGCATAGTGCGTCGCTCTAACAGCCCCTGGGCCTCCCCTCTCCATATGGTGCCCAAATCAGGCGGTGGTTCGTCAACGCGGCACCACCCTGACCGTTACCGGTTCCCCGCCCAGGATTTCTCAGCCCGGCTGGCTGGAAAGACGGTGTTCTCAAGGTGGACCTTATCCGGGGATATCATCAGGTGCCGGTCAACGAGAGAGGACATCCCCAAGACGGCGTTATAACACCCTTCGGCCTGTTCAATTCCTGAGGATGCCCTTTGGATTAAAAATGCAGCTCAGACTTTCCAAAGGATGATGGACTCAGTCTTGAGGGATTTCGTTTTCCTCTTTGTATACTTGGATGACATTTGGACAAGTGTCTCCGGGAGCAGCACCTGACCACCTCTGTTGATCGCCTCAGTCAGCACGGGCTGATAATAAACCCGGCAAAGTGCCAGTTTGGATTGTCCACTTAGGATTTTCTTGGTCATCGCATAACATTGAGGGGAAAGCTTCCTGATTGCCTTTCCAGGCCCTCTGTTAATGCTGTGCATCTAGGGATTCGCATGGCAGCCCGACCAGCAAGCCCGACCCAGAGGTTCAGGCCTACAGAACGGCTATATCCGGTTTGAATTTGGCTGACATCAAGTTGGATGGGGCTGGAGCCTCACTACTTTGTGATGTCTCAACAGGACAACCACGCCCAGTAGTACCCGCACAGTGGAGAGGTGTTTGACTCTGTCCACAGCCTCTCACACCCTGGGCAAAAGGCATCACAGAGGCTTGTCTCCCAAAGTACGTGTGGCCTGATTGAAGAAGGATGTCCGGGAATGGGCTGCGGGGTGCATGGAGTGCCAGCAGGCCACATGTCAAAGCGCCATTGGCGGTTTTGAGGTCCGGAGTGCCGTTTTGACGTGAACGTCATCGGAGTTGTGGGCGGAGGTGGCCGAGCACTGGGGGTGCGGCTGCACCACCTCACGGCGTTCCACCCACAAGCCAATGGACTCTGTGAGCATTTCCATCGTTCCATGAAGGCCGCACCAAGAGCCAGCCTGAAAGGCGACAGCTGGACCGGACCGTCTCCCATGGGTATTGCTGGGCCTGCGTGCTGCCCGAAGGAAGATTTGCAGTCCTCATCGGCTGTTTTAAAGTTCACACTGCATTGACTGTGGTTGAATAACAAGTTAATAGTAATTCAAGGACTCCTATTAGAGGCATGTGTAGCCATGCATTTTATATAGACTGGGCTTTGTAACAGGATGGCTGGTGATTAGGTGAACCCAAGCGCAGAGATGAGCGGCGACAGAGATGCGATGAGAAATTTAAATCTTTACTGAAATGGAAATGTTAAAGCTCTGGGCACTACAAACGTGACGATTAAAGGTAACACAAACACTAAACAGCTAACGAACAAAAGTGGCACAAACACGGTTCCCAAAACATATAGCAAACAAAGGTAACGTGAAGACAACAGGGTAAACACAAAAGAGTCCTGGACCGCCCAACACAAAAAAAAAAAAAAAAAAACCCACTGGCAGTAACTCTGTGTAAGAGAAACTCAAGACTGAGCACAGATTGAAAGCAGACAACTTAAATAGTAACGAGACACAGGTGAATACACTGAAACAATAATCTACTTAAACAATCAAGACAAAAACCACGAAACAATAATCCAATAAGAAACATAGCGCTGCCGCCTTCTTTATCGCGAAAGGTGCATAGGTTCTAATGAGGCTTGAATTCCCAAAAGGGAGAATCTGGCCCAGGATTCAGAATCTATTAGCCCACAAAGTCAAATGGATGGGTATGGCGTCATTGACTGTGGAGTCCGTTTATGGGGGACTATATTAGCATCGCTGGTTTGGCTGTTTGGCATGTTAGGAAGAGGCTCCCCTCCATGTCTTGTTTGGACCCCGATAAAGGGGGTTGCATAAAGGAGGAAAATCTTTGCTCTGGAATGAGCTTTGTGCCATTGAGAGACTGAAATATGTACTTGGATAGCAGAACATGAATCATGGCTAAATTAAGAAACATAATTCACAACTTTCTACATTTGGATGAAAGGGAGAAAATATCAATCCTCTCAAGGGAGAGGGACACACAGTGCCTCTCGCTGCCCAGAAAGTGACAGCATGCCACAGCCTCAGAGACAGTGAGTAGTAGTCCACTCAAAAATGTAAATGGTTGTTATAATTATTGTTATTATTGTAATTGATATTGTTATTGTTGTTATCTACATTTTATGTAAACAGTTGCTTTGGTAATACTGTGTGGTCATGCCAATAAAGCATATTTGAATTAGAATTGTACTGCACCACTCAGACCACAACTCCTCTCTCTCTCTTTCTCTTTCCATTCCCACTCTATTTCCATTTTTTTCTTTCTCTCTCTCATAAGGCTCGCTGAGGGACAGCCACCACACTGCTCTCTACTGGCCAACCAACACCCCTTCCAGCAGCAATTTATTTTTCCTAGGCCCATCCAAGTACTAACCAAGCTCAATCGTGCTTGGCTTGAGCTGTTTGACACGAGAAGCCTACAGGAGGATATCAGTAGTGAGAAAAAAATTGATACACCTAGGTCAATGAGGGTCAATAATTTTATGCAAAGCAGAGGCTAACACACAGGTGTGACTCATCCAATCAATTAAGTAAATAACATTCCAGCATACATAAAAACGCTGGAGAGACCTGATTGGCTATACTTATGGCGAGCATGGCTGCAACATCAATGAGTCTGAAAGAGAAGTGATTGTTGGTAGCCTGTTTGGTGGGCGCTTCAGTGACTAAAACAACTCTACCTGCTGATGTTTCATAAGTAACAGTGTCTAAGGTAATGTCAGCATGGAACTTTGAGGCAAATGCATCATCAGCCAGGGGTAACATTGGACAAAAGGGCATGCTCCAGGATCGTGATGTCCTGCAGCCTCCAGTTCCAAAATTTTATTTTTTATGCTTCTCGCATTTAAACACATGAACTTCAGAGCCTTACTCACACTTTCATTGTCCTTCCCCTCCACACATAACTGTGCCGAACCACCTCTATTCACATTATGATCCAAAAGCCTTTGTTAATTACATCCTCAGATGTATTATACTCTGCCCTGGTATCTTCCATCTGGACAGTCTGTACCTCCCTATCCATAATACTACTACTAATTTCTCTCCCTGCTCCCCCCAGTCCCTAGTTTAAATACTCGTTCGCTACCCTGAGCATACACTGGCCCAATGCATCTGTATCTTTGAGGCAAATGCATCATCAGCCAAGGGTAACATTGGACAAAAGGGCATGCTCCAGGATCATGATGTCAATTTTAAAAATAAATTTTAAGTGCAAAGCAAAACAGAGGAACAACTGCAGATCAGCTGACCGGAAATCTCAACATGGGGCAAAAGCAGCCAGTTTACTCAAAAGCAGCAGTGGCCCAACACTCTCTTAAATTATTTTACATTGGTGTGATACCTTTTCTTTGTTCACTACCTGTATGTCTGCTGGTCGTGTTTGGTTTCCCATCACAGGGTTTTCACTAGGGGGCCCTGTAACCATTTAAGCTGCCGCGCTCTTCTCCACAGTCGACATGAAATGAGTCTGAATAGAAAAACATTACAATGCAGGAAGCTAACAGCAGACTGAAGTCGTTTTTCCTTTTGGAAAACAATCGTTCAATTGCTTGAACTGTTCATGAGGTGCTGCACAATGAGTTTTCACACAAAACTGCATGCATGCATTCAGTGGTTTCATACGGAGTCATGGAGTGGTCAAATCACATTCAAAAATGTGTTTTGCTTATTTCGATAGCACCTTTTACTAAATCGAAAACATTAATGCATTTAATATTTAATATTAACTATTGGGCACAATGTACAAAACGAGATAACGAATAGCATTTCGTGCCACGAGATACAATTCGTTACCTCGTTTTTCGTATATTGTGGGCACGATTTAAATATTTTGTGCGCTCGAAATAATACTCTCGTTTTTATTATATTATGCGCAAGAAAGCCTACTCACAAACATTTTTAAACTAGAAGAAAAGGAGCAATTAAAATAAGCCAGCTAGTATGTGTCAAACACGTAGCTGGCTTATTGTAATTGCTCATTTTTAGATGGAGGGCCGAGATGAGAGAATGCTCATTTAATCGATTCCTGGCAAATAACATTGCGGAAACAAAAAACGGAAATAAACATTTTATAAGCACAGAAAATTGGTTGTGCAACGCCAAAATGTGCTCATTTAAAAAAATGTGTTTTAACCATCTGTTCAGGCAACTTCACAAGTACGTCTCGGAAACCCCACCGATATCCAATCAAAACAGAGTCCCTGTTGCCCTGATTACGTCATTAGAGCATGAACCAATCGGCTGAACCGGGAAGTCTATGGAGGTAAATAAAAACGTGGAAACTCCGAACAGAGGACAGAGCACGGGGGAAACTACTCTGTAAATATTTAATATGAACTATTGCGCACAATATACACAAAACGAGGTGACGAATTGTATCTAGTTTGAACGAAATAGCAAATAGCATTTCGTGCACTCGATTTAGTAAAACGTGCTCTCGAAATAGGAAAAAAAAGAAAGAATATTATTTGACCACTCCAGAGCTCCGTAGTCCGCACTCAGTACTATTCCATAAAAAATTTTCCCCCTAATATATATATATATTTAACCCTCCGCATCCACACACTGGAAGTGTCTCAACGGGACACGTACAGTATCTTACAATACCTAGGCATTCGTATGTAAATTTAAAGTGGTCGATACAACATAATTTTTATATTTTATCCTATTTCTGCTGTTGAATAGGTGCCAGTGGAGTGTAGCTACAAGCAAAATAGATAAACATGCTATTATATTACTAGTCATTATCAATTTTATTAATTGCATAACAAATCAGGTTTACAATGCTTTTGGTTTTAAATGAGAAATTAAATGAAAAATGCCAGAAAACTGATAGCTATTGACAAATGAGTAAATATGACAATATTTCAAAATATTTGTTTCAATCGACATATTTTCATTGCACTCAGTAAGGATAATTTACAATATGTTTATATATTGTAAATTCGTTTTGGGAGATTGAGAATATTGAGGTTCAGTGCATGCTGTTACATATGGCTGCATCTGATGGACACATAGGGGCACTACACTTACCTTCAACTTGCATTAGTGGCAGGTAGAGACACAGTAGAGCAGGGGTGCCAAAGTTCAGTCCTGAAGATCTATTGGGTTTGTAGGCTTTTGTTCCAGCCCTTAATTAACACTCCTGATTTGACAATATTCATTGTCTTGATGAGCAGTTCAGGTGTGTTAGTTAAGGGCTGGAACAAAAGCCAGCACACCCAGGACTGAACTTGGGCACCCCTACCATAGAGAAAGTGAGTGTGTAGGTGACAAATTACAAATAGGGGCATGTATACACAATTTGAGTCAAATTAAATCTAATATAAACCTAAAAAATTTACATTCAGTATTACACTATGCGATTAACTACATACACATTCATGTAACCATACTGTGCTGGCTTTCGTGTCTTGTTTCATGTCTGTCATTTGCAGTATTTTTGTAAGTTGACTGACCTACTGGGGAATGTTTATTGTTTATTGTTTCTCCCAAGCACATAGCACACTTAATGGCAAGAGGCCAAAAACAGCATACATGACACAAAAGTATGCAAAATATAAATGCACAATGAATCATTACTAATAAAAGACCTGCTAAGTAGAGACAGTTCTAGTCTGTCATGTGGTGACAGTACTTTGAACAAAATCACATTCGCAATCTTTCTTGCATGTGTCAGATTGTTCCTTGTTCCGCTTGGCATGCTGTAATGAGACTAAGAGACAGATCTAAAACCCCTGTTTTCCCCCAACATACCAACTGATGTCATATCTGAATGTTTGGCTCAGCTTCAACATTCTCTTGATGCTGCTGATATAACACAGCTCTGCACTAAGCCCTGAACACTACTTAGTAAGTAAGTACAGTGCTAAGTATTCTCACACAGATAATAGTAAGTTCTGCAATTAACACAACAGCAATTTACTCAATGAATATATTCCACTTTGAAACAGAAGGAGAAAGTACACACATGCTCTCACACAATGAAGAATTAGCCAGCAATGTTATTAGCACAATACAGTGAAGCGCAGCCCCTGGTTACCTTAGCTACACTAGGAGGTGTGAAGGCCTACACTACATTACACAGCATACAAGAGAAGGGAGAGAGAATAAAAAAAGCAGTACCCTGGCAATGTAACTCCTATATATGTACAGTATACTGAATATAATTTAATGCTATTATTTGTTCTTTCACAGGTTACACTTCGTCTTAGAGACAGTTCTAGTTTGTCGTGTGGCGACAGTACTTTGGAAAAAATCACATTTGCAATCTTTCTTGCGTGTATCAGATTGTTCCTTGTTTTGCTTGGCATGCTGTCATGAGACTAAGAGGTTAGGGAATAATATTCCAGTTTTTCCACTGTTGGCTCTGGATTTTTCTAGTTTTTAAATTCCCTCAAGGAAACACATGTTTCATGGCAAATGCATTTTGATTGATTGAAGTTTTAGTACACATTTACTCCTAGCTGGAACTACTGGATTTATGTTCGCAAAGAACTGAGATGTAAATGTCAGAATAGCTGTGATCTGCTAAATACCATTTCTTTTGTAGACCTGTTTGGCTATATACTTAATATACTTTGGCTTAATATACTTAATTTATTATGAGTTCAAGTTTGTTTTCAGAGCAGGTTCCCTTTAAAAACGAAATGTAATTGTGGAGGTGTCGGCCTCGGCCACATGGGAGTGGCATGGTTGCCTTTGTTTTTACTTGTTGTGGAGGCCTTTGGAGCAGGGAGACTTTCCGGGTGCAGGTTTGGCACTCACACAGCGTGTGAGAGTGAACTGTTGCCCGGAAGGTTGCTCCAAAGGCCATAATTGATTTAATTATTATTTAATTGATGTTAATTGGTAAGTGATTATTCAGTTACCTGTTTGTGTGTGAGAATGTGAGTGGTTGTGGTCTGTCAATTGTTGAGTGATTGATAGATGGGTGATTGCCTCACGAGTCCCACCTGAGCCAGGCAGAAAGAACCTGTAAGCCTATTTAAGAGCAGGTGGGGCGAGTGGGGAATCAGTTAGACTTGCGTGTGTGCGTGCGTGCGTGTATGTTTGATGTTTGAGTCATTTACACCTTGTGGGGGTTTATGTGGCAAAAATTTCAGTCATTAACAAATGGTCACCATCAATAAAAACTGATTTCACCTGAAAGGAGGGAAATTGAATTGTAAACAACTGCTTGGTTCTGCAAACTGATCACATAACAGATTTGTAATGTCCCTCTGCTTGGGCAAAACTCCACCAAGGATTGAACCCAGGACCTTCTGGATGCTTTCCAAAAAAACAAAACAAAGGCAACCATGCCACTCCCATGTGGCTGAGACCGATGCCCTCCACAGTAATGAATTAGTAATCTTCAGAGACATTGTTGGGATCTATGATCACATAGCCTAACGAAACAGCAGGGATCAGATCTTTTGCAGTTCCTCTTGAAACAAGATCTACATAAAGCCCAACCTGTAGAATTCCTGGGAACATACATTGAAATTTCCCATACACAAGCAACCTTTCACAATTTCTCACTGATTCGGGGGAAATTTACAATCATAAAACCACTGGGTTTAGTATGTTCAGTATGTTTTACACATAAAAGCTACTAGCAGTAGATTTGGATATCAATATCACTGTCCACTGGGCCAACGATGTTTTGTCAAGTAGCGTAATTCATTTTCTTCTTTTGGATTTATTTCTCTCTTGACTCTATGACTTGTATCTCTTTAGCTGGATCCACCACACATTTACGATCCTGGTAATGCTTCAGCAATTTCCCCCAGAGGTGATTGCACTTCAGTAAGTTCTGGTTTCCTGTAAGGAAACAAAATAAATATAAGGCTGATGATAAATTAAGAGCGCAACACAAGCCTAATGGAAAATATGGTTGAACTGCGAAAAATGGTGGTGCGATGGTTATCTCTCATCAGGGTGAATGGATTCTTTAGATGTTTGCTCCTTTCATGTTACAAGGAAATATAAGGTTCCCATATGGCTATAACAGCACAGGAAATAAATACCAACATAAAGTGTCTTAATAGGGTGCGGCCAGTACAGCTTCATTGCGCCTTGGCATAGATTCTACTGTAAAGACGGTTCAGCTATTGATCTATCTGCAACCCCAAACAAAACCTAAGTGTAGAGATTCACATGGACAAAGAATCAGAGTCTTCTAGAAGTTTATTGCAATGGCAAAGTCATTCGCATCATTGAGCATAAGACAAAGCTGATCTTTATGGTCAAGTGGTTCTCTGTGGCTCAGTTGGTAGAGCACAGCATTGGCAATGCTTAGGTTGTGGGTTCAATCCCCACTGGGGCCACGTATACTGAAAATGTATGCATTCACTACTGTAAGTCGCTTTGGATAAAAGCGTCTGCTAAATGGCATATATTATTTATACCCAGCAAAACAGTGATTGTATAACAGAAGCCTCAAAGATGAATGATGCTGTCAATAAGAAAGATGTTGCTAGTTACGCTGACTGTACCAAAACAACTGGGACACCAGACTGAGATGTGTCCGAGACATCCCGGGAAGACAGGGCGGACGTGAGAACATTTGAAGGTTCTGTATAACCCAAACATCTCTGAGAACATCAGCGCCTTAGAGACAGAGATATTGTTGCTATAGAGAGGGCATAGAGTGCCTTGGGGAGGTGTAATGGACAGAAAATCATATAGCATCTACTTAAAACATAGAGGAATGTAGTATATACTATCATTATCCAAATACCAATGTATAATTTCCACTCTAACAGTCCCCCCTTTATAACTAATTAGGTTATAACCATTGAAAAGCATGCATTTCAATATATCTTGATGTCAAAGTATTGGTCCTCAGGCAACAGAGAGGAACACTGTACCAAAGGAAAAGTCTGTGGGCTAACTAAGCGTGAAACACATAAGTCACTACAATTACACTAAAATTACACTACTATTGCCATTACAATTCTCTAGAACTTGCGGTGTAAAGGCATTCTGCTAGAATGTATGTCAGAATATGCATAAAATCCTCTTGTAACATTTTACCCTCTCTCTGATTGTGACTTTAAGGGGAATTTGTATGTTCACTGGCATTTTCAACTGTATTGCTCCTGAAGGGTGCTTGATTGGTTATTTATGTGGAAGTTAGTAGATTTCATTTTAAACAAGCCAGTGACAAACACTTTTTTCCAACATTGTGATGAGAAATCAGGAGGGTTGGCAGGTATGTGAATAGCTTGTAGATAATATCCGGTAAGTTTGCTAGGAATATATCCATGTTAACTAGCTTAGTTATCTTTTCTACTCAATAGAAAATAATAATGAATATAGCTATAATTACTAATTTTATCAATAAGTGCACACAGCATGTGCTTTCCAGGTAGATAGACCACACCTTCTCTGAGGTATATGTATCTTTTGATGTCACAAGCTACCTCCCATTAAATAGAACATAAACTGCATGATGCCCTTATTGTAAATGATAATCCAGATAGATTTTTAAATAATGTTTATACTATAGTGGAAACGTTCAGGTCCTCCCTACTCATGGCTAGCTAGCTATTCTGCCAATAGTAGGCCTACACACATCTCTGCAACATGGTGGCAAAATAACAAACACAACCAGTACAGTAGCCTATATTGTGCTCTCATTTGAGACTCCAGTAGAAGGCCATACATCTGAAAGTTGCTTCAACTTGGAAGCACACTCATCAGCACTCCATCTTGCTGACATCAGATCGAAATCATCAAACAATAACTGGTATCAGATAGGTTTAGCTAGTTATATACCTTTCAAGTTATATATTTCCCATTCTTAATGATCAAACCAGCTGAAAGCTCAATTTAAAGCTCATATTTTACAGTACAGGCCAATATGTACAACAGGTTATGAACATTCACTTTTTTACATTTTTTCTATGTTCTCTGTGACACATTTTGGGCTGCAATAAGTTGCAGGAAAGGTGCTATACAAATAAAGCTTATTATTATTATTGTTATTATTATTATATATTATAATTATAATAACAATACAAAGTTAATAATTTGAGCCAGATGTTAGCTAGCTAGCTATTGTTAGCTAACTAGCTATGACAAATATGATCTATTCATCATTTGCTTGCTAGGCAGTCTCATTTGTGGTACTTGACTCAAGAGTTAGCTAGAAAATGTCTGTTGCACCATGCAAATCTTATAAAGTTTGTTTGAGGGAACATAATCAAGGGAATGTAATCTTGGAAAACCACACAAAAATTCGGAAAAAGTGGAAAAATGCAAGTAGCAAACCTACTTTTACTTAGCAAGCTACTTTGCTTGTCTGACAAATTTTAACATACACATTTTGGTATGCCATAATTACGTTCATCATGATAAGTGGCACTGTGGCTGGAACTGAAGTCTCTTTCAGCATTGCATAATAGCAGCGAGGGAGGTAGCGGACAGCGAAGTAGGTTACGACGCCTCAAGAACGGCGTCCCCCAGGGATCAGTCCTGTCCCCCTCCCCTATAACATCTATACCTATGACTTGCCTGACACGGTCTCGCGGAAGTATGCCTATGCGGATGACCTTGCGTTGGTGTACTCTGCTGGAGACTGGCAGTCATTGGAGGGGACACTAGGCCAGGATATGAAGACACTAGTGGCATACCTCCAGAAATGGAGATTGAGGCTCAGCGAGGCAAAGACGGTGTCGGCAGCCTTCCATCTCAACAACAAGGAGGCCAATCGTGAGCTCCGAGTATATATCGGCGGAATATCCCTGCCATGTTGCGCTTAGCCAACGTACCTCGGCGTGACACTGGACAGGTCGCTCACGTTTCGCTGACACCTCGCGTCACTGCGCAAGAAGCTAACATCTCGTGTGGCATTGATGAGGCGATTAGTCGGGTCAGGCTGGGGCGCCGGCGCAAGAACATTGCGTACGGCAGCCCTGGCCCTTGTTTACTCGACTAGTGAGTACTGCGCGCCAGTATGGTGTCGCAGTGCCCACACCCGCCTCGTTGATACGCCTATCAATGAAGCATTGCGCATTGTGAAAGAATGCCTGCGTCCCACTCCTGTGGACAACCTCTCCATCCTTGCAGGCATCCAGCACACTGGGCTTCACCGCGCGGGAGCCACAGCACGTCTCGCATGCCGGGCCATGGAGCCAAACCATCTGCTCCATGAAAGGTTCACTCTAGCAGCTGAGCCTCTCCGGCGCCTCAAGTCGAGACACCCATTTGTGCCTGCCGCACGGGAACTCCTGCAGCAATGCAGCGACCTTAACATCATTGCGGCATGGTAGGTGGATTACACCTGGAGCACGGAGTGGGAGAAGAACACCTCTAGACTCTGTGACTTCATCCCAGACGTCGGTTTTCCCCCTATCGGGGTGGACCTGCCCCGCAGGCGTGGGTGAGGCTTAACCGCCTCCGGACCGGCGTCGGGCGTTTCTGCTCATCGATGCACAGATGGGGCTTGGCCTCCTGCGTGGCCTGTGAGTGTGGCGCAGATGACCATGTCATCCTGGATTGCCTGATTTATTGGGCACCCAATGGGATCCATAGTCTGTCGACATGGTGACATGGCTGCTGGAAATGTGCCCCGAAATATAGTCCGGGTGAACCCCCCCTAGGCTTGAGGTAGTAAAAGGATAGCCCCTCAGCCCCGAGCCTAGGGGAGCAGAAAAAGAACATACCCAAACGAAGAAGAAGAAGCGAGGGAGGGATTTAGTCAAAAAGCCATTCCCCTTCTCACTGTGCAATAGCAATTCCTTTGGTCAACCATGTGCTTGCAGCTTGGCTGTACCAGCTATGCCCAATGCTTATTTTGAAATGCCATCTAAATTTGGTTGCCAAAATTAACAATATAGTTGCCGTGTTTCAATTCTATATATTTGGACCAACTATGTACACTACCGGTCAAAAGTTTTAGAACACCGCCATTTTCCAGTTTTTACTGATATTTAAGCAGTTAAAGTCCAGTGAATAACCTGAAATGGTCCAAAGGTAAGCGGTAAACTGGCAGAGGTTAAAAAAAAAAGTTTAGGTTACCAAAAACTGAAAAATAATGTACATTTCAGAGGTTTACAAAAATGACCTTTTCAGGGAGCAAGTAATGGGTTAACAACTTACAGCTCTTCTGCAGCAATGGAAATAAATTAAGCCTTGAAAGTTGATGCAAACCATTCCTACAGGTGTCCCAACTTTTGTTGATTATTTACAAACCCTCTGTCTGTATAAAAGCAGTGTTGGAACAAACTGTGTTACTACACCCTCTGAAGCATTATTTGGACAATATTGCACTGCAGGAAGAAGTATATTGCTATCATAATGGCAAGAAAAAGGCAATTATCAAAGGAAGACAGCCAGACCATTATAACCCTTAAAAGTGTAGGTCTTTCCTTTAGAGAAATTGCAAAGAAGGTGTCAGTGAGTACAGTTTCCTACACCATCAAAAGGCACTTGGAAACTGGAGGAAACTGACAGGAAGAGGTCTGGTAGACCCAAAGCCACAACAAAATCAGAAGACAAGTTTCTGAAAGTCAACAGCTTGCATGATAGGCAGCTCACAGGACAACAGCTTCAAGCACAACTTAACACTGGTCAAAGGAAGGAAGTCTCAGTTTCAACTGTGAAGAGAAGACTTCGAGCTGCAGGTTTGACAGGTTGAATGGCAATAAGAAAGCCATTGCTAAGATGGAAAAATAAGAAAAAGAGGCTTCCCTGGGCCATGAAGCACCACCAGTGGACTACTGAAGACTTGGATGGTTCCTCAGTGTGTAACACTAACTGTCAAACATGGAGGAGGAAGCGTGATGGTCGTGATGGTCTGGGGCACTTTTGCTGGATCCAGAGTAGGCGACTTGCACAGAGTGACTGGCACCCTGAACCAAAAGGGCTACCACAGTATTTTGCAGCGCCATGCAATACCATCTGGTCTACGCCTAGTTGGTCAGGGGTTCATCCTACAGCAAGATAATGACTCAAAACATACCTCCAGGTTATGTCAGAACTACCTTAGAAGAAAAGAACAAGACGGTAGGTTTCAAATCATGGAATGGCCAGCACAGTCTTCAGACTAAACCCCATCAAGCTGGTTTGGGATGAACTGGACAGAAGGGTGAAAGCAAAGCAACCTACAAGTGCAACACATTTGTGGGAACTCCTGCAACAGTGTTGGGAAGAACTTTCCGAACAATATTTGATTTCCATTGTAGAAAGAATGTGTTCGGCTGTTATATCTGCAAAAGGTGGCTACTTTGATGAGTCAACAATTTAGATTACATTTTGTTAGACAAAACGATTCCATGATTTCTTTTTTATCTCCAATTGTTTATTTGTTCTATGCTTTAATTTCAGAGTACATTGAAACATTAAACTGCATAAATTTCAATTAAAACTTTTGACGGGTAGTGTATATCAAATTTTAATAGTGACAGAATGATTTTAATCAAATGTTAATTTAATATTTATTATGAGACCACAATATGCAACAACATTAAATGCATAATTGTGTTAGGCACCAATAACAACCTACCTTTTGCAACTGGCAAAGCGATAATGTTAGCTTGTGAGAGGCGTGAAAAGATTGTTTATTGCACAGGTGCTAATTTAGTCCAACAGTATTGGAAATGTAACATAAATGGAATATGAACACTTTATTTAAAGAGGAAAATAGTTTTACAGTATTTTCAATATACTTTTAAAGTTTTTTAAACATATTTTACAGATAAGCAGTTTCCAGGATGGGCAACTAGGCAACATGAAATTGTGGCCAAAATCTCTTATTGCTTTATGTTGGTTGCCCTTAATGTTGAGCCCTGCTAAACGAGATGCGCAGATGACCAATGCAATGACTGTGCAGCTCAGCTGGTAGCCTGCAGAGTGAAAACAAGTGGTCACGGCCTGCTAACATTTTGAAGGTGCCTTCCTATATTGATGAAGTAGTACAGTAGTGCCTGGACATCCTGAATTGGGGGATGGCTGTTAAAAATGAATAAATCTAAAATATGTGCTCAGGGAATATTTGTGCATCTCCCACATGGAAGTGTGGTAGAGTACCGATTATGCAGAGGCCGTCCTGAGCTCTGGTGATTCCCACGTTGACCTGGTTGGGATCTGTGACAAAGCCCAGCTTCTTTGACAGCCAAGCTTTGGTGGGCTTGGGACCCTGTGCGTCAATCTCAGAGCTGGGACAGGATCGCACTGTCGACAGGATGACATAGCGCCACTCACTCCCTGTAGAGACAGACAGAAGTTATCTCTACTGAGGATGATTCACATGATACACTTGCAGAAGCACACACCTCGAGTGGAGGTATTTGTAATAACTAATTTCAGACTCCCTCCTGTTCCCTTCTCTAGCTCCCTAGTTCCCTTTATACCTAGTAAGAACTGCACATCTAAATGATGCTTAACAAATGAAATTACTGTTTTCATAACAAGCTTTCATAATGAGTTTGCTGAGTGGATTATTTTCGTCTATAAACTCAGCTTTTAACACATTGAATCTCAGAGACTGCAGAAGTCATCAGTTGATGTTCTATAAGCTGACCAAACAAAACTTCCCCTGAAAAAGTTGAAAAACATTTGTCAGCTGATTACCCTTTTTAAAATCTGAACAGGCCTTTAGAGCATGGCTGTGACGGGAAAGAGCGTTCTCCACACAAATAACATTTTTTTACATGCCTCAGGAAACAATACAGTATGAACTGTCATTTGGAGCATCAATTTTAATCATTTGAATCCTTCAATGATTCGCTGGAATTGTTGTTATCATTTCTGGCAATAAACCTTTGTTTATATTAACCTGTAACCAAACCAATGGTCAATAGAACATTGTTTTCTTAATAAAAATTTGCACTATTATCTCTAATTCCTTAAATGTACTTTTAAGTTACATTTCGGTTTCCTCACACTCAAAACCTCTCTTAAATATACATTTGCAGCACAGAGGTAGTCGAATCACGAGGGACAAGTGATCACAGTGCAGTTACGTGTTAAGTTAAGACAGCCTCCTCTAACTCTAGAATTTTTAACTTCAGACGAGCTGACTAATAAAATTAAAATTTAAGTAATATAGATTGGGTAAAACTTCTAGATTGCAGAACTGTGACTAAATTTAAAGGGGTTATTGTAGATGTACAGTGTAAATTCATCCCAAAAGTAAGGAAAAATAGGATGAAAAAGAGTATATAAAAAGGAAAACTCAGAGAGAAACAAGTTTGATTATTGTAATATGTGGGACAAGGCTAAAAAGAAATAAAAGTTAAAAGGCAGTTTGAAATTAAAATTTCCCAAGTAAAAAAAAGTTAGCATAATATGTTTTTTCAATATTGTAGTAGAAAGCTAATGATGAGGTGCATTAAGAATAAGGAAGGAACTTTGGTTTATAATAGTAAGGATATTGCTAACACACTAAACAATTACTTTGTTGAGAGATTTACTAGAGAATAGGTTATAAATATGCCTAAATGTATAGCCAATGTACAGAATGTTTTGGAGGACTTTGAGATAAGGGATGTAGAAGTACTACAGAAACTACAAAAACTTAAGACAAATAAGGCAGCAGGTCCCGATGGCATATATCCCAGAGTACTCAAAGAACTTGGGGAAATTATATATAAACCATTGGCAGACATTTTTATGCAATCCATGGACAAACCTCCTGGACTTTTTTGAAGAGGCTACAAAGTGTGTTGACCTGAACCAGGCTTATGATATTATATATTTGGACTTTCAGAAAGCATTTGACAAGGTACCACATGAGAGGCTCATTGTTTAAATGGATTCAGTAGGGATTTCAGGAGTTGTTTCAGAGTAGTTTATAATTGGCTGCAAGGGTGAATACAGAGAGTAACAGTAGGTGGGGCCGTATCTGACCTAGGTGCTGTGGGCAGTGGTGTCCCGCAGGGATCGGTACTGGGACCTCTGCTCTTCCTTATTTACATAAATGATCTAGATTCTAGATAGAGACGTTAGTAGCAAAATAGTAAAATTTGCAGATTATACTAAACTTGGGGGTTTGGCAAACAATTTGGAATCGACTAAAGCAGGGATGGGCAAGGAGGACCGTATCCATTTCTGGATTTCATGATAACCTCTGCTCTTAATTATTTAATTAGCCCAATCATTTACGTGATCTGACATTTTAGCTAAATTTCTTGACAGGCCCATGAATGACAGTTGAAGACTGTTCTTGTGTTCCCATATGAAACATGTTACTGTGGCCTAATCTGCAAGTGAACCAGTATTGACGTATCCAACTAATTATCTAATTGAGTCAGGGTAATTGGTAGAAACAAAAACCTGCATACACACCGGCCCTCCAGGACTGGAATTGCCCACCCGTGGACTAAAGTAATCCAAGATGATTTAAACAAAAATCCAAGAATTGGCAGAAACATGGCAGATGATATTTAATATTGCTAAATGTAAAGTTGTGCATGTGGGAAATAAAACCATAAGACAGGAGTATGACAGGAGCACTACAAGAAAGATATAGAAGCTATTGAAAAGTCTCAAAAAAGGGCAACTAAATTGATACCTGGTATGAAAGGTAAAAGTTATGAGGATAGATTTAAGGCACTCGATCTATTTAAGCTTAGAAAACAGAGAGGGCATTTGATTGAGGTTTTTAAATTTCTAAAAGGGATTAACAAAGTGAACTACCAAATATTTTTTAAGATAAGTGGGGTCAGCAGAAGCCACAGGTAGAAATGAGTTAAAGGCAAATTCTGCACGGATATTAGGAAGTTTTTCTTTATACATTTTGTCAATGCCTGGAACAGCTTGCCAGGTCAGGTAGTAGAGGCAGAAACACTTGGGCTATTCAAGTCTAGGCTAGATGCAGTAGTAGATACTCTTTAGATTAGGACATGACGAGCCTAGAACGGTCTGTTCTCATCATTATGTATTTTTATGTTCTTATGTAACCAAGGGGCCCCTCATTGTACAGCGGCTTTTCTCTGCTTGAACAATAACAGACCTTGGCTTTTCGTAATGGTGCACACAGCAACTTCCTTAATGCCTCTCTCGGATAAGATGTCGTTAATCTTGGACACTTGGGCATTGTAGGGCGCCAAGATGGCTATGCTCGTGGGTTCAATGCCAGAGACAGAGATGAGCAGCCTGGCAACTCGAACCTGGAATAGCAAAGAAAGACTGTGAATTCACAGATTTATTTACAATTAATAGCAACAACAATTCTGAACCATGTAATCTTCAACGTTTATGACCCAATGAAATGAAGCAGAGGTACAAACTTAACAAGGCAATGAAGCAATCATTAGCATAATCACAGATTGCAATTAGACTAATGGTTGCTCTTATGCTGCTTAGACGCGTTATAGGCATATGGTTTAATTGATCAGTTCTGTACGTGTAAATCACAGGTGCATACATACCAATGACATTTAAATAATGTGTCTATGATTCAATAATTATAGGCTATCAGACTCGTTGGGCGAATAAGATCATTCACTTCGACAAGTATCACACCTTAATTAAGGCACTTTTAGCTTTTACTTGAAACAATATTTCTGGAAGAAACATTTGCAGCTACAGCATTACTTCATGACATGCCAGGATTTGTTTGAAACTATAGCAACAAGTGACCTCGATGATACCAACCGCCTGCTCTGCCTCCTCCACATTTACTGTAGAGTTTTCGTTCCCTTTCTCCGTAGAAACAATCAGTGTCACTTCCTGCCCATCCACATGGCCAAAAAGGATAGGTGTTTGCTCCTTAGATGGAGACAACAGGGCACTGGGCTTAGGTTTAGCCTCCGTCTTCAGACTGCTGTTGTAAAAGGTCTCCGAGGGAAATTCACATATGCGCTCATGCTAAACAAAACACACAAAGAACCACACACACACACACTACATCACAGGTTTTGCAGAGCATTTTAACTACAGTACAACAGGTATTACAAAACAAATGGAAACACCAGGGTGAAAGTGGTATGTAGCTGCCACAAATATGTAACTGGCATGAGAAATAGGCAGATTTCTTCCCAGTAGTCCACTTGTCCTGCATATATTAGCAGGCTGTGCCTCATGTGTGATTATATGAGCCTGCAAGAGGAAATCTCAGTAGCTTTGAAAGGGGTGTAATTGTTGTAATTGCTGCATGTTTGCCAGGTTCTTCAGTGACAGGGGATGTGGAGTGTTCCTATTGGCTAATGTACCATAGGAGCACAATAGGAAAATAATGTCAGCCTGGTAAAAGCAGCACAGAGAACATCTATGGTGGGTCTAGAGGTGGCCCTTGGGGGCCACAGACAGCTCCTCCTTCATCTGTGCAGGTAATGCCTAGAAAAATGCTGCCCAACGGCACGCAGACAGAGCCCCGATTGGGGGCAGTGTTTGGCTGTCCACCCCAGGGGGAGGGGGGAGGGTGAGCTGGAACAAACTCACTGAGAATCGCGTAAGGGTATCTCCAGAACGTGGGTGGGTGAATTCCGTCTCAAAGGAAGCAGAGTTCGCTGCCCTTGGGGAAATAACTAGGCTTGTAGAGACGGGCGGCGAGTGTGTGTGGGGAGGGCAAATCTAAATAAATAGAGGGCACTAAATTGGGAGAAAATCTGAAACAAAAAAATGTATTAAAAATTTAAAAAGCAGAAATACAAAAATGTCAGAGTTGAGCCTCATTTGCAGGAGCCTGTCACATCTGCATGACTTGGGGAATCAAAGAGAGTAGGTAATGCAAGGGATTATGTAGCCAGTCAGATTTGGGACAGATTATGTGGCCAGACATAGAGAGTTAATATTTGTGGGAATTGTTGGAATTCCTTGCTGAGGAAAGGTTTTCATATTCCTGCAACCACCAGACTAGCATTATCAGATGCTACCCTTGTTGACTCAGCAACATTACACCCTTGTTGAGTACACCCAAAGAAGTGGAATTTTATTTCCACTTCCATTTCCATCACCGTATCATTTTACTACTTATATTTGACAAAATTGTCTGAAAAGGAAAAACAACTTCTTAACATCCTGATCTGCTTGCATACTGGTAAATCCTCACCATAAAGTGTGTACTGTGAATTAAAAAAACTGTACCATTCTGTATTGTGTGTCAAGCCTCCTGACCTCCAGGGGCTTATTCATGTAGCGCTCAAACAGCGATTTCTTCATGCCCAGTTTATTGGCCAGGTCGCTGTGAACAATGGGCTGAAGTTGCTTATGGTCTCCAAGCAACACAATCTGAAAGGAATAGGGGTGGACAGGTAATAATTTTAATTGCAAAATATGAGCCAGCAGGGAAAATCTGCCCAGCTTTGATTCTCGGCCCGAGCCCAATGGAAATTAATGCAGGCCGGGCTTGGACTTGTTCCCTTCCCGCACTTATTAAATCCACCCCTCTCTCTCCTGTCTCCTCAGCCTATTAGCCTATTGTTGGCATAAACCTTTAGCCCATAGGCTTACAGCTTCAGATCAACTGAACATTATTGTAATATATTAATCGTAAGACTCTGGTATTGAGTTCTCTGTCTAATTCTTCCTTCATTCATTTGCGCGGCTGCTTCACACACACCCACAGCCCCGCCCGTGTCACTCTGTCCTTCTCTTCTCCTCTGGTAGGCTTTTTTTGTTTTTGACAAACTTTAACAGGTGTTACGTTTCAACTAGGCTAAAGGTGCCAGCTAAATTCCATGAACAATACTCACAGCCAATAGAAACAGTAGTTTTAATGTATCCATCAAAACAGAATCCGATTGATTCCGGTATGAATTTTCAGGACCGAGCAAAGCTCTACCGAGTATACCTGTTCAGGTTTGTGGGCAACCAGCGGTATCATGGACTCCGGCTCTGTCGCCATCGCACACTCATCGATGAGAATCTGCCGGAAGTTCATCGTTTTGAGGAAATTTGGGTCTGAGGCAGATGAGCAAGTGCAGAGGACCACATCATGCCTCAAGAGTTCATGTTGGCGCGCAGCCTTCAGCAGTTTCCTATAACTGAAGGGAAGAGAAAATATCTTTGAAATACATTTTTGTTGCATATCAATTCAGCGATTCATTTAAAAAAAGAATGTGAGATGGGTTTTGACGTGAGATGTACTGAGGGAGATTCAGAATACCATTTATGTATTCAATGTGTCCTGTATTTCAATAACTTTTTCAAGACAATTTGTATGATCTAAAAAGGAATGTGGGTTTGATTCCCATTGGGGCCACATATACTGAAAAATGTATGCATTCCTTACTGTAAGTCACTTTGGATAAAAGTGTCTGCTGAATGGCATATACTGTATTATATTAGGAAAGATGAGCATATTGGACTGACAAGACATACATTTTTGAAAGTGTGGGAGCTTTACCTTGCTATTTCATCATGTGTAAGGTCTTCTTCACCTTTAATTCTATCGTCAAAAGACCTGATTTCATTTGAAAACGGATGAAGCGGATCTTTTTTCCGTATCAAATAGCGCATGGTGATGGAGCTGAAACACATTCCAATCGATCCGTTAAGCAAAACTTAAACTCTCCCCTTATTCTCCCTCTGATAATCATTTCTCAATCCTGGTCCTGGGACAAATTGGTTTTCAGCTGAGCTCTTAGATAATTTGTTTGATTACACTGTCAACTGATTGCTTACCTTATTTCACATATAGTTGCTATTTGATCTTTGTAGATATTTGTTGTAGGACATTTGCTATATTTATCCAAATTTGGAATGCCCTATTGGTATTTGAAGGCCTGTCCCACTGTTAATTTGTGAATTCTCTGATACATGGGGTTTTATTATTGATCATTGGCAGAGTTGAAACTCAACACCCCTGGTTCTGCTACAATATATATTTGTTTGAGCCCAAACGTTAATTGAATAATTAAGCATTATTCAGTCAGTTGAACCAAATTTGTTCAAGGCGCAGATATTAATAATAAAAAAGTAAGAACAAATTAATTTAACATACAGACATATTTTCTTCCTCAAAGGGAATATAGAGCTGAGCATGCTAAATATAATAGATATAATATAAAGATCACTATTAAGTGAACAGCTCCTCAAGCTCAGGTAGAATGAAAACCTGCACACATGGAGGGATCCTTAGACCAGGGTTATAACACAGCTTTAAATTGCATTTCCCAATAATGTACAGAGGCTTTGAGCCCTGTTTAATATGTCTGCACATTCCACTGTGATGAAGAATAATCAAAATAATATAAGATAAATATTACTACTAGTAGTAGTAGTAGGAGTAGGAGTATTATTATTAGTAGTAGTAGTAGTAGAAACAGGTGCCTTTTTGTGAGACGAAGACATTGATTCCTTGGAGGCCCGTACCTCAGAGCCTTGTTGGGCTTCACTTCACGGAGAGACTTGCGGCACACCTTCAGGTCGCTCCCCGGGTAGGGAAACTCGAGCATCTCAATCTGATCACTGTAAATCCTGAGTGGCTTCACACCTTTCAACTTCAGGAGTTGCTCTGTCACAAAACACCAACAATAAACAATGAAAGTTTTTCTAAACTTAATGCAACGGTCAGGATTTGATTGCAGTCCATGGGGCACATCACTGCACCAAGGACTAGAGTTTTATCTAGGCATGCCACACAGGAGGCATTCTGACAGAACCATCCCAGCAGCCTTATATTCTATATAATTCTGAGAGGAAGCACAGCTTGATTCTATAACCCCTACCCGCGACAATGTCCACAGATTTATTGGAAGGCCCGCAATATAAAATTCCATTCTTCTTCTTAACCGACTCCTCCTCATTATGTGTGTTGGGTTCTGTGGCATCAGCTTCTTGGTTCCTCTTAAAGAACCAGTAAACAATATGGACCCCAACAACAGTCTTCCCAGTTCCTGTGAAATATAGAATCCAAAATATAAAATCCACCACCACTCCGCAAAAAAGAAAGTTACTTCAATCAGTATCAAATGCATACACTGAATACATATTAAGGCAGAGACCAGAATAATGTTGGGACAGCTTTTAGACAGTGTCTAAGAACATCTTTACAGATGAATCAAAGAAAACACAACTCAATTGCAATGACTGGAGCAGGAATTGAAACCTTAAATTTAGACTGCTTAGAGCTTGGGGTGCAATGTTTCCCAATCCTCGTCCTTGTCCTGGGAACCGTTTTTGTGTTTTGGTTTTCATACTAATCATTCATTCGACTAATTAATTGCAGAAATTCAGCTATTCAGTATTAAAAGCTTTTAATACTGAATAGCTGAATTTTTGCAATTTGATTTGATTGAAGAAAATGTATTTGAACAATGAATTCAGCCACTAATTAATTGCAGATATTCAACTATTCAGTATTAAAAGCTGTATTAAAAACATCTAAGCTGTATTACCTGTTCTGGTGGACTAAATTTAAGGTTTAAACCACTGCTAAGCTCATTGCAAGTGGCCCAGCCTGTTCCAAAGCAAGCCAGTGGTTTAATTGTGTCTGTACCTGGTGGCCCTTGTATGAGAGTGAATGGCATCTCCAGCGCTTTCTTTATGGCCTCATTCTGGCTTTCATTTAGAGGAGGTAAGCCTTGTGAACAACTGTCATCAATTCCAAAATGTTTCCTGTTATATTGAAACACTACACATATAGGACAAGATTAATTTATAATTTAAACTAAATATAAACATGAAATGACTAAATATAACCAAACAATGTGTTGTCAATACAACCTGTCAAATTAATCAGCTGAATAAAAATCCAGAGCACATAATTTAAATATCACATGGATTTAATCTAAAAATAATGTGAATTTGTGATAAAGGCTCGCTCAAACATACTTGTGTCAAATGTTGTCTTGCCCATGGCGATGTTCTTCACAAGATTGTTGGCACGGGGCAGGTTTGCAATGGCATGCTCTCTGAGGCTGTACGTATATAGATTATACATTAAAAAAAGAATGTGAACTACATAGCATTCCATGTTTAACCAAAACAATGGTCTCTATTAAAAACACAATGCACAGAAAGATAACTAAACAGATGTAATCTTCTATGGATTTTTAAGTTGTTAATGATTTTGGCATTTGGTATTTTGGTACTCACACATAAGGCAGTTTTTTGGGGATCAGTTCCAGTGTGAATGTTGCGTTCTCAGAGAAGACACTGCAAGGCGTGTCCTTCATGGAGAGATAGTTGAGGCTAAAGTCAATTTGAGCATATGAAAGCCTTTTTGCCTTTTTTTCACATGTGATTTTGGTGGTCACTCCATGAGCCACCCATGTATAAGACATGGGTTCCTCCAAGTCCAAGAGTGGGTAAATTCCTGACAGTTCCACGTTTCCTGTTTGGCCCCTCAGTCTAATGCAGAGGAAACAGCTCTTGAGGTCACACTCTATTGACCATTGGTTTTTCTGTTCCAGAGACAGGCGGAAGTAACCCTCAAGATACTGTTTTGTGGGGTCTTTCCACGTTAAATTCACGCCTTCAAAGATGATACTGTCATTTTCTGCCACTGCATTGTAAGCTGTGTCCACTGCACACAGTGGTCCCCAGATTTCCATATACTCTTTATAGCTTCTGTAGTTTGGCTGTGTTGCCTTGAGTGCATGTTTTGAAAAGCACATGATTGGATTCTTTGCGTGCTCCAAACAAATCTCGAACTGTGGATGGATGTTCACCAGCTGCACTGCAGGGAAAGTGTGGCCACGGCTTGTGTCCGTGCCCAGCTGTACCGGCAGACTCTGTCCAACCTTCAACTCCAGAGAAAGCTCAGTGTAGTGCTGAAACTCAGAGTTGTTGTTCCCCTCCTTTGAAATGTTGTTCATGCTTGACTTCATTTCCTGAACACATTGAAGAACCTTATTCCAGTCCTCTGCTCTGACAGCTGACACAATCGTCTTCCATGTGGTTGTCTGAACTGCCGTGATGTGTGGATTTGGCTGGACCCTTTTAAGTTCAGCATGGATTTGTCTAGTTGTGAATGAGTACACCCTTTGCTTCCATCTTAGTGTCATGGAATGGCTTTCTCTGTTGTACTCTGGCTGGTCCACCAGTTTGAGGTCCTTGTACATTATGGAGAGTGTTTGTGACAGTGAAACTTGGTTTAAAGGAAATAACACCTGGAATTTGTGTCCCATAGGATGCAGGTCATTAACAACAGCCATAATTTGTGCACTCTGACGCCTCAAATGGATAACTGTCTTAAGACTCTGTACGTCTGTGTCAAATGCCTCTTTCTTGGCACACTTTTCCATGTAAAGGGCACAAAACAGATCGATTTCTTGAGAAGTGTACCTGTCTCTGGCTGAGATTTTCTCGAGCACTGAGTGCAGCAGTCTCTGCACGATGATGTCCATGTAGCGGCGCATTGGAGAAGAGGCCCAGGTGTAGGAGTCCAGTTGTAGGTCATGGTGGCCCACCTTGGACTGAGGCGTGGAGTTGGAGCGGTGGATATAGGCTTTCTGGCAGAGCCTCCTAAACTCAGCCGCCACAGGTTGGAGCTGTGGGTGGATGTCATCGGCTGTGATCAGGTAAAGCATCGTGTAAAAGTCCCTGTTTTGAGCTGCAGTCTCGAGTCCCTTAAACAAGGATGTGAATACACTGAACCTATCAAGGCCATGGCGTTGTGCGGCATCACCTCTAATATCCCTGTCTGCCTTGCTCTCTTCACTGTCAAATGTTCGGCCATCTGCTGATTGGCCCTCAGAATCGTCACTGCTGAGATCTGTGTTTTCATCTTGAAGGTGAGAGAGATGCACAGAGAAGGGCGTCAGAGCACTGTGTTTGGTTATAAACTGGCACACTTCCTTTGGATCTGGGCTGTCTTGACATTTCAGAGGGGTGAGGCTTCTTGTCTCCACATTGGTAATCAAGAAATCAGAGACAAAACTGTTATACATGATCATGAGCTCCTTTACCATGTCATGGGCCATCCCTTTGCCTTGGTGAACACCTTCGTCAGGCTGCACGTGGCGCCAGTTGCCAGACACCCTGTGCCGCCTGTGAACCTCAGAAAAGTGGTGTGATACTGCGAGGCAATCCTCCAAAGTTTCAAACTTTGGTGGACACTGATGGTTTATGGAATAGCCTCGGATGATTTTCTCTGCTTCCTCATATGTCATCTTTCTGTTTGACTTTATCACGGACAGGTTTAAATTCCAATCTAAAATCCTGTCATTTTTCTTTTCAATGACCACCGTTAGTGATAAGGCATGGCGCTCATGCTTAGGATGCAGGCTCAAATAGTCGTTTCTCAGCTCTCTGGGAAACAAGTATGTTGGCTTTCCACTGATCCAACTGTGCACATGTCCTAGCTTTTCTGCATGTTTGTCTATTTCACTGCCCTTAGACACAAAGCTTGCAACATCTGTAATGTGAACACCGATTTCATAGTGCTCTCCCAAGTCTCTCACACTGATTGCATCATCGAGGTCCTTTGAATTCTCTGGATCAATGGTAAATGTGAAATAATTGCGGAAATCCTTTCTGTTTTTCAGATCAATCTTTAAGTCATTTTTAACAAATTCAGGAAGATGTCTTGTCAGTTGGTATTTTATCTTCAACACCTCAAGTCCATCTTCTTCAGATGCAGCTTTGTTGAGGACCTTTGTAACAACACCTAAAGGATACCTCCAAGACTTGACCCATTTCAGGACTTCTACAACAAAAAGCTGGTTTTGCCTCGAGTCCTCATTGATCTTGATATGCGCTTGTGGGATCCAGTGTCCGCTTTCCGTAACTTGTTTCCATACTGCGACAGAGTTGGGCCATTTCTTGGCAAAGGGGGTAAATATTTTGGAGACACACTTGTTGATGGGCGTCATCACCTGGGGATTGTACTTGTCGATGGCACAGACAAACACTGCAGATCGGGGTTCCCTGTTCAGGACCCCCACCACTTTCCCATTACAAGAGCAGTCCTCGCCACTCAAGATCTCCACAGCAACCAGATCTCCTGGAAAGGACCTGCCGACATTCTCTCTCCCATTAATGTTAATGCGAAGTGTTGGCTGGTCTAGGGGTATGGCGTACCCTGAGTCAAACTTCTCCATAATGAGCTCACAGCGCTTGAAGTCATTAGGATGGGTCTTCAACCGCTGATGTATGTCAGGGTCACACCAATCCGGGCGATGCGGAACATCTGCAAGACGTCTGCGGATCTCAGTTGGATCACCAAGGATAGCTTTTTGGATAATTTCCAACAGTCCTTCTTTTGTGATGATCACTTGAACATCTTTACTTTCATCCAGGAGCTCCATAAGAATGGGGTCCTCAATTTCGCCCATGTCTGACTTGGACAACTCAAAATCACTGTCGTAACCCTCCTCTGCTTTATGAAACTTGGAGATTTCCTTCACTTCTTGCTCGATGTGGCCCATGGTGAGGTGTTGTGGAGTGGCGCTACCCTTGTCAATGCACAGCTTGATGTAGCTCTTCCAGATCTTTGAGCACTTTCCAAAGTAGCACAGAGCAGGGGCATCACCAATGGCAACAACCTGGGACTGTGCTCTGGTGATGGCCGTGTTCAGAAAGCGTGTGTCTCCAAAGAGTTCCGGGTATGCTGTTTCAGAGGAGAGCAGGCTATTTCGAGTGTGGACCGCCGTCATCAAAATGGCTCTGAACTGCATTCCTTTTGTAGAAAGAGGAGAAACATAACCAGCATTTAATTATACAACAATCATATTAATTCACATGTATAACCTGCCGGTGAGGTCATGTGCATTACATTTGTAAAAACAAAAACTAAACAAAAAAAAAGGCCTAAATCTATTTTATAGGTCTGTTTATTTTGTCACCCAACATTTATAAAATAAATGACCACTTATTAAGTATGGGTGTGGAAGGTGTTGGTCGAAACGGGAATCAGGGTGATTAACGGCTATGCCTACTAGCAGGGAAACCAGGGCACACAGGTGTGTGGAATTGTTTAAATGTACCTGTGTACTTAAAACTGCTCTGCTCTCTTAGTAGGTGGCTGGAATATGGGAGCAAAAAGCTTGAGAGAGAGAAACACAAAAATTACAGAACTGAAAAGTCCCAAAATGTCTGTCTTTATGTGTAGTGTTTTGCTGAAAGGCAGTTTTTGTTTAGTTTATTATTTTGCTTTATTATTGTCTTCTCTTTTTTTTTGTCTTTATGTGCATACTCTCTCTCTCTCTCTTTCTTCCCCTATCTCTCCCTGTGAGGGATAAAAATAAAATACCGGTCTGCTGGTTGTGTTGCATGACAATGTGCCTTTTGAACAGATAGAAAGCAGATACCAAATGTGTATTAAATAGGTAATTAAATTGCATTGAACTGCAAATATCAATATTAGAACCTGACATTAATACAAAACAAGAAAATGGACCATAAGATGAGCACATTTTAAACACAATGATTTCTAAATAATTTCAAACTACCATTGGAAGGTTATTACCATTTAAACAACATAAATCTGATACAAAACATACATTTCTGGAAAGAGCTGTTTGCTAACTACTTTAGGCATTAATTAATAGGTGGCAGCAAATATATCAACTGTTTTCTGACACCATAAATCAGGGTTACTCAAATCTGGCCCATGAATCCAAATTCGGTTCTGGTTTTGCTTTCGATTAGGTAGTTAATTGAACAATTAGTGCAATTAGTGTCTTCACACCTGACCCCCCAGGTAAAGGGAGTGTGGAAAAACTGCAGCACTCGGCCCACAAGGACCATGATTTGAGGAACCCTGCCATAAACAATAGGCCTTATAATACATTAGAAATAAAACAGACTTGTAAAGTGACACAAAAATCATTTCTGGTGAGGCCAGAAATTATTACGTGTTTTTTTCAATTGTAACCCCTCTGAACCATATTCCAACACTTGCAGTTTTTTTCCTACAACACAATGTAATGTAATCTCAAGTATGAGTTATACCATGCAATTCCACACAATACCTTGTACATTGGTCCCATTTTCCACAATCACTTTGCCCAGCTTTCTTTTTCGCAGTTCATTCCTGATTACTTTAACCTGCCATTGAGATAAAACAATATTGCAGATGTGAACATAATATTGCATTCAGACAAATGTCAGACAGAGGACATATTTTGGCCCATTATTTTATAATAACTTAATTTGGATGTTCAACTACATGCCCCACGGCCTACTACACTACCTACTCTGTCTTATGACATAGAAAATAAGCTGCATTTGTTGAGGTACTTTCAAAAACAAGCAAAGCAAGATGTTCATCCCTACCTGCCATCCTTCAGACAGGACGCAAACAGCTTGCTGCTCTCGATTACCCCATTCGGGTGGCCATTCTTTGAGTAGTTCCTCCACTATCTCTATCACACTTGTGACCTCCTCAGAATTGAACCAAGACATAGACTCCTTGTCCCAGCGACATGTCCCGCGGATGTGATGGAATCTCAGCGGGTGGAACCTCGGATGAGGGGGAACCTTTCCACTGGCCTTGATGACATCACTCTTGCCAACGTAAAAGTGGGCAGTGACAAAATCCACAATCTCCTTGGTGCAGCGGTAATTTTCATTCAAGATGACCCTGCTGCTCGAGGCTACTTCACCCTCTTGCCTCTGGTAGTAGTGGAAAAGGCGAGTGAGCAGGGTGTGGTCAGAGCTGCTGCCCTCCACCACCGAGAACAGCTTTGGCCCCATCTGCATATGGTCCCCTGCTAAAACGATCCGTGTTTCCATCCCGGCCAGACCCAGGGGCATCAGAGCGGCGCACTCCAGCATCTGGGATGCCTCATCGATCAGGATGTGGGTGAAGTAGCCAACCGGGAGCTTCAGGTCATGGAGGTGTCGTGCCATCATGGTGGTGGTTATTACAACTCGGTGTGAGTCCAGGTCAGATCTTTTAGGGATCAGGAAGGACTGGTAGTCGTGGGAGATTAGGCAGTAGCACAAAGTGATGTTGTCGGTGGCGCCAAGAGCACATACTTTTTTATTAGCCTTTATTCTGAGGGGTCGGGCCTCCGGGTGTCCACTCTCCACATACTGATGAAAGTGATCCTTCACATACAAATCTGCAGAACTACAATGAGAGATGCAGTTAGGTTTGAAACCCTAAACCACGATACAACATTGTGGAGGAACTGTCCTGTTTTTGCTAATACAAGGATAAAGGAAAACTTCAATTGAATATATTTAGGGCAGCGAAACTGGAATGAAAACCAGCAAACATACTTGGGAAACATTGTTTATAAAAGAAGAAGATGAAGTACCCTGAACTGAGAGGTTATCTTATTTCCATTTTCTGGTGAATTTTTTAGTCATATATAAAGTAAAAAAACATTTAGACTATTGACCCTAATTTTCACCCTCAGAAATGCTGCTTTCATTTTATTTATTTCTTTAATTTGTTTTCATGTTTTTTTATACAAAATATATAGTTATTAAAGCAAGACAATGCAGTGTGCACTATACAGAGCACAACAATTGCATTCTTTCATTTTTGTAAGATCAGCAATACATACTTTTTTCTTGGTACAGATCAAACCTCTGTGGTTTTATGGTTGCTGGTTACTATGATAACCTATTTGCTTATGTACCTAACATGTTTACCTGTTTGTGTGGGTACAGATCAGGACTCTGGTGCCTGGCTGCCGGAGGAGCTCCTTAACTGCTGTTGCCAAGATGAATGTTTTCCCTGTCCCAAAAGGCCCATAAATTAGCAGAGGGGCTGTAGAGAGATCTTCACTCACTTCCCCAATGATCAAGGCAATGGCAGCCTTCTGTTTGGCATTGAGATTGGGAAAGTCCCCGCTGCACTCAGGCACACAACCCAAGCTCAGGTCTGGCAGGACCCGCTCTACGTCCGGAAAGAGGTCGACCGCCTGGTGCCACTTGCAGAACTGCAGACGGTTGAGCTGAAACTGGACATCCATGGCACAGGTCGTGCCCTTCCTGAGGCCCAGGTTGGAGCAGCACCTTCTGGAGAGCTGCAGGTAGATCCTGTCCTCGCTGCTGACGTCATGGAGCACAAGTGCCTCGTACACCTGGTTGTCGGCAGAGGGAGAGGGAGCCACGAGAGCGGAGCCAACAGCCCTCTTGAGCAGCTGACCCTCTGGGTTGTGAGGAGTCAGAGCATGGGACAGGGGGACTGAGGCGTAGAGCTTTTGGGCTGGCACGATCATCATCCCAAACAGACGTTCATTGATGGTGTTTAGAAAAGGAGACGATGATATTGTGCAGACTGAGCCTGGAGAGACAGAGCAAGCAGAAAATGTCATGTGAACCCCAAAAATGGCAACTGGAGCGAATCACCCAAACAAAATGTTACAAAGTGATGTATTGTCCACTTCCACATTCCACAGAGGTTACATGTCTCATCTTTTCACCATATCATCTCTTTCACTGAACCAACTGCACGGTAACACTATTTTATTTTTTTACCTGATGACAAAGCTGAATCAAAGTACTCCTCTTTGCCATATCATCTGTAGTCCTCAACAGTGTTTTTCAACAACAAAATAACTTCAATCTGAGCCCATGGGAAGTTTCACATGATGAACTTTGTAAAACTGTCTCCGGTACCTACAGCATTTTTAAACGGGTGTTTAATAGTGTCTCAAGCCCTGTCCTGACACCTTAGAACTGGTATCTTCCCTGATACCTTTAAAAAATGTGCTACGGCAGAAATAGCAATAAATAAATTCTACAGTTAAGCACATTGCGGCACAGTGACCTTCATCCCCATTCTATCTCATTGTACACTGATTACCTGGACAGCACCTCCTCTTGTGCCAGCTCCTCTCTGTACAGGAAGCTGTGCATCCTTTCTCTGTAGTTCTTCCGGGTCAAGGGGAGGTGACTCTCAGCTGCGGGGTTAAACATGAGGTTCAGCCGAGGGGGTTTGTATTCTTTCAGCAGCTCCTCTCCCACCTCTCTCTTAGCCAGGTAGGAGATGATGACCTTGTTTCCACGGTGCCATGGCTCCACATTGAGGGGGGTGGGGAGAGGAGCTGGGGCGGGGTTGCTGCCCTCATGTGTGTCCTCTGCCAGCTTGGGAAAGCACCGCCTCTCACCTACACCCACTCTGAGCTTCTGCAGCAGCACTGGCCTGGTGTCGAAGTCCAGAACCAGCCACTGCTCATAGTGGCCAGGGTGGGTGGAGGCAAAGGAGACAGGGAGGGCGTAGGATGCACCTAAGGTGCGGAACTGGTCACCAACAGAGTAAGTGCAGGGGTCACCGCTGGTGTTTTCCCCCAGTGTGAATGTGGCTCCCGGCTCCTGCTTCAGCAGGGCGGCTACCTTCAGGGGTCTCTGGGAGGAGAGATGGCAGCAATGTCACACTGTACACCAGGGATGTCAAACACATTTTTTGTTTGTGTATGTTTTATCCCAGCCAATTCCTGTCAAGTAATTAGTCACTGTATACATTTAACACCTGTACAAAACAATTAACTACATTTCTTGTTTGATATATGTACACTAGCTGCTCCATGAAAAACACACTGAAAAGCATCAATTTTACAAGAATCTTTAGCTAAAATCAGGAAAAAAATGGATCAAAGCTGACCCTACATATTTTGACCTGAAAGCTAAAAAGACAAACAAAATATATTACAGATCTGAGATTATGGCATGTAGAGATACAAAATTATATTTTATATAGTCTATTCATGCAGGATTAGTTTCCATCTGATAGAAACACAACACTATGCATCCTTCTACATCACATTTACAACAGTTACCACCTCAATAATTTGATGCTGGAAACATACCTCTGACTTTATTGTGAAAGTCCATCTTATTTGCAAGTTTTCCTGCTCACTGCTGAAATTGAGATCTTTATCGCAGGTGACTGTGACACCCTCTACATCTTCAGACATCTGTTGTTTAAAAAAAAAAAAAGAATATATATATATACACTACCAGTCAAAAGTTTTAGAACCCCCATTTTCCAGTTTTTACTGAAATTTAAGCAGTTCAATTCCAGTGAATAACCTGAAATGGTACAAAGGTAAGCGGTAAACTGCCAGAGGTAAAAAAGAAAGAAAAAAGAGTCAGCGACTTGCACAGAGTGACTGTTAACCCACGTTAACCCATTACTTGTTCCCTGAAAGGGCCTTTTTTTATAACTCTGAAATGTACATTATTTTTGGTTTTTGGTAACCTAACCTAACTTTTTTTTTTGACCTCTGGCAGTTTTACTGCTTACCTTTGTACCATTTCAGGTTATTCACTGGACTTGAACTGCTTAAATTTCAGTAAAAACTGGAAAATGGGGGGTTCTAAAACTTTTGACTGGTAGTGTATACACATACATACACACGTACATACTCTCTCTCTCACACACACAAACGCACACACACATATATCCAGGACAGCCATGGAGGACCAAGGAGCACCCAGAGATGGTCGAAGAAGAGATGGAAGGAGAAGAAGTGGGAAGATCTTTGAGATCAAGTTAGAAGCCCGGATCAGAAGAAGATGATCAAAAAGAGGGAAGCCAATGCTCCAAGGAGAGGTGAATGAGTGAGTGGGTTAGTTAGTGAGCCCAGTCAGTGACGGAGTGAACAATCGAGTGAGTGAGAGACAGTGAAAGAGAAAAAGCAATCCTCACGATTAGAATTTCATTGTGGCTGTCCCTGTACTCAATCAGCAGGAGGTCCCGGTAGGACAGCAGGCCCTGCTCCTGGAAAAACGTCCTCTTTCTGTGAACCATCCTCATCCTCAGGCACCATTCCTGGAGCTCCTCAACGGAGTGAGCAGAAGTGCAATTGTCTCCATATTCACAGATTTCTGGTCTGAAAAGAGATTCATGGTGTCATTCCATGGGCCTCTACTGGTGCTGAAATGGTTTGAATGACTGTATTTTCAGAGGGTGGTGGGAAGTAATGATAGAGATAAGCTGACCAGTCACTATGAAGAGTAAGAGTATGTTAAGGTCATGGAATCTAGACCAGGTAGGATGCTGATCTTGTATCCTTTGAGCTAGGTACAGTATTTTACCTCATTACTATTTGGGATTTTGGGCCTAAATCAGACATTTCAGTGCTACAGTACCTTTTGCACAACTCGAGGGCTTGCCCAGGATTCTCTGGTGGGCGTCGGTGCTTCCACTCGGCGGTTGTGTCTTCGCAATACCTCCTTTCATGAGCGAGGGAGGAGCAGTGGCTCACAAAGCCGTCCTGAGAGTAGAACTGAAGCTGGCACATGCCACAGTAAAACCGAGGCCGCGGGTCCAAGGCTACGACCTGTGCCTCCTGCTCTTTGATGTTTAATAGCAGATCTTTCCGGTCCAGCCCCTCGTTGCTCTCGGCTGTCCACACAGCCATCTCCACCTCGCTGTGGGGGAATGAACATTGGATGGGTCCATACCAGCACATGCCGCCCGCCGCCACGTGCCAACAGTGGCGATACCGGCGGAGGTGTGGGAGGCCCAGTGGGAGGGCCCGAACTTCGCTGATCGCCACTTCATCACCCTGTTCCCCAATTTGGAAGAGGACCAGAGTGGGCTTTGGAGGATGATCACAAACCTTGTCAGGGCATTCAGCAGTGATCTGTTGGGGGCTGCTGTGGAAGCAGGGATGACAGAGGTGGACAAATGGCCCAGGGAAAAGGCGTTGGATTCTCTCTACCACGCCCTCGGGATCCAGTAGCCTTTTGGACTCCTTCACCAGGTGGATCAGTGCATTGTGCTCAAGATTTCTGCTTTTTAAGAAATTCCACACATCTGCCTCTTCTGCACTTTTGGCAAAAGTACAGCGCTTTCCGTACTGGGTGCATTCTTCTCCCTCCAATGAAAAGGCGCACTGCACATACCTTGCCGGGTTTCGGTACTTTGGCCGGGGTGAAATGCACATCCAATCTCCTGTGCTGACTCTCTTCCTGGCCAGCAGAATGTTTTGAGCACACAGGGGAGCAATATGGATTGTGGAGGATGGGATGTCATGGTCTTGATTGTAACAAGAGCTGCATGCGACATGCAATTCATGCGTCTGTAACAAAGGGTTCAGCACCGGGCTGTGCTCTGGCTCCTTCATTGTCAGTGAAACTCTTTGATCTGGTTTGAAAGGATCCAAAAGAGAAGAAAGGAGAGGGGGTGGGTGGCATAATCAGTTTTGTAGTAAAGTAACCTCAGGGAAGGACAAGGAGGATTTCATGCCAACTTCTGCTCTTAATTGTTTAACTAGCCGAATCATTACATGATCTGACATCCAAACCCGAATACCCTTTTTGGGATTGTAGATAATGCATTGTTCACCGATATTTTTTCTACCCAAAGTTGATCAATGATATTCAGAAGATTTTTTTTCAGATCTCATTGATTATATGTTAAGATTTGACGTTTTGTGAGCTGCCTATTACAGCCGCGGTTCGAAACCTGACTGTGCCAGACCGACCCTGGCCGAGAGCCCACATTGGGGGTGGCGTTTGGCTGTCCACCCCAGGTGGAGAAGGGAGGGTGAGGCGACATAAGTTCGTCAAGAAGCGCTAAAGGATGTCTCCAGAATGTGGGTGGGCAAGTTCCGTCTCGGAAGAGGTGGAGGTCGCTGCCCTCTGGGAATTAGCTTGCCCCGTAGAGAAGGACGGCTCATAGGGGAAGGCGAATAAATAAATAGAGGCTATAATTGGCCACTAAATAGGGAAAAAGACTTGCCGTTTGTCCAAGCTCCCAGAAATGTATAAATTAACATGTGCCTCCAACAACAGCAACATTTTGTTGAAAAGTGTCATTACACCCATTGAAAATGACTGGGAATGAATGAATCAGTTTAAAAACAATTTGTCAAGTGCTTAAACATGTCTTAATTTCTATATTTGCGTAAATTCAATGTAAACCACATTATTGCAGAAAGCTCTTACAATTATCCACAACATGAGAAACTCTGTGCCCAAATTCATCTCATCTCATCTCATCTTATCTCATCTTCAGCTGCTTATTCCTAGTTAGGGTCGCGGGGGGGCTGGAGCCTATCCCAGCATGCATTGGGGCGAGGCAGGAATACACCCTGGACAGGTCGCCAATCCATCGCAGGGCACTACATACACCATTCACTCACACACTCATACACTCATACCTACGGGCAATTTAGACTCTCCAATTAGCCTAACGTGCATGTCTTTGGACTGTGGGAAGAAACCGGAGTACCTGGAGGAAACCCACGCGGACACGGGGAGAACATGCAAACTCCACAGAGAAAGGCCCCCGGCCTGGATTCGAACCCGAGACCTTCTTGCTGTGAGGCGACAGTGCTATCCACTGCACCACCAAATTCAATATTGACTTAAATTAAGATAAATATCAATTAATCTGATCTATGCAGATCAGGCAGTTTAATGCTTGTGAAAAAGCGGGTACCCTACACAATTAATGGAAGGATTTAAGTTAAAAGTGTAGCATATTCTTAATCATTTATACTCCACTTAAACCACTTGTTGACATTTACATTCTCTAACATGACATGAAGAAACAGATCACCACAGCGTGAGACAATTAAGAGGAGGCTTTGTGATTACTCCCCAACAAATTAATCAATTAATTGGCACATTGTTGTTTGGTAAAATAAAGCTTTAAAAAGAAATAATATGTTATTATACCTCACGATTAAGGATATGTCAGTGTTAAATCACGAGTTTGATGCTTTGGAAGCACAACAATTGCAATGTCAGTTTCCAGCCACAGAAGAATGGATCGAACCTTAAAATTCAGCTAGGGTCACAAGTACATCCATTTTGATCTGTTTTTGCAGCATATTCCAAGACCAGGGTGCATTGTAATTAAAAGCCATCTTTCCAAATGTATTTTCCAAGATAAGAAAGAAGAGATAGCGTGTACCTTTGCACAATACAGTTCTGTAAATGAATATGTACCAGTGAATCAATATGTGTTTTTAAATAGGTTAGACCTTTTGTAAAAAAGTGTAAAGTACAATTATACACTGTATCTAAAGCTTGTAAAACAGTCAAAGAAACATGCATGTACAATATCACCATAGTCAATCATAGGTAAAAAAAGCAGCATTTGTTCCGAAATGATTTTTTATTTATGTTTTTCACTCAATTTGGTGACAAATTGTACCCTCTATTGCTTCAATTCCCCCACGACTCTGTCGTCTGCAGCTACGGGACCAGCCACTACCTACCAATACAATTGCAAATTAGGAGAAAAAGAGCACAGCATATTTTACTGAGACAATGAGACATTGCTGAGACGTTGAATTACTCTTAAAGAAGCATATCAAAAATAATGAAATTCCCAACAGCCCAATCTAATGCCTGGGCATTCAATAAGTATGAATCATGTATGATCAAAATATGTATCATAGCAGAGAGCGTCTTTCTGAGCAACAGGGATAGGGAACCCAACTGTAACCATAGGCCAGCATTGCCACCTACTTAAATCCATGTGGGCCACACCTATATATTAAATTTGCGTGGGCTCATCTGGATTAGAGTACAGTTGCTATTAAATGCCTTGTTGCGCGAAGGTTCGCAACAACCTCACAGGCATACGCATTTTGGTGGGCATTTCAGGGCTACCCAGAAGCAGCAAGTGACGTATTTAAGAATCGGTGTCACACCGTACAAAGTCAGCAATCACAGTAAACGCGCTATGCAACCGTACGTTCAGTACAGCAGTGTTTCCGTTTTTAAAATAGTTCGCAATATTTTTGAGGGGTAAACACATGCCGGAATACAGTTTGCTCTGTGACGTCGAACGTGCTCATGCGTTATTTAACTGCCAATACCCAAACTGTATGGGTTTTTTTGGGGGGCGGGGCAACACGGCAGTCAGATAAACTGCACTACAGCTTTGCAGATCCATCATTATAAAATGAAAATATATATCCTCATCCATAACGATATTAACCCTAAGAGCAAGTAGCTCAAATGATTTAGATTGTGTAATCGACAATAGGACAGAGGTGCTGAATTTAGCTTTTACATAAATAGCAATCAGTTTTTAGGCTGATCAGTGCGATGTTCAATCAGATTAATTTGGATTGACGATGATGGGAAAGTACCTCAGCGACTCCTTATATTGATGATCGAGCAGAAGCCAGGCAGAATCGCTGAGCACTGCAATGTACCCCGCTGGGTATGTCGACACCCACCAGTTCATCAACTTCTGGCACCAAACACAAGAAAGCTGTAGCTCAGAGACTGACTTCATTCCTGAAATCAAATTACGTCTATGAAACTTTTCAGTCAGGATTTAGGCAACACTATAGCACTGAGACTGCTCTTATTAAAGTTGTCAATGACTTACTGATATCAGCTGACCGTGGATGTGTCTCTATTCTTGTGCTCTTGGACTTAAGTGCTGCGTTTGACACAATAGACCACCAAACTCTTCTGAGCAGACTTGAAAACCTAGTTGGACTGTGTGGACAGGCACTCTCCTGGTTTAAATCCTACCTGTCAGATAGGTATCAATTTGTGCAGTTAAATGATGAGCCCTCTGCTCGCATCAAGGTGGAATATGGTGTCCCTCAAGGTTCTGTTTTGGGGCCATTGTTGTTCTCCCTTTACATGTTGCCACTTGGTGATGTCATTCGTAAACATGGCATACATTTTCACTGCTACGCAGATGACACACAATTATACCTATCAATGAAACCTGGCGAAGGACAATTCGAACAGTTGGAGGCTTGTTTTAAAGACATAAAAGACTGGATGTCAGATCATTTTCTATTGTTGAATGCTGATAAAACAGAGAAGTTGTTCTTGGGGCCCAGAAACCTCAGAAGAGGGTTATCTGATTTATCTCTGAATCTGGATGGTTGCTCTGTTGCTGCAAGTTTGGTGGTAAAAGACCTTGGTGTTACTATAGATCCCGGTCTCTCATTTGATAGTCACATCAAAAACATTTCCAGAGTAGCCTTTTTTTTTTTCACTTGAGGAATATTGCCAAAATTAGGGGCTTCCTATCATTAATAGATTGGTACATGCCTTTGTTACATCTAGATTCGATTATTGCAATACCTCACTCAGGAGCCTACAACTCAGAATGCTGCTGCAAGGATCCTGACTAGAACAAAGAAGTATGAGCACATTAGTCCTGTGTTAGCGTCACTTTACTGGCTTCCTATAAACTATCGTGTAGACTAGGGGTGTCAAACTCATTCCATCGAGGGCCAAGTGTGTGCAGGTTTCTGTTGTAACCAATGCATTACACCAGGTGATTTCAATTAGGTTCCCTCATTCATTGAAGAAGTGAGCTAATTAGTGAAATCACCTGGTGTAGTGCATTGGTTGCAACAAAAACCTGCATACACTCGGCCCTCAATGGAATGAGTTTGACACCTGTGCTGTAGACTATAAGGTACTCCTCTTAACTTATAAGGTTTTGCATGGACTTGCACCCTCTTATTTGACTGATCTACTTCATCCCTACAATCCCCCACGTTTGCATCATTCACAAGATGCAGGCAACTTGGTAGTCCCTAGAATATAAAAAATACAGCAGGTGGCAGAGCTTTCTCCTATAGAGCTCCTTTACTGTGGAGTCAGACACGGTCTCAATTTTCAAGTCTAGGTTAAAAACACATTTCTTTAGTCTTTCTTATAGTCATTAGGTGCAGATGTGGAGGGGGCATAGCAATAGAGCCTTCTGGTGCAATGAGCTATCCTTACTGTCACCAATCATAAGTGATGGTCCGCCCCTATCAGGACTGCTGATGATGTGGTGGGATGGTCTCTGAGTGCCCTCATGGCTGCGTGCTCCCTGTGCCACTCACCTAATTAGTTATGCTGCCCTAGATTGCTTCTGCTGGTGCAAAAGTGTTATCACTCTACTCTTTCCCCTGATCCGGTGTGATATTTATCATAGTCATAATTGCACCTTTCCTCTTTTCTCCCTGGCTTCGTGGCACCTGCCCGGAGCTCACCTGCCCCAGAGTCAACCTCCCACCCCTGCAATGTGTTAGCCAGATGCCGCTGGCCCGGACCCTAGCTGCTGGTTCCATCCCCCACCCTGCCATGGTATCTGGAGGGATGAGGTCCACCCCATCCCTACACTTAGGATGCCAAAGAATGCTCTTCCGGTGGTCTGTTAAGCCTCATGAGCCTCAAGGACTATTTGTTTTTCTCTGTATCCCACCATCTTCCAGGAGTTCATCTCGATCGCCTTTTAAGGGGTCAGGGAATAATTTTCCAGTTTCCCACATTGGCTCTAACGGTTTTCTGGTTTTATGATTCCCTCTGGAAAATGTCAACTGTGAAGCACTGTGTGACAACCTGTTTGTAAATGGCGCTATACAAAAATAAAGATTGATTGATTGATTTATTGATTGATAGCGATACACTGTTCAGAGCGTGAATAGACTTGAGGGGAAGGATTGGAATGGCAATACCTTGAGGCTGAGACCACGTTGTTTCCCCTGCTTTTTAGGGATGGCTAAAAAAAAGTATAGGAAGTGCCATGTAGTCCAGAGAAACCTTCTCTATATGTATAAAGTTATCTTCATTTTATCTTTCAGGGAACAAATAAGGGGAAAATTGACTTGGTTACATTTCCCCATAGGGTTCTGGATGAGGAAATAAGGAACATTTAAAAAAACAACAACAAAAAGGCACAAGAGAGGTGATGTTTTTTTTGTTTTTTTAGGGGTGGAGAGAGGGTATGGTAGTAGTAGCTAGGTATGTGCATTGTGTTTATACAGTTTATAAACACAATGTATTTATAAACTATAAATATAGTATATATATAATATATATCACTCCCCATGATACACATGACATAGTGCTTGGAAGATTGTGCTGATTGGCTAAAAAGGAAGTGATGTGAGGCGATATGGAAGTGTTTGAACCAGGTGCACGCACGCACGCACGCACGCACGCACATCAATGACAAAGACAAAACTAACTAATTCCCCACTTGCCCCACCTGCTCTTAAATAGGCTTACTTTCTGCCTGGCTCAGGTGGGACTCGTGTGGCAGTCACCCGTCTATTATTCACTCACCTAATCACAATCATTCAACACCAAACAATTCACATTCTCACACATAAACCCCAATCAGTCAATTGAATTCCACATCAATTACCTGATTGAATAATAATGAACTCAATTATGGCCTTTGGAGCAACCTTCCGGGCAACAGTTCGCACTCTCACACCCTGTGAGAGTACCAAACCTGCCCCCAGAAAGTCTCACTGCTCCAAAGGCCTCCACAACATGGGAATACCAAGGCAACCCTGCCACTCTGATGTTGCCGTGACCGACGCCCTCCACAGTATCTACTAAAACATTTAACTTAACAGCTTGCTCTCAAGGGAGATCAGGCTGGTCCGGTTGTGCCGGTCTTCCAAGCAATACTGCATTACACCCTCTATACTAGCTTTGAACGTTCCTACTTAACATCCTTAGGTTACAGGTAGGTCTTCTAGTTTACTGAATCCCTAGACAACAGAGCACTAGAATTTGGTTTAGGCTAGGGGCTGTACTATAACACTGCTTTCTGAAGTTATCCTTTAAGCACTCAAACCCTTGATGAGGGCTCTCGTGATCACATTTAAGCAATTCTAAGCAATCATTCCAGGGCCTGAGTGATTGAGGGACTGAGGGGTAGTAGAAAGCGACACGCTGGCACGCACCTTAGAATCATCATCAATTGGGCGCTGCGACTCTCACCTTTGCAAGTCAATGGTGCAGCTACAGTACATGAATCACAATATGTCTGGGAATTTTAGTTTTCTGAGATGGTAATCCAGACATAATAATTATAACAGAAATGCAATCTAATATCATAACAGTTTGGTAACCTAATACTGTATAGATGCAATGCATAGACAGTAGGCAAAGTGCACAAACCAAGGGATATTTGCGATCCAAGTAAAGTACAACCCCACGTTGCAGTGATAAGCCCCACAGATACTGACAGTGCCGCCCGATTAGTCAAGTGACATCAACTGGTGTCAGGCATTGCTGCTAAATAAATCATTGGCATCAGATTAAAATTGTTAAAAAAAAAAATTATCCTATGAGAAATGAGATTTGATTCACTCAAGTCGTTTGGGAAGTGTCTCCACGTGACATGTCCTGGATTTTTATTTATGGCTCATTCATAATCTTTCATCTCATGGTCCAAATATTTTTCTCTATAACACTCAAGAATGACATAAAATTAGTTTCACCCTGCCTGTGGTTCTAGCTGGTAAAACATGCATGATGCCAGGTTTGTGGCTTTTGCAATAACTCCAACAAAAAAATACACAATTGCAATAAATAAAATTTGGGGGGAAGGGGGGGGGGGGGTGACTGTTTTTGCTGATTGTCTCAAATCGACATGCAACATAATAGATGTTAGACAAAATTAATATTAAACTCACAACTTACTGTTTTTATGAAAACAAGACCAAAAACATCTTAGCAAAAAGCAGGAAATACTGTACTTCTGCAAATAGCACACACATACATTATGTGCATCATGTGCAGTGCAATGAAAATGAGTAGTCCATTGCATGCTTTGTAATGACTGTTGTAGTATAAAGTAAACTATAAACTACTATAAGGTTGACAAACTTTGTTTATCTTGTTATTTTTGTATACATAACATAACAAGACCATAACATGATCAAGATCATTTAGGAGCCATAATGTTTTTGGTGTAAAATATGCACGCATGACTGTTTTGAGTTGAACATGTTTTTAAATGTAAACATAATATGAGGTAATTAAACCATATTTTTAACAGGGCTTCCACAATATATCCAATATTACTCACATCATGTTGGTGATTGTATTTACATAATATTGTCAATAGAAAAATGTTCAACTGTTTTAACACAATATTGTCAAGTACGCGTACCATATTGTTAATAGTGCTCACAAAGTATTTTCAATAATATTATACTGTATATTGTCAATGGTGTTGAAACCATATTGCCAATAGCTATTGAATCCATATTTTCAACAATACACAATAATATCAATCATACTCACGTTATGCAGTGATATCTTCATATTTCTTGACTGGATGCCTGATGGTCAGGATGCAAGAGATAAGTGCTAGTCTATGTGCTGTAGGAAATACAACTGTATTAATAAAGCAACTGCTACTCCAGCTCCTCCTCTCTCAGATATGCAGGTATTAGTGAGCTCATGCGCCTGTGGCATTGCATATTTGGGTTATCCGAGGAGATGTGCCAAATTTCTGCCAAAGAGTTGATGAAACGGTTAAGATAATGATAGTGGAATTTTGTGGTTTTGAATGGAAGCCTTTCTCTAAACCTTTAATGGGTTGGCAAAATCCTAATATACATATACAGTAGGCCATTGTTTCTCAACCGGGGGTACGCGTACCCCTAGTGGTACGTGGGGGAATTGCAGGGGGTACTTGGAAATGTTTTTTGAAACCTCAAAATAAATATAAATTAATTGTATTTTGCAAAATAAATAAATAAATTATTAATTTAATTAAGTCATTATTAATGATGAATCTTAAATTATAATTTTTTTATTTATCAAAATATATTTTGTAATTATTAATGGTGAATCTTAATAAAATGTGTTTTTTTTAATCAAAATATCTGTGTTGGCTGCTTACACGTGAGGTATATGCCTATATATATATGTATATATAGGTATATATAGGCCTATATATGTATATATAGGCCTATATATATATTATGGGTAGGGGGTACTTGGGGATTGTTGAAAATATTTTAGTGGTACAGAGCACAAAAAAGGTTGAGAACCACTGCAGTAGGCTATATGTATTGTTATGACCGACATTCAAGCAGTTAAAAACAAAACATGGAGACCAGACAAAGTAAATCATTTTAAATAATTTATTCAAAAAACACTCTGTTTGTGTGTTGATGTGTGTCAGTGTGAATCTGTAGGGGGTGTTTCAGTGTGAGTGCATGTGAAGTGTGAAAATCCAAAATAACAAAGTACTCCTAGACTCCTAACCTTCCTAGACACTCCCATGTCACCCCCCTGCTCACTACCCTCCACTGGCTGCCTGTTATAGCTCGCATCAAATTCAAGACATTGGTCCTAGCATACCAGGCAGTCAAGGGATCAGCCCCAACATACCTCCTCAAGATCTTCAAACCCTACACACCTGCCAGACCTCGTTCTGCTACCTCAGGACGCCTAGCACCTCCCCCCCTCCGCACCTGCGCTTCCCGGTCACGTCTCCTGTCGGTTCTGGCTCCACGATGGTGGAATGACCTTCCTGTGGAAGTCAGAACAGCTGAGACCCTGGCCACCTTCAAGCGACGACTGAAGACTCACCTCTTCAGGGTGCACCTCTCCCCGTTTGTTAACTTTGATGCCCTCATCAACTTTGTAACTAGTTTACACGTCTACTGTTTATGTATTGTATTAGGCTTAGGCATTATTTCCTGCATTGAGTGCTTTACTGCTACCTCTGAATTGTGGCTACAGATTTACCTACAGGGTCCTAGTTTAACTATGTGGTTGCTCCTAGCACCCAGGAATTGTACTTCCCACTAGGGTGGCTTTCAGCTTAACTGTTCTTGACTACGGTTAACACTTTGTTGTACGTCGCTCTGGATAAGAGCGTCTGCCAAATGCCTGTAATGTAATGTAATGTAATACTCAAAGTACCAACCCAATACCGGCGGCCACCAGCCCTGTCAAGAGCCAAGTGCAGTGTGAGAAATCAATCTGGTGAGCACCTGGGCAAAGCCACTTATAAAGGGGTTTTCCCAGGTGCTACCCCTAGGTAGCTAATTAGCAACAAACAGCAATTTATGCAAATCCAGGGGAAGGGAAGGACGGCACGCAACACTGCCACCCACTGGCCGACAGCTACTACTGCAGTTGAAGGAGACGGCACGGCCGTCACAATATATATTATTATTATTATTTGTATTTTTTATCGGGAGCCAATAAAAAATATGGTCAATATGGCGGCCATGCACACGCATCTGAACATGGTGAATGGGCAGGTTGGCCTAGAGCAGTGTTTCCCAACCAGGGGTACGTGGGCAGTCTCCAGGGGTATATGGGAAGATGTAAAAAAAATGTATGAAGAAAATTGGGAAAATAATACAGAATAAAAATCACAGCTGTTGCCACACTGTGACTGACAAAACTTATGAATGAGAGACAGGCTCAACTGGTGAGTCGGACTCACTTTTTCATTCACATAAATAGTAGGCTATAAACAATGATAATTATCATTATGATAAATTGAATGACATATGAAACAAATAACAGATATCTAATCTCACCTTGGGAGAAGCTGCTTATTGCATGATATCAAAGTGTTTACATTTATTATTAGATTTTTTACATTTTACTAGTTTTAATTTTGTACATTATAAAGACATACTTATCCTTAATTTCCAAGGTCAGATCAGAGTTCCCTGATAATATATACACATATATATACATACTGGATTTTCAGTATTGAAAATTAAGAAATTGGATTACACTTTATTTTACAGTGTGTTAATCACCAGGTATATACCCAGTGCTTTGTAATTTGCACTTAAAGGTAATTCATTTAGAAGAGCTAAAGTAAAAGTAAGTAAAGCAATGGCCATTTATGTACACATAAAGTAACTTCAATGTAGTTAGCTACTTTTTAAAATTAGTTTTAGTGTAGCTAACTACTTTTCTCACCATGGTATCTTCCCCAACACTGATATTATATACACTAACGTTCAAAAGTTTGGGGTCACCTTCCATCTGGACTATGGCTAATCGGGCACTCCTTCATTCCTCAGCAAGATAACGACCTGAAACACACCTTGAAGTTGTGCAAGAACTATCTGGTGAAGGAGGAATGTGAACAACAACTCAAACTAAAGACCTGGCCTGCCCAGTGTCCAGACCTCAATCCCATAGAACTTGTATGGGACAAACTGGAAAGGAAGAGTCAAAGCAAAGCAACCCACAAGTTTCTCTGGGAATTGCTGCAGGATAGCTGGGTAAACATGTCGGGTGATTTCCTGCTAAAACTTATTAACCGAATGGCCACTGTTTGTGAGGCTATTCTCACGCCAAAGGGTGACTATTTTGAGGAATCCAAGATTCAATTTTCAATATAATTTTCTTTAACTTTGATGTTCATTTTGATTGTTACATGTTTTTTTCATTTGTATTTACATGTTACAGTTTCCAGCAGGTGACCCCAAACTTTTGAACGGTAGTGTATGTAATAATTGTATATTATTATTATTTTATAGGGGCCCCACCCCTAGATCTGCCTATGTACAAACAGGTCACTTTTCAAAATCTTAAAATGTTCATAATGGCATTATGTATATTTTTCTTTATCTGTTCTGAGACTGCAGCTGGAGATTTTTTTAACATTTAAAATTTTAAGCATTTAGCAGACGCTCTTATCCAGAGCGACTTACAAGATGTGCATTAATACATGGTAGGAACAATCATAGTTAGCGCACAAGATCAGTGCAGTAATACAGCAATAGACATCATTGCAGGCATCTGCGTACCATACCTGTAACACTGAGAAGGAAAAGGTTAGTGTAATTTTTTTAAAGGTTTTTTTTAGTTTAGATTTTTTATAGTATAGTGTTGAACAAGTAAACAGTGGTGAAGAAGACAATTTTAATATGCAGATTTACATATTTTGACTTCAACAATTTCCAATCTAACAATTTGGTTTTTGTTTTTTGCCATTTTTGGCAAACAAATGATGGTTTAATTTTCAACTGAAATGTACTCCATACAAAAACATGATTTCTTTGTTTAGTTAGAAATGCATTTTAATAGTGAAAATAGTCAGACGACTATCCAATGGATGCAGCTAGGCCTTCTAGAACCAGGGAACAAAATCTGATTGGTTGAAACAGTTTGATCAACACTTATTTTATGCTACAGGGCCTGCAGAACTGAGACCATTTCTTTTGGCAACAAAATTATTTAAATGCTTTAAGTATTCATGAACAGACAAAATGGACAAAATATAATTAACATCAGTCTGTGATTCAGATATTTTTTAGGCCAGCAGAGAAGGCCTTGCAGGCCCTGACGGCCCACCACTGAGTTTAGTGTTAGTTTATTATGAACAAATTATGTATTGGTTTCTGGATTCATATATTGTAGGATGTATAGTATAGCAAAATATTTGTAATTGTATCATATTCAAGAGCATCGGGGAACAGCACTGTACAAGAGAAGGGCTGTAAAGAAAGTGAACTATCAGTTCCAGACCCTCAAATATGATAGGGGAGGTCTTCTCCTCGGAGTTCCCAAAATTGTATATTACGAATAGCAATATTTATTAATTAGCAACTAGGCGGATAATCAGAGTAACGCAATCACCAAGCTGTAATTAACAATGTCGTAAAGGGAACTGAAGGCATTCAGGTGGCAACCACTATATATATTGTCTTAATAGACTTCCGGAAGAACAATGCAGACCCCGACCCACTATACATCAGCGGGGACTGTGTGGAAAGGGTCCCGGATTTCAAGTTCCTGGGCACGCACATCTCTGATGATCTCTCCTGGACTACCTGGACTCTGTGTTCCCTGGATTGATTTCCCGTTATTGACCTCCGCCTGCCCATTGACCACGCCTTGCCTGCCTCTGACACACCTGAAGCCTGGAACAAACTTTGCCTGTCCCCGACCACTCTTTGGATGCCTGTATTGCCCTGATTGCTCCTGTTTGACCATTGCCTGTTTGTTACGCAATAAAGGACATTATTGCAGTTCTGGGTCCGCGCCTGGTTTTCCTACTCCGTTCCTGACAGTAACACTTTATATCGACACACTTTCATGCAGAGCAAGAACAACACACACAGAAATCACTCCTCCGTCTCTCCTTCTTTCTTTTGAAGATTTTATCATGTTAACCTACCTACTCACTGCTTATTAACTGCTTGTTATGTGCTTATTAACAGATTTTCTTTGGTCTCATAGAGGGGCTTCAAACATGCCTTTGTCACCCAGTACAAAGCTAACTGGCTTAGGTCAGGTTCTGGGAGTTGTAGTTTTTGTCTTACTAGCCCCTGCCAGCTCAGTCTGGTTTAAGTTACTGGACTGGGCTACTCTCAGCTCATGTGAGTGGAACCAACAAGCTTAAAAACTGCATTCCTTCCATCATTTTTAGGCCTAAAAACTGAGGAGATAAACACAAGCTTGAATTTGAATTTAGACATGCAAGGGGGAAAAGGAACAGGCCACCATATATTATCCCAGCAAACTAGAGGTAGATATAGCTTATTTGGAAGATAGTTCTTGTAGGAAATCCTTGGCCTTGGACAGCAGGCAAAGGCCAGGCAGTCCCTGACAGCAGTCCACTCTAAAAAATAGTGCTGAACAACATAATCAGGTAGAATATGGGTTTGCTGTTAATTGTTACAAGGAAATTGGATGTTTTTAGTGTTACCTTGTGGTGAAAAGGTAGCTATTACATTTAACATAAAACTGTATCTACCTAACTGGCTAAATTACAATTCTGCATATACCACCGTCTAACATAACAGTAGCTAGCAGTGGCTAAAATCACCACCTTAATTTTGTCATGGTTGTTTCCCTGACTTACCACTAGAGGGCGGTGTTGCGCCTTTCTGGTAGGAGGGGCGGAGCAATTCAATTATCATTTCCTCCTATTTAAACCTCAGCTGATTTCCGGTTCTTGGCGAAATCGTAAGCCTTTGTTACGATCTAGCCGGTAAGGTCTGTGTGTCTTTTTAAAGACGCGCTCAAAGAAACTTGCTATCGTTCAAGAATCATTTCCTATTCAAATCCTTAGCAAATGTAGGAATTCTTTTATGTGACTCGATTTAGGAAACTTACTCGCTCCCCTGAGTTAGTTTGGTTTTCTCGGTACACAGTCTGTGGACTGTGTTTCGGGTTTCATTTCTTTCGTTGGTTATTTGGCTCTTCTAGCCGTTTATCTTTTCATTCAAACACTCGGTGTTGGTGGTTTATTTCATTCCTTTGTTTGTGTCTTTGTGGCACCTAGTCACCCGTTGGGTGATATTTCGGTTTCCCCCTTTTGTTATTGTTTCTCCTATTCTCTGTTACTTCAGAGTTTGTGGTTAAACTGTATAGTTACAGTTTAACTTATCGATACCCCCGGGGTTCTGCGATTGGCACCAATCCCTAAACCCACCATCACAGTACGATTTCGCCCTGGAGTCATGTCGCCTTAGACTTCGTCACCGGCTTGCCCAGCTCTAACGGCCATACTGTCATTTTGGTCATAGTTGACAGATTTTCCAAGGCCGCCCACTTCATTGCGCTTCCCAAGCTGCCGTCTGCGCTCGAGACGGCGCATCTTATGATGGACCATGTCTTTCGCCTTCACGGCTTGCCGCAAGACGTAGTGTCCGATCGGGGCCCCCAGTTTGCGTCCAGATTCTGCGCGCGTTTTGTTCTCTTTTAGGGCGTCGGTCAGTCTGTCTTGGGGTTTTCACCCACAGACTAATGGACAGACTGAACGCACCAATCAGACCATGGAAAACACTCTCCGGTGTCTGGTCTCCGCCAATCCCACATCATGGAGCCGGCATCTGGCCTGGGCGGAGTACGCCCATAACACTCTGCGTAATGCGTCGTCAGGTCTCTCTCCGTTTGAGGCTCAGTTTGGTTTTCAGCCTCCTCTGTTTCCTGAGCTGGAGGGTGACGCAGGGTTCCCTCTGCAGCGGCCTTTGTGCGACGTTGTCGGGCTACCTGGCGGAGGGTTCGTACAGCGCTATTGCGCGCGCAGTTGATCGCCAAAAAAGGAGTTTGCTAATGTCGCCGGGCGGGCAGCTCCATCGTATAGGTAGGTCAACGGGTTTGGTTGTCCACACGAGATCTGCCGTTACGGGTAGAGTCTCGCAAACTCGCTCCGCGCTTTATTGGGCCTTTTAAAATCATCCGTAAGGTTAACCCTGTCACTGTGCAATTACAGCTTCCACAATCCATGCGGATACATCCCACGTTCCACGTATCCCGCCTCAAACCATTACTCATTAGCGCCTTAGCACCTCCCGAAGTACCGCCACCGCCGCCTCGTATCATTGGGGGTGGTCCCGCTTATACGGTGCATAGTATCGTGGCTTCGCGGCGTGTAGGTAGGGGTACTCAGTTCCTAGTGGACTGGGAGGGTTACGGTCCTGAGGAGCGCAGTTGGGTTCCGTCCCGGCACATCTTGGATCCATCGTTGATCCAAGATTTTCACCGGCGTGGGGCTGAAGGGTCGTCAGGAGCCGTCCCTTAAGGGGGGGGTCCTGTCATGGTTGTTTCCCTGACTTACCACTAGAGGGCGGTGTTGCGCCTTTCTGGTAGGAGGGGCGGAGCAATTCAATTACCATTTCCTCCTATTTAAACCTCAGCTGATTTCCGGTTCTTGGCGAAATCGTAAGCCTTTGTTACGATCTAGCCGGTAAGGTCTGTGTGTCTTTTTAAAGACGCGCTCAAAGAAACTTGCTATCGTTCAAGAATCATTTCCTATTCAAATCCTTAGCAAATGTAGGAATTCTTTTATGTGACTCGATTTAGGAAACTTACTCGCTCCCCTGAGTTAGTTTGGTTTTTTCGGTACACAGTCTGTGGACTGTGTTTCGGGTTTCATTTCTTTCGTTGGTTATTTGGCTCTTCTAGCCGTTTATCTTTTCATTCAAACACTCGGTGTTGGTGGTTTATTTCATTCCTTTGTTTGTGTCTTTGTGGCACCTAGTCACCCGTTGGGTGATATTTCGGTTTCCCCCTTTTGTTATTGTTTCTCCTATTCTCTGTTACTTCAGAGTTTGTGGTTAAACTGTATAGTTACAGTTTAACTTATCGATACCCCCGGGGTTCTGCGATTGGCACCAATCCCTAAACCCACCATCACAAATTTATACTATATTAACAAAGTTATGGTAGTACATTTGTTTTATGGATCTTTATTGGATTTATTTAAAGGTGGCTACCACTACGAATCACCAGTAAAGTGACTATAACTAAACGGTGGCTCTCCCTGTTTCTTTATGTTCCTTCAATGTATTACAGAAACTGACCACTATATATTACTCAGCAGAAGATGACGATGGTAAACAGTGCTGGTCAGCAGCATAGTCACCCTGTGATTGATGAAGAAAGCAGTTTGGATTTTCCCCTGAAAGCAGAAGAGGAGAACAGCATGACGAAATAAACCTCAGTGATACAGCAGAGTATCAGTTCCCATGAGCAGGGGCTACTCCCCACAGGCACAGTCTGGATCCAATACTAGGCCGCGGGACCCATCCACCCAATGGAATGGTGTGTTAACAGGATGAACCCACCAGCAGTCCCACCCTCCTGTTGCTGATAAAGAAAGAGGATGTACAACAAACAAACCCACAGCCTCCGTGAGCAGAACGGCCACTTCCTAAAAATCCTCTGACACTCCACAGACCCGTCTCTCTCCGCGTCTTCACCCAATACAATCATTGGGGAAGAAAGGGTGCCAGCAAGTCCCCACAGGGTGATAATAATCATCCTCTAACCCATACATAAAAACAAACCATTACATTTAATACTTTGACAAAAACAAGAAACACTGTCCATAAGAAATCAGCATTGAATAGCTCAATCTTAATCAAAGACATGCTCTTTATCTAGATTGTAAAATAACATGGTTGATATAAAGCGACATACTCTTACTCAACATGATCATTCATTCTCTGAGTTTGGACTGCATTGGAGTACTGATACGCAAAGATACACTGAGCCAAAGACAAAATAGTTAATATAGAGCTGTAAAGCCATGGAGGGCACACATCCTGGTGAATAAAACTGCTGAGTGTCAAACTGAGCCTCTACATGTATCCTGACTGAATTGAATTGAACATTGGATTTATATAGCGCTTTTCAAGGAACCCAAAGCACTTTGACTGCTGTGGATTCTGGTGGAAATTATTAGATCTATCGCAACCCTTACATTTTGGTTTAAATAGAATATTGTCTCCATAGATGAATACCTGGAGCCATTAAACTGTAGAGGCAGGGATATACAGGGGTCCTGCATATAGAAACTCTTCAAGCAGATCCCCCCCCAATTTCTGTACTGGCTCCTAAAATTCGAATGACAAGCATAACATGGACCATGCAACTAGAAGTTCTATACAGCACCTCTTAATAATAATAATAATAATATACACCATTTAGCAGACACCTTTATCCAAAGCGACTTACAGTAGTGAATGTATACATTTTCAGTATATGTGGCCCCAGTGGGGATTGAACCCACAACCTAAGCATTGCCAACACTGTGCTCTACCAACTGAGCCACAGAGAACCACAGAGAGTCTTAAGACTCCGAATGTTTCACCTTTAGTGTATTAAATGCACTCCGCCATGCCTGCCTGGTGCAGTGGTGCAGAATATTAGAAGCAATTTCACATGCCAGGAAGTGGTGGAAGCAGACTATGTTTGGCCCTCAACCTTCCTTTAAGTCAGAGGTTCTCAAACTTGACCCTCAGGACCCATTATGTATGCTGATTTTTGTTCCAACCAGAGCAGCACCCCGGATTTGTAACAAATTGTTCTTAATTAGACACGTTTAATGTGTTTTGAGGGATGGCTTACCCTTTTTAGTTGCATTATGTCAGAAATAGCTATAGAAGAAGAAATGTCCCATATTTACATCCTAGATGTTTTTATCAGTCAGAACAATTAAGCTTTCATTTTGTAATGTAATATGGCAAATGATTCCTTCACATCTTTGGTCAGTGTAATTAAATCAGTCGTGGAAAAAAAAGTCAGTTGAGTTCAAAGACACAACAAATGGCAACGGGTCAAACCTGCATTGTGTTAATAAGGAAATTGTGTTAAAGGAAAAACATATGAAGGTACTTAAAAACATTTTCAACAAACATAACTGATCAAGAGATTGACTGGGCACAAAACCACCACATGCAGGGGTCCCCCAGGACCGAGATTGAGCATGCCTGTTTTAGATTATGCAAAAATGTTTAAGAACCTCCTTCAGTCATCCCTTCCCCTCATTTGAGATAGCACAACTCATTTCACAATTTAAAAAAAAGAAATGTCATATACCCTTTTGTCTTTTTTCCAAAATACATTTAGCAATATTGTCTTTTTCCTAAAATCATGTTGACTTAACAAAAACAACCATTATAGGTTAAAAATAATCAGATTGACTCATTCTTGAGCTGAAATAGAGAAACTTCAGTGTCGAAAAGCCATTTGGCAGTTTGGTCTTTTTTTGTGGGGTTTTCAGGATGTTGTTGAGAGTATTTCCTTTTATTTTGAAGGCGTAACATCATGGTCTTGGCTTATTTGGCAATACATCATGTTGGCTTGGGATTTTGAAATCAGTCTGGCAAATCTGAAAATAAATCTGAAAGTCTAATGAAAGCAGACGGGTTTCACCATCGTGGTAGATGTACACTATATTTGTTAGGAGGTGGACTGAGTGAACCCAAGTGCAGAGAACGAGACAGAAGCCAAGATGGTTTTGGTAAACAAAGGTAGATATTTACTGGATGAATGAGAACAAAAGACAACAAAAACACTGAAGTACAAAAGACACAGAGAAAATAACTGGGAGACGAGGCTCCAAAAGCTAACTAAAGAAACTAACTACACAGAACAAACTACACAGAACAAACTACACAGAACAAACTACACAGAACAAACTAGAAAAACAAACTAGAAAATGTAACACAAACAAAACTAGGACCAAGGAGACTCGGGAAAAGACTAGGTGAGAACAATCTCAAGACAGCACAGAGACAAGGAAACACACAACTTAAGTAGGGGGAAACTAAACCAGACACAGGTGACATTACTGAAAATAATAACCAAAAACAATCAGGGACAACAAGGTACAGATGGAAACACTAAAACAATGAATCAATACACAATTTACAAATCACGGGACAATTAACTCAATAAAACAATTAACTCAATACACGAGACTAAAACTGAGCAAAGCAACTAAAAGGGTAACAAATAACAATATCTAGTGGCGGACCCTCACAATATTGCATTGCAATTCTTTACAAATTTTTTGTGCATCTTTGAAGACTAAAAATAGCTTTCTTAACACATGATGAGTGTTTCTTTGATAATTTAATCACAATCATATTTAACAAACAAACTAAATGACTGTGATAACTTCATAACTGTGATAACTTGATAACAAACTTCATAACTGTGATAACTTGATCAAGCACAGAAAATTGAGTGTCACATGATGATAATACCAGGTTTAAACTCTCTTTTCTTAGCCAAATGTGCAGTCGTGTGGGTAAACAGTTAATCCAAGTTGGTGCTACAATATCAGGTAAAGTACCTAGGAGACCTTAAACTAGTCCCGTGTGAATTATATTTGTTTGAATTATAAACTCCTTATAGTATGTACTTTCATAGTTGAGAAACCCCTACCTCGTGAATAGTTTTATATTACAAATTTAGTTACTTTTACATTACAGTTTTTGTTCATTGAAGTTATATAAGGAACATTGTTATTATTATTATTATGATTAATAATCATGCATTTTTGTGTATAGCTGATGTGGGGGGGACAAGCTGTACCACATGCAACAGAAAAAATGCAGTTAGGTAGAGGGCATACATGCTTTTTAATTATTTATTGATTATTTGAAATCAGTCAATCAATCTTTATTGCATATAACACTGTTTACAATCAGATTTTCACCATACCACATTTTGTGGCCATTTTCCAAAGAGAATTTAAAAAATGTAAACCAATGACAATGTGGGAAAACCTGGAAGATTATTCAATGACCCTGTCGTTGGGGATTGAGCTTAACTTCAATGAATAGCAAGATAATAAAGTTTGAAAAACAAGAACAACATGCTAAGATATGCAGATTGAGGTAAAGAAAAGCCAGCACTTTTAAGTTAGGAAAGCAAATAGTCTCCAAGGGACCTGCAAAATGACTTTGAGTCATCATTTTTAAGATATTAGCTTATTTAAAATTTTGACTTATGTTGATCAAAGTGTTAGAATCCTTACCATTCGTTTCAGAAAGCAGAAAACATAGCGCTCCAAAACCTTAGAAATAGAGATACCAAGCAGAGGTGGCCACATTTCAGATGTTACATAGTTCACTGTCCTTCTGTTGCCGCTGTGCATTGTGATGCCTTTTCTGTTCCTTTTTTCTTCTGTAGATAAAGGCGTACAGAAAGGGGTTCAAACAGCTGTTGATGAGGGTCAAAGTCTTAGCAATGTCCCCGCTGGCCCTCCTGAAGGTTTTCAGCTTTTCATATACAGCTGGCTGGGACTCTTTCAGCAAGGTGGTGGAGATATCCAGAACATTTATGACATGCGCAGGAAACCAGAATATGAAGAAGGTGACCACAATGCTAATCACTAGCTTGGTAATCCTTCTGAACTTGGCGGCCTTGTCCTCAGTCATCCTCGTCCTGCTGAAAAAAGTCTGTTTCAATTTCTTGTGGAAGCACAAGTAAGAGGTGACCAGGATGGAGAAAGGGACAACGAACCCCAATAGAGTCTCCAACAGAAGAACCAGCACTTTCTCTGAGTCTGACCTTGTGATCCTTTGACACCTCTGCAGATTTCTCTTATCAATGATGTCCTGGGTTGGGATGTTAGCGGAGGCAAGGAGGCACGCCAGCACCCACAATGAAACCAGCAGCACTCTCTCGCCCTTCCTGTGCTGTCTCTTCCAGTGCTTTCTGTACAGCACCTGCACGTAAAGCTGCACACTCATCAGAGTGACGGTCAGCACCGCGCTGTACAAACTGCAGTGAAATATGTAGGAGAAGAGCTTGCAAAGAATGCCACCAAAACTCCATCCGTGCAGCAGGGCGTAGATTGAGACTGGGACTGCTAGGAGGGACAAGAGGTCAGAGACTGCCAGGTTCAGCATCAGCTTCAGAGTGAATTTCTCTCTCTTGTAATTTCGCACTATCACCATGATCACCGCGATGTTGCTGGGGACACCCATCAGACAGCACAGCCCCAGGACTACACTGGGGGCCACGCGTTCTGCATTCCAGGAGGTGGAGTTGGATACAGAGGAGTTAAACTGCTGCATGGTGAGAAGATTAAACTGACTGCTGATGAATTTGGGAACTTGCCATCAATTTCTCTACTTGTGTGACGTTCTGTAAAAGTTTCACTTTCTATTTCAGTATACTTGGTTGATTGCAATAGTTTCTGGTGGAGGGACTTTCTGATTCAGGCCACAGAGATATCGTAGCCCTAACAGAATATCATATGCACTATGGAGAGAACCCAATTACATGTGAAAAATATACCATAGTGGAATTGCCTATTTACTGGGCTTGTGGGTGGAAAATAACAACCAAGGTGATTCAGTGTTGGTGTGAAAAACAATCTTTATTTCAAATATTTTATTACTATATTTAGTCATACTGTATTTCTTTGACCAGGTGTTTTCTCCAAATCTGTTCCACATTTGGCTGAATATTTCATGGGCCAATTGGCTAACTGTATTTAGCCTAACAAAAAAGTAATTACATGCATTGCAGAGACCATTTTTCAGGAGTAATATTTAACTTGAAAGTACATCTGCAAGTACTGCATACTTGAGCTAAGATGGTAGATGACCAAATGGCACATCTTTTGGTTATTTATAGCAAGGTGTCACATAAAACTTACATTTTACATTTTAAGCATTTAGCAGACGCTTTTATCCAGAGCGACTTACAAGATGTGCATCAATACATGGTAGGAACAATCACAGTTAGCGCACGAGATCAGTGCAGGAATACAGCAATAGACATCATTGCAGGCATCTGCGTACCATACCTGCGTCCCATTATATGACCATAACTTTTGGTCATATAATGGCAAAATACCACAAAATAAATGTAAAAACTCAGTGTTCGGCTAAAATTAATAATGCGAGGCTGTAATTGCTTTGTTGTGTTTTTTTCTCCGTAAAATCAGTTTATAAAAATCATACAATTAGCCTACCTATATTTACATATTTTTCGTTGCAATCTTGAACCTTGCAATGTTGTAAATAGTAAGTGTCTGATTAGGATTAGGATTTGTGTGTGTGTGTTTTGTTCTTGTTTATACACTCTTTTTATACTCTCCTATATTTAAATGTAATGTACTGTATGAATCTGTAACTGTCTTGTATCAATTTTTCACCTGCCAAGGGACTACAGATGAAAACTAGCTCTCGAGCTAACGCTGGCATTGTAACCATTGACGCTTTTTGCGGATATGCTGATTACTATGTGCTGTCCCTTTTAAATAAATAAATAAAATAAATACATTGTAAGAAAAATGTCCTCTTCACCTTTGAGGAAACACTTTGAGCAGAAAAAACATTGGGTGGCTACTCCTCCCCAAACACAGAGCAACATTGTTTCCTTAGCTCATCCCAATTAAATTACACGAGATATAGACAGCTTTGTAGTTATTGAGAATAAAATTGTGTTCATTTCTTGCGAGTCTTTCTTGATCAAAACATTACGCATGGAATTCGCCTCTCTGCTTGTGGACGGGCTTGTCGTACAGCCTGCATTTTGCTGCCCGTGAGAAAGCCATCTCACAGTATCTTCTCTGACCATATCCACCCGTTATATCGAACGTAAAGTAGTACACTGCCGTTCCATTGTAAAGACAAGAGTGTCGTAAAACAGGAAAAAGAGGTGTTGTCCCGGATGTAGTTTATCTTGGGCTGGCGGAGAGAAGTGTTGTGGTCTTTGAAATTTCAGCACGCATCGATCATTGATACTTTCTTAGGAGTACGTACCTGAGTTACCGGTGGATATAGTTGTAGTACTGTAACTAACTGAGTTTTCTTGGGATACTTTTATTCTATAGTGAGAATTGATACAACTATACCAGAATCATGTCGGTCGTACCTCCCAACCGATCGTCAACCGGTTGGCCCCGTGGAGTGAACCAGTTCGGCAACAAATATATCAGCCCACCGACCAAACCGCTCACTCTGGAGAGAACTATCAACTTGTAAGAAAATGTGGTGATATTAATAATGATACTATGACTTGAGGCTGTCTTTGCATTGTTCTAAAGCTGTTTTGACATCCTAAGCGAGCTAACCTGTGGCAATGCAGCTAGCTAGAGAATGTGCTAGCTACCACACTAGCTTGCATGATTGGGTGCTGTATATTCAATTATCTTCTCGTTCATGATTAAATTATCCTAATTTGATTGATATTACAGTGTTTTTGTCAGTTTATTTACTTACACAAACAAATGTAACTAGTAACACTGCAACATGGATGGATTTGTTGAGTTTAAATCGAACAGTATCATTGCAAGAGTTGCCTTAGTGTTGGTTTTTTAATTTTATGCACGCAGGTACCCCCTAACGAACTACACGTTCGGCACGAAGGAGCCCTTGTACGAGAAGGACAGTTCCGTGGCGGCGCGGTTCCAGCGGATGCGCGAGGAGTTCGAGAAGATTGGCATGAGACGGACAGTGGAGGGAGTTCTCATTGTGCACGAGCACAGGCTGCCTCATGTCCTGCTTCTGCAGCTCGGGACCACCTTTTTCAAACTGTGAGTCGCTCCCGCTGCTGACCACCTCTGCTCATAGGCAGTAATGCACCAATGTAATTGAAGGGCTAACAAGACGATAATGGATTGCATTTAAATAGCACCTTTAATCCCATGAAGTGCATGAAGGGGGGACACACACCTCAACCAACCAAGAATGTGGAATACCCAACAGGGTAAATGTTTGCAAGCCGTATTATAGTGTGTGCAGGAGTCAAAATCCCTATGTTTGATTAAAAAGTTAAATCCTTTCAATTAAAACCAGTGCAGACATACACAAAGTGATCTTGTCAATGCTGGACAGATTGCATGCTTTTGAAGGGAGCAAACTGTAACTAGCCATTTTTCACTCTGTTCACTGGCTGGCAAAGGCAGGTAGTTTGAGTAAAATCTTTCTGAATCCAGAATGTTTGCATCATTTGCATATTTGCATGTTTATGAAAATTGTGCATGTTTTTAATATTTCAGGCCTGGTGGGGAGCTGAACCCAGGAGAGGATGAAGTTGAAGGATTAAAACGATTGATGACAGAGGTATTGATTAGGCGCACTGCGTCCCTATCTTTAATCTAAGTATTCAGGTGGCACATCAAGGAATTTTACACTGAGGTGAATCTGAAAGGGCTAAGAGCACTGACGTAACAGCAGTCTCCTGCCTAGCCAGTGTTGGATCATAAGAACATAAGAATACATAATGACGAGAACCGGCCATTCGGTCGGTCGGTCATTTACCTACAGACTACAGAATCCAGAACGTTGTCAAGCCTGGAAGTGAACCACCCGAAGGGTGTCTGCTTCTACTATGTGACCTAGCATGCTGTTCTACACATTCCCGACCCGTCCTGATGTTAGTACAGATATCTGTGTCCGTTGGAAACAACGTCATGTTGAAGAAAATAACAATTAAAACGTTGAAAAGATTTCTGGGGGATGATCCTTCAAGTATGCTGGTAAGCTAACCCTTTTATTCAGGAATTGGACGACCAACGTAAAAAGTCCCAAATTAAACCACAACCGCAGGTCCCATCAGTCACTATGAAACATTGTGCTCTCATTGAAGTTGTAGTTCAATATTAATTTAGGCGTTTTAATTTTTACGGTGATCACTCGATTCCTAAATGTAAGAGGTTGATTAACCACAAACAATTCAAAGAACAGCCCCAAGCATTTGTTCTACGTTTTAATGGTTACTTTCTTCATTTTCACCAAGCTAATCTGGTCACTACTTTTTGTCTAGAGTTGTGGAAAAGTGGCTTTGTTGGTTTTGTTCCTAATATAACAAAATATAAGTGCTTCCATCACCAGATTCTAGGCCGCCAGGACGGGGTGAAGCAGGACTGGGTGATCGACGACTGCATCGGTAACTGGTGGCGACCCAACTTTGAGCCCCCGCAGGTGAGCACCCCCAACTCTACACAGCCATGTCTGTGTCCTGACTGTTTTTAATGGGGGGATGATCCATGAACAGTATTATAAATAAAAAATGGAAAAACACTGAATAAATATTACATTACAATCTGCTGTTTCCTCAAAGAAAGTGGACTATGACAATCAGTCAAGGTCATTCATTTTCAGAATTGACTGAGTTGAAATGGAATTGACCCCAACCATCATGATAATATTGAACAAAGATGGCATGTTTTGCCATATGTCTTTATGTGAAGTGGTCCAAACACGTTGGTTGAAAACCTCTTCACAAGCAAGCATAGCCCAAGCCCCAGCCAGCTACCTGCCTTTGCCGTTCTCCTGTGCTTGTTTGGTTGATAGTGCAATGCTTACTTTTGAGCAGGTTGTTTTGCTGTTGATCCCAAGTATCAATGGATACCACGTTTTTATAGCACTAGAGCCTAAGATATAAGACACTTGTAGAACTGTATAAGTATGACTGTTGACTGGTCTTGAGAAGTTTGTAATTATCTACTGAGACAGACGTGCTTGGCTTTGGCCCTTGGCACTAAAATGAAGCATTCAATGTGCACGTGTGCATTCTCATACCACTCTTCACAACAGACCCTTTATAAGGCTGTGTGAATGACAGACCCCAGCAATGTTCTAATAAGCAGGAGGTTCTGTGTGTGCTTGGATTATCTTTGTGCAGATTGTTTACGTTTCCATTTTTACTTTCCTCCTCCCCCATCCCCTTGCAGTACCCCTACATTCCAGCCCACATCACCAAACCCAAAGAACACAAAAAACTCTTCCTGGTTCAGCTGCAGGAGAAAGGTGAGAACAAGCAGGTCACTGCAACAAGCTTTGAAAAGACACCGTTAATTAAGAAGACTTCCCACTGTGTTAATTCCTGGCTCAGCTAAAGAGTTCCCATCATTGTTATCCATTTATGAAGCAGCATATTAGGTAACTAGCTCAAGGATGCAACTGCACAGTGCCCTTCCTGGGAATTCCAACTTTGGTTCCAGCTCAAATCCTGATTTCTTAATTTTTCAATTCACAGTACTCACCCTGAGATCCAGTACTGCTACTTTAGCATAGACATTACTTAAGGGGGTAGCTCATGAAAAGCTACCATTTTCAGTTACCTGTTCAATTAAAAATACATGTAAAACGGAAGAATAATGATTGACCATTTCCATGGAAATTTTACTAAAGAGGAAATACTTCAATCATTGCGCCAAACATATTCATCTCAAATGCCTCACTGAGAAAAAATCCAAATCTCTTATTGTCGCATAACCATAAATCTTGAGATGCCTGGGAAATGTGCTGTAAATGGTTGCAGTAACACCAAGTCTTTGCTCTGCGTACAGCAGGGGTGTATGCAGGTTTTTGTTGCAACCAATGCAGCGCATTGAAATGACTAGGGCTGTGAGTGAGCAGCCCACCTCTCGTCCGCAAACGACTCTCCCAGGTCCTTCAGTTCAGAACTGGATACACTGATTCATTTACTGACTGTGTCCTGATAAACTCTCCGCTCTCCCCGTTCAAAGGTATCAAACTGTTTTATTTGCTCTCATTCAAATAGTATTCTCTTTGTCTGCTAGCAGTCATGGGCAAAGAAAGGGTGAGAAGAATCAAATGAACAAATCATTTCATGAAGGTGAAGCGGTTCATTTCATTCACCTACAAAATTACTTTATAAAATTAAAATAAACAAAACGAGGGTCCCGGGTGGTGCAACCGGTAAAGGCACTCACCCGGTATGCGGGTTACCCACTGCGGCTGGGGTTCGATCCCAAATTTTACATAAAAGCTCATTTCCCTAACTGCTTCTCTGTACCATTATGTGCATTAAAGCTTCACAAGGCAATGGAAGTTTGCATGCTTTAATGCTGTTTAAATGTTTAAAATGTAAATGGAAGTTCATGCTGTTGTTTGACTATGGCCGTGATGATGCGTCTGTATGGCAACTCGCTCTCACTGTGGTTGTCTAACCTTGTTTCCACAGCACTGTTTGCTGTGCCGAAGAATTACAAGTTGGTGGCGGCCCCCCTGTTTGAGCTGTACGACAACGCCCCCGGATATGGACCAATCATATCCAGTCTCCCACAGCTGTTGAGCAGGTGAGATGTGTTCCTGTTATCCGTGGGTCCAAAACATTATTTTCAACACTTGAATTTAGAAGAGACTTTGGACAGAGGCTTGCGGACATAAGCGTTTCTTTTGATGCAAACAAAAAATATATTTTCTCTCGGTTATTTGCCTGAGCAGAAACATGGCTGCTTCATCATCATCATCATCATGTAGGCAAGGATCTGTTCATCTGTTATAACTTTATTTTTTGTAGGTTCAACTTTATTTACAACTGAGGAGAGCGAGCAATCAGGCGCTGTCGCTGGCTGTCTCTGTGAGTGCAGCCTGGATGAAACGAAGCTGGGAGACCTGGGGAGGCCAAACTGTGTGACACAAAGCCCTCGACATCAATTTTTCACAGATCTGTTTCACGCAACTAGATGTGGTTTAAAAATATGTTTAACTGTCACAAATAATGAAGCCATCTTTTTTCTGTGGAAACATTCATTGCTTGTGTTCGTTTTTAGTTTGAATGATTTCGGAATAGGTACCACTGTGTGTGGCATTAAACCTGAATCCACAGACTTAACATTATTTTTTATGTTCTATCAGAAAAGAATGTGTTTTAGTAAATAAAACAACCATTAGTTTTGTGTAGTGTTTTAATCTGTAAATTTCAATGTCATCCTTTTTATAATAAATCGGTCTTCTCGTAGAGGCATCTCTATTGTTATGTTAAGCGTGTCAAATAAAAATCTTGAATATGGGCAGACTAAATCTAAAACTCTAAAATGGTGCGCTACATGCATAAATGGTCACACTTAAAATCAGTGCAGTGCAAGTTACCATTAGACAGGCTGTGTTTTTCCAAAACTACGTGAAGCATGTTACACGCATGTTAACGCAGTGTTCATCCTCTAATAAGTACCAATTAACTGTGAATAATAAGCTATTGGTGATGGAATGAGCTGTGCTTTTCATTACAACTTATTGCGGTTCCCCAAGGCTAATGAGCTGTTAATTGTCCTGAATGATACGCTTAAGATGATTTGCCTTACAAAGCCACATTATGTCAGGAATAGTTAGGCATGCCACAAAGAATGAATATCCCAGGACCTAATTGTGCCAAATCATTCCTTTAGAAAGAGGCTACATTTAAATGAGCAAGGCACACCACCATATTCAATATTCAAATTGGGGGCATTCTACTACTTGTGGATTCCCCCCCCCCCTATTTGGATTTTGGAAGAGGCGGTGTGCACATACTGTACTGTTCCTGCCAATTTCTTCCCTGATGAAGTGCACCTCCCCTTAAGACCTCCCAAGCCTAAGACCTCCCAACCTCCCAAGACAATATGTATATATATATATATTTTCTGAGCGTGTTGTGACATTCTGTCTATTATACTTTTAAATGAGAAAATTCATAAAGACGGATAAAAATCACAAGTTGAGGCAACAGTGATTTTACACTGTATTACCAAGATACAGTTGTGACATTGTCATATTTGAACTCAGCCTAGACAATGCCCACTGGCCTTTGATTGGTTGAGAGACTTCCTGTGACAGCACAGAGGCACTGAGAATGAAAAAGAACGGGGAAGGAAGAAGGAGAGGTTGAGTGTGAAGAGAAGGATTAATGCATGACGACTAAGACTAAACATTTTCTCCAGATGAAATGTTACCTGTGAAGGCTTCCTGTGAAATGAGATGGACAGTGAGAAGAAGGAAGGTCACTGTATCCACGGAGATGGACATACAGATACATTTCTATTACCACATTGGAAAGAGGCAACCAGACTTTTAAGACAGCCAATCTTTCTGCTATTCAGATCTGTCTTTACATCCATAGGTATATAAACTGTGACGATACACAACTCAATTGCTCTTTTTTCTAATGGGTTTAAGTGGACATTTAACAAAGGAGCAGAACAATTTGCATGAAAAATGATCTTGGCATGCTGCAGCATCACAAAAGCCCAAATTAAATTCGTCCATACTAATCAGACCCTCTTTCCATTTGGATTTTTAAGGACAGTTCAATATGCACTATACCGTGGTTTTTGGTAGTTAAATGGTTCACAAATAGTTACACAAAGACAATGTATGTCCATAATGGCACATCATGGAACAACCATGCATGAGAAAGCACATCATAAAGGATAATGTTGAGTTATTTGTTTTGCAAGTAGCATTGGTATGAGATTAAAGAAACAACTCCAGTCTGTGCAGTTCAGTGTTGGGGAAGTTACTCTGAAAATGTAGTTAACTAAGTTACCAATTACTCTACACTGGAAGTAGTTAAGTTACAGCCAAGCTACCATGGTGAGAAAAGTAGTTAGCTACAATAAAACTACTTTTAAAAAGTAGCTTACAACTTTTTAGTTACTTTACAAAAAAGAAACTATGTGTACATAAATGGCCATTGCTTTACTTACTTTGACTTTATCTCTTCTAAATGAATTAGCTTTAAGTGCAGATAATTGCAAAGCACTGGGTATATACCTTTTAATTAACACACTGTAAAAGAAAGTGTAATCCAATTTCTTAATTGTCATACTGAAAATACAGTATATACCTCCCTCTGACAATGAAGACAAAATCATTTCAGGGAACTGTGATCTCGGAATGAAAATTAAGGAGAAGTATGTCTTTATAATGTCGTACAGAATTTAAACTTGTAAAATGTAAAGAAATAATAATAATTTAAACACTTTGATGTCATACAATAAGTAGCTACCACCCAGGGTGAGATTAGATGCCTGTTCTACATTCCCAGACCATGGAGTAAATGGTGAGTTTACAATGTACACCAATATGCACAGTGGAGCAAAATAACTTGTTTGTTGCTTTTTTCCTAGGTCATCTTTATTGTTTGTTGTGTGTGTGTGTGTGTGTGTGTGTGTGCGTGGTGGGGGGGTTGGAGGGTGCATTGAACAGGACTGGTTCATACTATCAGTAGTATCCTGAGTGTGAGCTACTCTACCTTGCAGACCTCTGCTGCTCACTGACACACAGAACTCAGCACTCAGTCATCAGATTCACATATGAATCACAACTTTTGATTAATATGGCACATTAGCAGTCTCTAAAAGTTCTTGTCTGACAGGCAGTTGGTCTTTGCACTGAAAATGTCCTTTCCCACACTGAACAGACACTCACAAGCTGTACTGGCTTAAGGGGTTAAGTGCCTTGCTTAAGGGCAATTCAGCAGCATTGGGCACTGTTGGTGCCAGGGACTTTAGGCCTGTCTGAAATACCCCAGCAGCACATATGATGTTTCATGTCATTCAATTTATCATAATGATAATTATCATTGTTTAGACTGTTTATACATTGTGTGGCAGCCGCCCAGAGGCATGGAGAGGGGTGGTTGTTGAGGGGCGTTACATCGCAGCCCGCTGACTCCACCCCCGCACCTTAATGGAAAATCCGGGGCTGTCTGCACACGCACCTGATGCACGGTTGCAGTAATCCCGGGGGGAAATAAAAGACGCACCTCTGTCCTACATCGGGGTAAAGTACCGGAAGGGAAAAACATGAGTTTGTTGTGTTTTCGATTGCTTAGTGTATTGACTGGATTGCCTGGAGAACCCTGTTTGTGTACTGATTTTGGACTGTTTTGAGGACCTGCTTTGGGTTACGACATAGAATTTTGGACAAAGGCGACAAGAGTGGATTACGGACTGTCTGTGTAGCTGTTCACACTGAAAAGTATGGCTAGGGAAAGATGCTTTGATCTCCATTAATTTCAATGGAAAGATGCGACTGCTTGCGCTTGCCCTGTGAATGGAGACTAAACGAACCAACTAACTAACTAACTAAACTAACTAGCTGTCACATAATATGAAAATATTATTTTTATGTGCGCCCCACCGAGAGAAATGTAGAAAATAGCACCGGCCCCAGAATCTAAACAATGCTCAAAGTTGACACTTGGCAGCCCGACTCGTTGAGAATTGCTCGGTTGCTCGGTGAACCAATCCCACAAACTCTGTTTTGAGGACAGAAATCCTGAAACACAAGTTCAACATTCAACTTAGCCAACCCTTTAGCTAACATAGTTAGCCAAGGTTGCATGGTGAAACACCAGCTAAATTAGCAACCTAATGTTAGCTAGCTAGCTACTCACCTGAATATGTGTTCTCAAGTTCAAACTTGATGTCTTCTATGCGTTGAGCAACTTCTGCTTTGGTTGGCACAGAATGCACTAAAAGGTGTATACTTTCTAATTTTCTTTTATTAGTTTCATGTATGGCGATAGGTATGGCCTAGGTGGTTCCACCTCCTCATCCATGATTAGTCACGTGTACCGCTGCACGTTCTCATCAAACAAAATGAAAGAGCTTTGTTGAAATCGTCACATGACATTTGATATTTTTTGTAAAAAATAAGTGAATGAATAAATATAATAATAACACTGCTGCTGGTGTAACTTTTGTCCACGCTACCCCACTACTTCATGACAAAAATAATGTAACTACTTGAAAGCTACTAGATTCTGGAAGTAATTAAACTACCACACGTTACTGGAAAATGTAGTGCTGATCTGACCTTGACCTTCTCTGACGTTCCAGTGATAATGCTGACTGCCCCTGTTGCTCTGATGGTGTTATGATGATGATGATGATGACGATGATGTGCCTGCCTGCCTGCCTGACTGCCTCACTACTGCAAAATAGAGATTATCCTCATATTAAATGCCTGACATCGTATAATTTAAAACAATCTTACCATCTTCATTCAATAACATATTGACAAATTGGGGGGAGGGGGGGAGATCTGATCTCCTCTGCTGCTCTGATGATCTGGTTGCTCACTGTCCCTGCTGCTCCGATGACATGACGATGATGATGATAAACTCACTGCGCCTGATGCTGCATGCCTGCAAAATACAGGGATTATCCTCATATTAAAAGCCTAACATAATATAATTTAAGACAATCCTGCCATCTTCATTCAAAAACAAAGTATTACTTTTTTCATGAAATTAGTACTTTGATGAAACATTAAAAACAAATAAAGAGATACATTTGCAATTTATTAAAGACTTGGAACATAGGCCATGCAAATGTTAATTCAACATAACAGTAAATACATTTTGATACACTTGGTAATACTAGCCTCACAAATAAATTGTTTACCTTTAACTGTCAACTCTAATAGAGAAACAATACAGGGTATGGTAGGTAAATAATTCCATAATTAAGGTAAAAGCTAAAACATTAACTTTGCAACATATCAAAATAAATATTATGGACTATCTCCTTCCCTTGTAAAAAAAATTATAATCTCCTTTCTTCCCTAACAAAGTGCTCGATCACATCGATCATACCAGGGAGGGTTTTTCTCCAATGACTTCACAATCCTCAATGTCAAGCAGTTAGCTAGCTAGCTAACGTTAGCCCAGTTCAGTTGAAACATGCCAGATGAGACAACTTCTTTGGTAGATAACATTAACTAACTTTAGATAGAACAAAACCGCAGCTTATTATTTGACATGTTGAATATACAAAGACTTTCTTCTAAAACGTCATGCTAACTAGCTAGCTAACTAAAATGTCATGTTTGAGCTGAACTGCAAATGTCAGCTAGCTAACTAACATTAGCTAAACTAGCCCAAGCAAGTTAGTAGACTGACAAATCAATGAAATTATCTAATTACAATAATAGAGCGATAAAGACCAAATAATTCAGACTATTGCCAACCTCACCTGTAACAGACGTCACCCTCCAAAAACATTTCAGAACATTTCAGTCTAAGTGACATAGGCCTACCATGGAATTGAAATACCTATTAGTAGCTATAAAAAAAAAAAAAGATATTAAGTCAAAATGTGTATCAATATTGTGTTTAAAAAATATTCCCAACCCCCAAAATTATCGTTATCGTATTATCGTATTCCCAACCCCTCGTTGTGTTAAATAAATCGCCACTGGTGTGTAGGCAGGTGTGTGTACGTGTGTGCATGCGTGCGTGTGTATATGTGTATGCGTGCGGCTGTGCATTAGTGTGTGAGAGCGCACATTAACTTGAGACTACATTGCTGTGCATATTCTCCGCCACATAATTACTGGTATGCAGTGGCGATTTTAGGGTTTTAAAACAGCGGGTGCAATGTTCAAAAATAATTTTATTTTAAATGTTTTTTGACATTGATTTGAAAAGTGTAATATTTTCATCTCAACAGTAGGGGGTGCAAATGCACCCCCTACACCCGCGGTAAAATCGCCACTGCTGGTATGTATAAAAAGAGCTCTTTCTCCAGATAAGTTACTAATGACATTGATACCCCAGGATGATACTGCGTTTACACTGCCAGTTATTCCATCAATGTGACATCCCAACCATTTCCATCCCACTATGTCCATTTTTAACATAACCTGAATCCACAATGACATTACATTACAGTATTTTACAGGAGTTCTTAAAAAACATTGGCTCTTTCTGGTGGATTTGGCAGTGTGGTGAGAGGTATGAATTGGGCAAAAAACATATTGTCATTAGTTATAAGTTAAATTCAATGGTACTATGCATTCTGATAGACCCTAATTAAATTATTTAACTTTGTTTTAAGAGGCTGTTGATTTTAGCCTCCACAATCTGTATTACAGTATAGTATACCAACACTATAGATCTTTTCCTCTCTGACTTTCTTTCTTTTTAATTTTTTTAAATTTTGTTTCTGATTTTCTCCCATTTTTCTCCCGATTTGGTAGCCAATTACAGATGCTATATTCAGGTCAATCCCTCCCTCATAGTTCGCTACCGTAGCCCTGTGACCGGCGGCGATGAAGGCGAAGTATCGTCTCCTCCGAGACGGCACTCGCCAAACCGCCGACCGTAACTCCGGCACCCCAGAGCCACTCCTGTGCGCAGCGAATGTCTTGCCGGTTTCCCTTCCCTCTCCCTGGGACGGACAGCCAATTGCCGCCCCCGGTGGCACTAACCGGCCAAAGCCGACTCTGAATTGAACCCCAGTCACCGTAGCCAGCATCGGACGTTGAAACCACTAGACCACGCGGGAGGCCTCCTCTCTGACTTTCTTACTTGGAGTTGCTGGAGATGTAATAACCCAGTCCACACAGTATTGTAAGTATTGTATCCACACAGTATTGTAAGTATTATACCCACACAGTATTGTAAGTATTGTATTTACAATGGGCTAGCAGTGTAGTAACTCAGAGGTTGCAGGTTAAATTCCCAGGTTGGGCACTGTTGTTTTACCCTTGAGCAAAATGTCCAGCTGCATAAATGGATTGTGTGTAAAGAAATGTAAACTGTGTAAGTCGCTCTGGATAAGAGCGTCTGCTAAATGCCTAAAAAAAAGCCTAAAATGTAAATGAAATGTAAGTACTGTACCCACACAGTATTGTAAGTACTGTATTCACACAGTACTCTAAGTATCAAAGGCGACAAACAACAGTCATGGGCACATAAAACCCTATGTATTTATCTCCACGTAAACATAACAGATTAGCCGTTAGCGACATCGCTTCCACAAGTGAGAGCAGTCATCAAAGCGCTGTTTTGCTGCTGTGTTTAATCAGAGGCCTCCACATTTATGTCACGTCCGTTAACGAGTGTCTGTCTAAGCGTTAGCATCTCGGTGGCTCCTTGCATCCTGGTCAAGGAGAAAAACACAGACAAATAAGGTACACCCACTCACAAATTTGTGGTCGTGGGAAAAAAAATGCTCGGCAAAGCCAAGTCCTCTGTCCGTGGCTGACGATGAGATGAGAATAATTCCATGATCATCATTTCTGATGGAGACGTTTACATTTTACATTTACATTTTAAGCATTTGGCAGACGCTCTGTTCCAGAGCAACTTACAAGATGCGCATTAATACATGGTATGATTAATTATTGTTAACGCAAGAGATCAGTGCAGTAATACAGCAATAGACATCATTGTTGGCAGCTGTATTCCATACCTGTAACACTGGGAAGGTGTTAAAATAAAATAAAAAATAGAGAAAGTTCTAAGCAAGGACACATATTATGAGAAGCAGTATTGAACATATAAGCAGTGGTGATGACAAGAATTCAGTGGTAGTGGAGTCTGAAAAGGTGGGTTTTGAGCCTCTTGCCGAAGATGGCAAGTGATTCCATGTGATTCCACGGTCCTGACACAGTGCGGAAGATCGTTCCACCACCGAGGAAGAGGCGAGACCACAAGGAGTGGCTGCCAGGCACCCGGAGAGAAGGGACAGTCAGTTTGCCAGAGGAGGCAGAGCAGAGGGGTCTGGCTGGGGTGTAAGGTGTGATGAGTGTCTGGAGGTAGGCTTGACTTTAACTATATCAGTGCATATCCAGACAGATTTGAGGCCATTCAGAATTCAGAGAACACAGGCAGGCTGATGTGTGTGTGTGTGTGTGTGTGTGTCTATATGGGGGGTGGCATGGCTGAGGTGGGGCCACCCACCTGTTACAAGTAACGGTTCCTTGCCGAGTTATGTTTTGGGACAGACTTGTGAGGGAGAGAATGTGAAACCCCTGTGCTCATACAGCAAACGGTAGCCTTTTATTCAATTTCCTGACCCCAGTACCCTTTTACTGCTGATTCACTGGTTAACTACACTATTATTACATATTTGATTACCTGACACTGTTATATATGGAAATGTACATAATATTTTATATATTATTAATTTATGTTGCTAAACATCTACTGGAATAATTCTGATCGAGTACCTTGCTAAAGGGTAAAACAGGATTGCTCCACCTACAATTCCTGATTTTGTGGTAACGGGTGAAATTTCGTATTTTGCAACTGCTGCCCGTCTCGACATGTCTGTTTTCTGTTATTTCATAACCAGCAAGCCTGGAGAAAAGTCCAATATGTCTGCTTAATATGCCCTTTTCACTAGGTTTTTTGGTTTGTGTAGCTGTGCTATGTCAGGAAAATAAAACTATCAATTTAAGACGAATCTGGCCTGGCCACTAATTACAAACTACAAAGGAAAATGTATCTAAGGGAAGGAAATTGGGCGCTCCAGGGGATGAACTCTGAGAGTCACAGCTAAGGGCTTCCATTACCACTTTGGACTCAAATGTCAGACCTCTCCGTTTGTCACAGGGCTGGTGGCTTCTGCTTCAGATGAAATAATTCCTGTTCATGATGGCTGTGGCTAGAGGCTGATGGAGTGTGTGATTGGTAAGTACCGGGTATGTCGAAGGTACTTTTCAGTCACACAGATTTGCCATGATGTTCTGATGAGATAGTAGATAAACGTGAGCTGCTGCAGATGGGTGGGGTCAGAAATGGTGGAAGGCGTGTGGGAGGGTTCCTAAACTTCTTGGGCGCACGGTTGAGGAGAGGTGGAAAGCACTGGGTTCTGGCTGCTGCTGTTCCAGCAGGGTGGAGACGAGATTGGAGACTCCCCAGATGGTTTTGGGATGTGCCTGATCTTTGGGCCCCCTGCGGTGGAGAACACACCTTTTCCCCCCCCATGAAACAGCTAGGCGTCCCGAGATCAGCTGAGCACGGGACAGTGCAAATCACATCAGGCATGATTCAGGTCCTCCCAACATCAGGAATATTACCCAGTGCATCAGTTCATCACAGGAATCCTCAGGTGCTGCCATTCCCATCATCACATGCATACGAAGCCTGCATCTGTTTCTCAGAGGCTCTGCAATTAAATTACTCTCTCACTGACCTTATATACTCCGGACAGGATCACTTCACTGCTGGGTGTGTTTGTGTGTGTGTGTGCGTGTGTGAGTGTGTGTTTGTATGTGTGTATGTATGTGTGTGTGTGCCAGGCATGTACTGTACAAGCAGACAGACAATGTAAGCATATTGCATAACAAATCTTTATTTTTTTTTTTAATTAAATACAGAAAATTCTAAAGTAGACAATATCATCACAGTGTACAGAAACAGTTGTTAGTCAATTTATTACATTGAATTCACATTTTCAAAATAAATAACTTAAAACTACATTGGTAACATTAGTACTCTCCGCTTATGTGTGTAGACCCTATCATCTCTTATTTTAATGCCATTTATATACTAAAATAAAACATGTATGTACAGATTTAGAACCGCGACTACAGTAGGCAGCTTGCACTCCTGGCGTTAGACTACTACTCTACCTGGGGCCCCACTAAAAATACTTGTTTGCGGGTTCCTAAAGTGGTGCAGTCCAGTGGTGAATACATTTCGCCTTAAAATAGGAAAATCTATTTTATAGCCTAAAGTAATCAAATGTATTCAAAATGTTCATTTATTTCATTATTTTTTCAATTTTATTTCAATTGATTTTTTCCAATTTTAATCCCAATTGTATCCTATTTCTAATTCAACTATCCCTTCCCTCGTACTATGAGCTCGTGGCTGCAACCCTGGGACCAGCAGTGACAAAGGCGCTAACACGCCTCCTCCGAGATGGAACTCAAGCTGTCAACTGTAACTCCAGTACACACAGGGCCACGCGACAAGCTCCTGCCGGCTTCCCTCCCCCCTCCCTCTGGGGCAGACAGCCAATCGTCACCCCTGAACAGGGCTCCCAGCCAGAGCCTGGCTTTATCAGAACAGGATTTATCAACATATGGGAAATAGAATTTTAAGTGAGGTTGCATTTAAGAATTGACTTCTTGGGCTTGGGGAGTCTGGAATTATCTCACGCTTCTAACTATCGCTATCATTCTCTCTCTCGTTGTCCTATCCCTGTACGCTTCTCACGTTTCACTTCATTTGCACGCAGATTTCTATATGCGTTCCTCCCCTTCGATCTATGCACGTGTCTGTTTTCACCTGTGTTCCTACCTCTCTCTCCTCTCAGTCACACCTGATTCCTATTGTGTTTCCCTTCCCTGCTTGTATTTAAGTTCCATGTTTATGTTCATTCCCCGTCAGAACATTGATCTTCATTCCCTGTGCCGATTACCAGTAAGCCAGAGTCTGTAGCATTTTCCCGAGACACCCCTTCTGTTTTCACTTCGAGTTTGCCTGCCGATTTTGTTTGTTTGCCTTCTCTGTTTTACTGGTTTTGACTTTTGGATTGTTTGTGATTTCTCTTTGGATTTTGATTTTGTACTTTCGCTACCCTGACTTCTGGTGTTGACCTCTGCCTCCATTAAACTATTCTTTGCCTTATCCTCATCTGCGTCTGGGTCCTTTTCCCGTACGTCACAGTACGTTCTGACCACGATGGACCCAGCAGATCCTGACCAGCTACGCTTCGCTCTCGAGTAGCAGGGTGCCATGCTCAGGCATCATCAGAACCATCTGGAGACGGTCACCCACCATCTTCAGACCCTCACCTCCAGTTTGGCGGAACTTACCTTGACGCTGCGAGCTCCGGCACCTAGCCCCGCACCTCAGCATGCCGCTGAACCACCCCAGCCCGGGTTTCCTTCTGCGCCGGTGCGCGAACCCCGTCTGCCTCCCTCGGAGAAGTACGCCGGTGAACCTGGCGGTTGTCATGCTTTCCTCACGCAGTGTCAGCTTATCTTCCAACTTCAGCCATCGACGTTCCCCAGTGACCTTTCCAGGGTGGCCTACGTCATCACCCAACTGACCGGTCGTGCCAAGACCTGGGGAACCACTGCTTGGGAGGAGTCATTTCCTTACTGCCGGAGCTTCGTCATGTTTTCCGAGGAGATGAGGACCGTTTCAAACATGGTCACGAAGCTACCAGGGAGATGCTCTACTTACGCCAGGAGGAAAGATCTGTCTCGGACTACGCCATCAGTTTCCAGACATTGGCTAACTCCTGTGGTTGGGGAAGGAAGGCGCTCTATGACGCTTTCATCTTTGGATTATCTGAGCAGCTCAAAGACGAGATCCTGACCCGCGACCTACCTGAGTCCTTCGACGACCTCGTCAGCTTGGCCATCCGGGTCGATTCCAGGCTTCAGGAGCATCGTAGTTTCCAGAGTACCGGGGTTTTTCCTGGGCCTGAGCCAGTAGGGTTCAGGATTCCTGCCAGAGTCGTCAACCATCCCAGAGCGGCGCCTTCACCCAGCTCTGAACCTGAACCCATGCAGCTGGATCGGGCTCGACTTTCCCATCAGGAATGCGACCGTAGGATGGCTACCAGGTCCTGCCTTTACTGCGGGGAATCAGGACACTTCATTTCCACCTGTCCGCTAAAAGCCAACGCCCACTAGTGAGTAGAGGAGCACTAGTGGGTGTCATTCCTGTTGAATGCTCCTCCAAACAACGGACCTGCCTGCCGGTTACCATCGAGTGGGAGGGTCAGAAGCGAGAGACCACCGCTCTCATTGACTCGGGAGCCAAAGAGAGTTTTGTTGATGCTGGGTTGGTTACCAAGTGGGGCATTCCTGTTTCCAAGCTTCCACGCCCACTAGTGGCTAACTCACTCAACGGGCAAAGGATTGCCCACATAACTTTTACCAGTTCCCCATTGACTTTGCACATTTCCGGGAACCATCGGGAGAGGATAAAACTGTACGTCATTGACTCTCCTCACGCACCCATTGTCCTTAGTCATCGATGGTTAGTTAAACATAATCCTTCCCTGGAATGGAGCAATCACAAGATTGTGGGTTGGAGCCCACAATGTCTTTCCCAGTGCCTGCATCAAGCCCATTCTTCTGTTCCGAGTCCCCTGTCTTCTGTTCCGAGTCCCCTGCTTTCCGAGAAAAAACCTGATCTGTCTGTCTTCCCCTCTGTCTGTACCTGGACCTCAAGGAGGTTTTTAGTAAATCCTGAGCCACCCGCCTTCCCCCCCATCGTCCCTACGACTGCGCCATTGAACTTTTACCCGGTACTACCCCTCCCAGGGGGCGTCTGTTCTCCTTATCCCGTCCCGAGATTGACACCATGAACACCTATCTTCAGGAGTCGTTGGCTGCTGGCATCATTCGCCCTTCCTCTTCACCCGCTGGAGCGGGGTTCTTCTTCGTGGGCAAGGAGGATGGTTCTCTTCACCCTTGCATCGACTACCGGGCTCTCAATGACATCACCATAAAGAATCGCTACCCTCTCCCCCTCATGACGTCAGCATTTGAACAGCTTCAAGGGGCTACTGTCTTCACGAAGCTGGATCTGCGCAACGCCTACCACCTGGTGCGCATTCGTGAGGGGGATGAGTGGAAGACTGCATTCAATACCCCGACTGGCCACTGGGAGTACCTGGTTATGCCGTTCGGGTTAACCAATGCCCCTGCCGTTTTCCAGGCATTAATCGATGTGTTGTGGGACTTCATTAATCAATTTGTTTTTGTTTATCTGGATGATATTATTATTTTTTCGAGAAATATTGATGAACATGTCACTCACGTCCGCAGAGTTCTCCAGCATCTTCTGGAGAACAGACTCTACGTTAAACCCGAGAAATGTGAATTTCATTGTCACACCACCACCTTCCTGGGCTACGTCATCTCAGCTGGGAGCATCCAGATGGATCCACAGAAGATCAAGGCCATCTTGGACTGGCCCCGGCCAGAGAACCATAAGGAGTTACAATGGTTTTGGGGTTTTGCCAATTTTTACAGGAGGTTCATCCGTAATTACAGCACTCTTGCAGCTCCACTCACCGCTCTCACTTCCATCAAGATCCGTTTTCACTGGAACCCTCAAGCAGAAGAAGCCTTCCGGACGCTCAAACAACACTTCACATCTGATCCCATACTTATTCATCCCGATCCCACCGCCCAGTTTATCGTCGAAGTCGATGCTTCCAACATCGGGGCGGGGGCCATTCTATCCCAACGCTCATCTAAGGATAAGAAGGTTCATCCTTGTGCCTTCTATTCCCATCGTCTCAGCCCCACAGAGCAGAATTACGACATTGGCAATAGGGAACTGCTCGCTGTCAAGCTCGCTTTGGAGGAGTGGAGGCACTGGCTGGAGGGCGCTGACGTTCCTTTTCTGGTTTGGACTGACCACAAAAACTTGGAATATTTACAGACTGCCAAGAGACTTAATTCCCGTCAGGCTCGTTAGTCTCTGTTTTTCTTTAGATTTAATTTCACGTTATCTTATCGTCCGGGCTCTAAGAACACCAAACCTGACGCCCTTTCCTGCCGATTCGAACCTATCTCCAAGGTCTCCATTCCTGATACCATTTTGCCTCAACAATGCTCCATCAACGGTCTTCAACTTATCATAGAATCTACGGTACGCTCCGCTTTGGAGGGAGAGGTTGGCCCCAGTCGCTGTCCCTCCAACCGCCTCTTCGTTCCAGAGTCTGTTCGATCCCAGGTGCTTCAGTGGGGTCACTCTTCTCGCCTGTCCTGTCATCCTGGCATAAACAGAACCATTACGTTTATCCAGAGACGTTTCTGGTGGCCTGCCATGGTCCAGGATATCAAGAACTTTATATCTGCATGCTCTTTCTGTGCCCAGAACAAGAGTTCCCATCAGCATCCCTCTGGTCTATTACAGCCCCTACCCATCCCTCACCGCCCTTGGTCCCACATAGCCCTAGACTTTATCACTGGTTTGCCCCCCTCCAACAACAACACCACCATTCTTACTGTTATTGATCGGTTTTCTAAGGCTGTGCATTTTATTCCTTTACCCAAACTTCCCTCTGCTAAGGAGACAGCCACTCTTATCATCCAACATGTCTTTAGATTACATGGTATCCCAAATAATATTGTTTCCGACAGAGGTCCCCAGTTTATCGCCAAGTTTTGGAAAGCTTTTTGTTTACTCATTGGTAGTCTATCCTCAGGTTTTCACCCCCAATCCAATGGCCAGACAGAGCGGGCTAATCAAGTCATTGAGACTGTTCTACGCTGTCTTTGTTCTCAGAACCCTTCCTCATGGAGCCAACAACTTCCCTGGGCAGAATATGCCATCAACTCCCAAACCTCCTCTTGCTCTCAACGGCAAGCTCCTCGCCCAAGTTACCCACCGCACTGTACCCCTTCACCTCACCCTCTCCGATAATCACCACGAGACCCTCCAGTTTCATGTCCTTTCCTCACCCCACGCTCCCCTGGTCCTCAGCCACCATGGTTGGTGGCACACAACCCCCACTTCGACTGGACCATGAGTCGAGTTACCAACTGGAGTCTGTCCTGTCACTCATCCTGTTTGTTGTCTGCTCCTGCTCTGCCCGAGGCTCCTACGCCCACCGCTGAACCTCCCGATCTCTCGTCTATCCCTCCTGTTTATCATGACCTCGTCGAGGCCTTCAGCAAGCAAAGCGCCCTTTCCCTGCCTCCACATCGGCCTTATGACTGTGCCATTGACCTCCTTCCCGGGGCTTCCCTGCCTTCCAGCCGCCTCTTCAAGCTGTCCCGTCCAGAGAGGGAGGCCATGGAGCGCTACATCCACGATTCCCTTGCCGCGGGTCTCATCAGGCCTTCTTCGTCCCCTGTTGGTGCTGGATTTTTCTTTTTGGCCAAGAAAGACAAGTCCCTTCATCCCTGCATTGATTACCGTGGCCTCAATAACATCACCATTAAAAACAAATACCCCCTTCCGCTCATCAGCTCGGCATTCGAGCCACTTCAAGGTGCATTGGATCTCCACAACGCCTACCACTTGGTGAGGATCTGTGAGGGCGATGAGTGGAAGACGGCTTTCAACACCCCCCTCGGCCACTTTGAATACCAGGTCATGGCTTTTGGGCTTACTAACGCTCCCGCCGTTTTCCAGGCGCTTATTAATGACGTTCTCTGGGACTTCTTAAACCGCTCTGTTTTCGTTTATTTGGACGATATCCTTATTTTTTCCCACAGTCTCGAGGAGCACGTCCAGCATATCCGCCAGGTTCTCCAAAGACTTTTAGAAAACAAATTATTTGTTAAAGCGGAGAAATGCGAATTTCACGTCCACTCAGTTTCCTTTCTTGGTTACATTATTGAGAGTGGTCAGGTTAGGACGGACCCCAAAAGATCCAGGCGGTGGTGACTTGGCCTAAACCCACCTCCGTGAAGCTGCTACAACGTTTCCTGGGCTTCGCTAACTTTTACCGCCACTTCATCAGGGATTACAGTCGGGTTGCTGCTCTCCTCACTCACGTCCTCCCTTACCCCTTTGGTCTGGTCCTCGGAAGCGGACTCCGCGTTTGCGGAGCTAAAGAGGCGCTTCACCTCCACACCCATCCTCATTTTACCAGATCCATCTCGCCAGTTTGTGGTCGAGGCTGATGCCTCTGACACCAGGGTGGGAGCGGTGTTATCTCAACGCTCTACCTTGGATCAAAAACTCCACCCTTGTGCTTCTTTTTCCTGTCGCTTGTCACCTGCCGAGCGAAATTATGATGTCGGGAACCGTGAACTCCTGGCGGTGAAGCTCGCCCTTGAGGAATGGCGCCACTGGCTTGAGGGTTCGAGCAGCCTTTTATCGTCTGGACTGACCACCGCAAGCTGGAGTACATCCAGACGGCCAGACGTCTGAACTCTCGCCAGGCCCGCTGGGCCCTTTTCTTCGGGCGTTTCAATTTTACCCTTACTTTTCGTCCAGGCTCCCAAAATGTCAAGCCCGATGCTCTTTCCCGTCTCCATGTCCCCTGAGGTGTTTCCTGTGACTCCAGAGACCATCCTTCCTCCGTCCTGTGTGGTGGCCGCAGTCTCCTGGCAGATCGAGTCGGTAGTCCGTGATGCCCAGCAGACCCATCCAGACCCAGGTACCGGACCTCCGAACCGCCTTTTTGTCCCAGACCCCGTCCGATCTCAGGTCCTCCCGGTTCGCCTGTCATCCCGGCATCAGCCTGCTCAAGCGGCACTTCTGGTGGTCCACCATCGATGCCGACACCTGCTCTTTCGTGCTCGCCTGCTCCATGTGTTCCCATTCCAAGGCTACCCACCAACCTCCTGCTGGCCTGCTCCGTCCCCTGCCTGTTCCTGGTCGCCCTTGGTCCCACATCGCCCTTGATTTTGTCACCGGTCTCCCCCCGTCAAAAGGTAACACCATGGTCTTCACCATCGTCGACCGCTTCTCTAAGGCCGTGCATTTTGTTGCCCTTCCCAAACTCCCCACAGCCTCCAAAACAGCGGACCTTCTCTGCCTCCACGTCTTCCGCCTGCACGGCATTCCCCTGGACATCGTCTCCGACCGCGGACCCCAGTTCATCTCACACATCTGGAAGTCCTTCTGCGCCTTCCTTGGAGCCTCGGTAAGCCTGTCCTCTGGTTTTCACCCCCAGACTAACAGCCAGACAGAGCACGCCAATCAAGACCTGGGAGCGGCACTCCGTGTTATCACCTTGGAAGATCCCTCTGCCTGGAGCACACAACTTCCTGGATCGAATACGCCCACAACTCTTTGACCAGCGTCCACAGGTCTGTCCCCCTTGAGGTCTCCTTGGCTACCAACCCCCTCTCTTCCCTGTCCAGGAGGAGGAACTGGCGGTTCCCTCGGTCCAGGCCCCACTGGATCGCTGTCGCAGGACCTGGGAGCTCACCCGCACTGCCCTGCTTCGTTCCGCTGACCGGAACCGGCGCTTCGCCGACCGCCATCGCACCCCGGCGCCCATCTACCAACCGGGTCAGGAGGTTTGGCTCTCCACTAAAGATCTTCTCCTTCACACTGCTTCCCGCAAATTCACACCCCACTACATTGGTCCCTTCTCCATTGACTCTATCATTAATTCCTCTGTTGTCAAGCTTCGATTTCCGGCCTCCATGAGGATCCACCCCTCTCTCCTTAAACCGGTCTCCACCAGCCCACTCTGCCCTCCAGCCATCGCCCCTCCACCCCCCCGGATCATCGATGACCACCTGGCCTACACCGTCCGGCGATTGCTGGACGCACGCCGTCGAGGTCGAGGATTCCAGTACCTGGTCGACTGGGAAGGTTATGGTCCCGAAGAACGCAGTTGGGTGTCCCACGCCCTTATTCTGGACCCATCCCTCATTCGGGACTTCCATCTGGCTCACCCTAACCACCCTGTTCAGATGCCCAGAGGCATCCGTTGAGGGGGGGGTACTGTCACATTCCCTTTGTTCCTGTCTCGTTTTTCCTTTGTCTTGTTTCTTGTTTGTCGTGATTGTGTTCATTGTTTTATTATTTTCCATTATTCAATTATCATCCCTCATTACTCCTCATCATGCAATTCCGTCGTCCGTTCGCACACCAGCCTCCCATCAAGATCATCAGCCCTGCAGTATATCTACCCGGTTTTCCAGTCATTCATCGTCAGATCGTTGTTTTCCCTTCTCGGTAGAAACTGACTTCAGAAAGCCTTATCTAATACTCTGTGTTTACTGTTCTTTGTGTGTCGAGTTATATTTATGTTTAACCTTGTTCCTGTTGTCTCCCTTTGTGTTCAGGTTCATTCCTCATCTCTCTGCCAGCTCTGTCCGTCCTGCCAGCCCCGCCTGCCTGCACGCTTAGTTTGCCCTCCGGTTCCCTCATCCTGTCTGCCCAGTCATCTCGTCCACTCCTCCTGTGCATCCTTTCCATTGTCCAGCTCATCGTCTTCCACTACCTCTGTCATTACTATTATTATTAAATCATCTCTCTCCATTCTAACCTTGTCTGTGTCTGGCGTTTGGGTTCGTTCCTGTTCGACATAACACCGTAACTCCGGTACACACAGGGCCACTCTTGTATGCGGCGAGCTCATGCCGGCTTCCCTTCCCCCTCCTTCCACGGGGCGGACAGCCAATCGCCGCCCCAAACGGGGCTCCTGGCCAGAGCAGGACTGGCGCAGCCGGAGAATGAACCCCAGCTGCAGTGGGCAACATGCACTCCGGGTGAGTGGCTTTACTGTTACGCCACCCGGGAGATCCGTTCATTTATTTTGTACGTTTGAATATTTCTATTTCAACTTTAAACCTGTTGGGAAGATTAGTTTCAGCTGGTTGATGGAAACATCAGAGGTTGTGTGAAAAAAATGTTTTTAACTCCACAAAAATCAGTAGAACACGTCATTATTTATCCCAAATAATGAACATCACTGTAAATGTATCTCTGCTCTACTGTTAAGACGATGGTGCTTGTGCCTAGCCTAAGAAAGAGGAATTAAGTCTCCAACAGTTTAAAACCGCAGTGGCTGAAGTCCTCTGCAGGAAGGGACTGAAGGGAAATGTGGGTGACCTGGTGTACTGTGCATTTGTCATCACACTGTCCTTGTTTCTCCACATAGGAAGGCCGCTAGGCGATGCCATCTTTGGGGTTGTCAGTGAGTGGCATCGCTGCTCTCCTTAGTGCTTTCTCTTTTCAGGTTAAGGTGGAACCCATGTGTTGGTCGCCCACGTTTCCCTTGGGAGAGCAGAGGACTTCAGCCACTGTGGGTTTCAGTTTTTTCACATTTTCTCCCAATTTAATAGCCAATCCCCCCAACTATCAACTATCCCCCCTCATACTGCAAGCTCGCTGCCGTAGCTCTGGGACTGGCGGTGACAAAGGCAATGTCTTTGTCGACCGTAACTCCGGTACACACAGAGACACTCTTGTACTCGGCGAGCTCATGCCGGCTTCCCTCCCCCCTCCCACGGGGGCAGCAAATTGCCGCCCTGAGCGGGACTCCTGGCCAGAGCCGGGCTGGCGCAGCCGGGGGTCAAACCCCGACCGCAGTGGGTAACCTGCACTCTGGGCAAGTGCCTTTAGCATTGCTCCACTCAGGGGCCTACCACTGTGGTTTTAAGCTGCTGGAGACCTAATCCTTCTTTCTTGGGCTGGGCAGAGGCCTCATGGTGTCTGCAGTACAGCAGCGGTACATTTACAGTGATGTTCAGAATGAAAAATGATTTGTTCAACTGGATTTTGATGTTGATATTTGGGATAAACCATCAATTTGTTGCACTGTTTGCAGTTGAGAGAGAAAGCCTATTAAAACACAAAAAATACATTAATATTTTGAATACATTATATGTGTTTTTGATTACTTTAGGCAATAAAATACATTTTCCTATTTTAAGTCAATGTGGGGTTTTGGTGAAAAAATGGGACTTATGGGACAGCATCATTTATATATGCTATTACCTTAAATTAAATGTCAAAGGTCAAACATGAAAAATTAATATGTGGAATTGATATATCGGAAGAAGGGAGTTTAAACAAAGTCTGCGGTGTACTCAAAACCTTTGAACATCTCCTGCTCGTCCAAAGTCAGGGAGTCAGAGTCAGAGGTTGGGGTCAGAGTGGGGCGCTGCATCGTGAATTCATCTTCAAAGTTGCTTCACGTCCTCACGCCCCTGAATGGTTGGGACGAAGGGAGGCTGGATCTTCCTGGCTAGTAACGCGTTCCAATCAATTTCCTGGGCGCAAGGAGAAGGGGGAGGAGGAGGGGGAGTTTGATGAGGTGAGAACTGTGGAAGCTCTAATACCTCTACCAAAGGCACTACATTTACATTTACATTTTAGACATTTAGCAGACGCTCTTATCCAGAGCGACTTACACAGTATATATTTTTTACATACAATCCATTTATACAGCTGGATATTTTACTGAAGCAATTCGGGTTAAGTACCTTGCTCAAGGGTACAACAGCAGTGCCCCACCTGGGAATTAAACCTGCAACCTCTGAGTTACAAACCCAGCTCCCTAACCATTTCACTACACTGCCAGCCCTAAAATGGAGGGATGATTGACTTACTCTGAAGAAGAGCTGCTCTCTCACTTCCTGCGCGTCCCGCTCTCCAGCCCCAAGGCGCAACTGTGGACTCCTGCACAGCAGCTGCAGACAACACAGTGGCATTGCCATCAGTCATTTTATTCAAATGAAAAAACAATGGTTCATAAAATAAAGGAAAAGGAATGGCAAAACTTAAATGCAATGTACATAATGAAAACTGTGTATAAACCTAGGGCCTAGTCTACACAAGGAGGTTTATAAGAAGGAGAGCTTGGTATTTACCCTCTTGTTGTGTTCTACTGTTACCACTATAGGGTATGAGTCTTGTAAAACTCCTTAGTCCATAATTGGTAATAATTTAAGCTCCTAATGCAAGCTGAATCTGTCATTCATTGCAACAGATATTGCAGTCGTTGCAGTGTGGGAGTCATGAGGGGTAGACAGTGGATGGTACTGTCCCAGAGTAATCATGGGGGTGGACAGTGAATGGTACAGTCCCAGATTAATCATGGGGGTTGACAGTGGATGGTACAGTCCCAGATTAATCATGGGAGTGGACAGTGGATGGTACAGTCCCAGGATTCACCTTTTGAATGATCAGGACAGCCTCTTTGGACAGGAAGCTTGGGTACTGCACATCTTCGGTGAGGATCCTGTCATATATCTCCTCCTGATCATTGCCATTGAACGGCGTCTATGAGGAAAAATTGTGTGCTTATTAAATATATTTCTTTGTTTTACCATCACCACATAGAGACAACAGCAAAGGCCAAGCCTCATTATGCAGGATAAAAATAATCTGAATTAAAGAGTTTGTGCAGGCTGAATTAACAGCGATTTGTATGGGATGTGTATGATCTTAAGTAGGTGCTCGAATCTTAACACCTACATTCCCAACCAGCATCTCAAAGATGACAACGCCCAGCGCCCACCAGTCCGCCGCCCGCGTGTACGACTCGTCTGTCAGCATCTCCGGCGCCATGTAGTCTGCGTTACCGATGAGCGTGGAGGCATGGTCTTGGACTCCCATTCCTGTCAGGAAAGAGCAAAAACAATTTGATGAATGAACAGGACTTTTGACTATGGTCAAAATAAAAGTGAAGAAACAGTAACAGCTAACAATAAGCTTAGACTACAGTTAGACTACAGTACTCCTGCTTCTGGACTAGTCATTTCCCCCACCTTCTTTGCAATAGCCAAAGTCAGCGATCTTCATAAACCCCTCAGAGTCCAACAGCATGTTAGCCAGTTTCAAATCTCTGTCAATAACAAACAGTAAGAATATATAACAATAAAAAGTGACTGTAAATAGAGTAACATGCATTGAATATGATTTGAGGGTGGAAGAGGTTACACTATGCATGTTCCAGAAGGACCATGGTGCAAAAGTCTGATCACTTAGATGTCAAAGAACAAATCCTTGGGAAGTACTGATACTTGTGCTTTTTAGTGGCTTTTAGTGCTTTAGTGGCTCAGAATTGCACTGCAGCTTCTATAACACTTCTAAGGAATGCACAGCAACTCCAGAATGCTCAGTGTGATGTGAAATATGTACTATTCTTACCTGTGTGCAATGTTACGTTCATGTAGAAACTCTAGCCCGAGAACAGCACACCCTGAATAAAATCTGTGAATGGAGGAGAAGATTATCTTCTCAGACCTGCTTCGGAAGAAGTTGGGCATTTCTGAAGGCCATAGCATATGCATAAGCTTTGCCACACCGTTTGTAAAATCAAAATCGTACCACAGTTTAAAACCATGACTTCTGTAGTATGTCATCCCGTACAAGCCCCAATAATTGCTTCAGCAACCACCTTCTGAGCTGCTTGTTGACATGAAAGTTGACTTTATGGGGTAGCATCTATCAAGTGGCGGGATAAACTCCCAACCTTACAATAGAAAATTATCCTCCAGTACGATTAAACACAATTAGTTAGTGGCTTTAAGTGTCATGGTTAAGTGCTTTATTAGGCTTGTCAAGATTCTGTGTGACATCACCGCTCTGAGGGATTCACTCACACGGCCCGAGGCTCTGTGAAGGGCCCTCCCCTGGAATGGGTCAAAAGGTCACCCCCAGCTGCATACTCCATCACGAAGCAGGCATGGAGCTCAGTCTGAAAGCTGGCAAACATGTTGATGAGGAAGGGGTGGTGCGCATTGGTCGCCATCTCCATGACCCTCTGCTCGCACATCAGGCTGAGGAAGAGAGAGAGAGAGCACCAGGGCCCCCTGGGTAAATCATAAGTGCTGGTCTAGGATCAGCTTAGCCTTTTAACTCATTATGGAGAAGGGTAGGATATGGACAGGGGAAACCTGATCCTAGATCAGCACTCCTACTCTGTGATGATTTCTGAATACAGGCCCAGAAAAGAAACCCCATGAAGGAGAATCTTAACTCCTTGAAACATCCACTCCTAACTAAAACAAAGGGTAAAAACTGCCTTACCGCTCCACAATTTCACAATCTACAGTGTCTCTTTTGTTGATGGCCTTGATGGCAAACATCTCTCTTGTCTCTCTGTATTCTGCAAGCAACACCTGTTCAATCAAGAAAAAGGGACTTGTTGTTGTTGTTTGTAAGGACATAATGAAGCTTGAAATCAGCAGAACATTTGAAATCTGTCACAGAGGAAGCTCAGTTTGGTTCACTGGCTTTGTCAGTTCTCCTGTACATGTACCTTCCCATATGTCCCACACCCTAGAACTGAGATGCAGGTGAAGTCCTCAATTGTGCATCTAGCCTTGTTTTGCTGCTTCACTGTAACCTCCTGAATAACAGGATCAAACAGTTGCTATGACATCCTTACATACTTTCCAAAATAACCGGGCATTGTGAGAAACCCCCCACCCAAACACCTCACAGCTGTTACCACCCTCACTGACCCTTAAACCAGGCTGTGTTACCTGTAACTCCATATTAGGGGTATATTATCACATTTAATTAACCCCTGCACAGGCGTATGATGGATATCCAATGTACATTTGAAGTGCTTAGGGTTGATTGTCCTGGTAACTTGACCAAGATTTTAGCTATGTTTCAAAATGTTATGTCGATCAGCTTCTCCTTAAATGCCGAGGTGGTTACTTTCCTCATGGTGGATTCACAAAAGAACTGTACCTGATCAACGATGATATGCACGGCTCCGGAAACAGCCATCTTATCCAAGTCTCCAAAAATAGCCATGTCATCCCCGTCTCCGAAAAGAGCTAGCTCAGGATCTGGGACTTGAATGAATAAACAATTAAAAATACATTATATAATTCAATAAAAATGTAATTGGAATTGGAATGATGTGTAGGAATAATAACAAAATAATTAATCTAATGGCACTGAGAAGGCCCATTTTGTATCATTTATACATGCCCCTGCTCATATATTTGGATGCTATAGCGGGACACCCAACAAAATGGCGGAAATTGTGGTTTCCATGGTTTCCAGAGGCTAGTGGAGAGGCTAATGGATAGGCTAACGCAGAGGCTAGCTCTCTCCATTAGCCTTTCCATTCACTTCTTCCTTAAACCTGGTGAAATCACTTTTCCTCTCCCTTAGACACTGTGAAATCACTTAGCCTCCTATTTGGACATTGTCATATCACTTAGAACCGCATAGCATTTTGTATTTTCATTGGTTAAGACAGTAATGATGCCGAAGCAAATGGCGACATACAGGAAGAAGTTAAAGAACAAAATCAAAAAGATATTTTCTATGGTTGTATTCTAGCTCCACTGGCTTTCTCCATCATGGCCACTCAATTCATGTTAAGCAATGGCTTAATTCTTGACCTGAAGCGGGATTAGGTTATGCCTCATTCATTTGGATAAAATGGTCATAACATCATCGAGCAAATACAGTATAATAACACACTTACAATTACTATAGACAAGAAATTTTTTTAAATTACTTAAATTAAGTATCCATTTCTAACTGCAGTAATTATCTTTGATCAGTTCACATTTATATTTCACATTTCATTACCTTGAACAATGCCCTTCTTCCATTGTTTGTAACAATAAATTGATCCAGCAGCAACAAGAGCACATCCTGCAGCCCATACTATTGGCTTATTCAGCTCAGTCAAAAAACTCTGTATCCCCATATTGAAGCAATATTTGAAGTAACCGTTATATCTTCTGACGCTTTCTAAAGGTGTTCTGAAATTATGTCTCAAATACTGAAATGTGATTTATATACTAATATCTCGGAGAGTTGTCTCTTCTGTGAAATGTAAAGGCATCTAAAAGAATCTTCAAAGAAACATGGTTCCATGACAACCATTTTTATAATTACACATAACCTATTATTATTATTCAAATTTATAAGATTGGAAATACTATTTACTTCTGAAATAATGTCTCAAACACTGACCTGTGATTTATATACTAATATATCTGAGAGTTGTTGTTTCTGTGATGTCATAAAGCACATTAAAAGTTTAAATGTAAAGGCATATAAAATAATATTTAAAGAAACATGATTCCATGACAACCACTCTTATAATTACATATAACCTATTATTATTATCATTCAAATTTATGAGAATGGAATTACTATTTTCTTCTGAAATAATGTCTAGCCTCTCCATTTACTTCTCCCGTAAACTCATTTTGCCTGTCCCTTAGACATTGTGAAATCACTTAGCCTCCTCTTTTGACATTGTCATATCACTTATAACCGCATGGCATTTTGTATTTTCATTGATTAAGACAGTAATGATGTCAAAGCAAATGGCGACATAGAGGATGAAGACAGAGAATTTTGGGAGCTGTATCCTCAATCAGCAAAGGGGGGTGTCCACCAGGGTTCAGGTTTGCCAATAAGTTAAAGAACAAAATCCTTTTAAACACATTGTTTCTATCGTTGTATTCTAGCTCCACTGGCTTTCTCCATCATGGCCACTCAATTAATGTTAACCAATGGCTTAATTCTTGACCTGAAGCGGGATTAGGTTATGCCTCATTCATTTGGATAAAATGGTCATAACATCATTGAGCAAATATAATAACACATTGACAATTACAATAGATAAGAAAAAAACATTACATTTCTGAAATTGAGTATCCATTTCTAACTGCAGTAATTTTATTTTATCAGTTCACATTTATATTTCACATTTCATTACCTTGAGCAATGTCCTTCTTCCATTGTTTGTAATAATAAATTGATCCAGCAGCAACAAGAGCAAATCCTGCAGCCCATACTATTGGCTTATTCAGCTCAGTCAAAAAACTCTGTATCCCCATGTTGAAGCAATATTTGAAGTACCCGTTATATCTTCTGAAGCTTTCTAAATGTGTTCTTCTGAAATAATGTCTCAGATACTGAACTGTGATTTATATACTAATATCTCTGAGAGTCGTCTCTTCTGTGATGTCATAAAGCACATTCAACGTTTAAATGTAAAGGCATCTAAAAGAAACATGATTCCATGACAACCATTCTCATAATTACACATAACCTATTATTATTATTATTAGTAGTAGTAGTAGTAAAACAGCATTTTAACAACCTTTTAATCAAGTACAAAATTCAACGCATAATGCACACACCGCCACATAAAGATAGTTCTGTTATCTATCTAGCTGCAATTAGGGTTAGCTACATCGCTCATTGTTCGTTGCTGGAGAGTACTGGTTATGCCTGGCTATCAGCAAAAGTTGCGTTTTTGAACTCTTTCTGTCAGGAATGTTGTAGGTTTTGGAACCAAATGCAGGTGAGAGAGAGACCCAGGAAGCAGAAAGGCGTTTATGGTATTTTAAGGTATTTTAAAGACATTTCAGAGAATGTGGCCTTATCACCATTACAAATTAATACACAAGTGGTTCAAACATTCTATATCAATTGAACAATTACAACTGAAAATAACAACAGAAGAATACAAATGTGACAACAACATAGCACTACAGTCATTTTGCTCAACTGAATTTGAGTGTTGAGCAGGGTTGTATGGGCTCAAATTAATGCCAAAAGTATTTAGTCTCTGTAAGCAATGACTTGTGCTTGCAACTTATAGTTTGTGTTTGAACAATCTGAAATAAAACATTTTGTACTTGTAACCAATGACCTGAGAAACGAACAGAAATAGTACGAACCCAACCCTATGCGCATTAATTTGAGCCCATAGGGTTGGGTTGTAACGGAATACATGTAACGGCGTTACGTAATCAGAATACAAAAATCAAGTAACTATTCAGCTCGCGTTATATTTGAAAAACGAGTAATCTGAATACAGTTACTTTAATAAACCATTAATACCATTAATTACAATACACAATACATTTTGGAATACTTATTGGAATTCTTGGTGGAAAGTTTTCCTTACAAACATTAATGAGCTGATATTCATACTAAAGCTACAGCATGGAATTCTCACGCCTACATGATTATCATCACACAGCTCACGAAAACTACCGCCGCTGCACAGAACCAAAAAAACTGCGTTAAAAGAAATGCGTTTTTTTTTTTTTTAAAGAGAAACATTGACAGCGACAAGATAGAAGAAAAGCCCTTCACTCAGAGAAACATTGACAGCGACAAGACCAGAAGAAAAGTCTGCCTTCAGTTCCTTGGCGTTATCGACACCATTTCCAGTTTAACCAAGACCAAGACCATGGGAAAAATCTGTCTGTAGCCAGTGTACCTTGTGCTAATTTTATACCTTTATTGTTGAAATGATGACATTTCAAAACATCTTCATTAAATACAACACCACTTTGACCTCAAGTGCTGCTGTGGAGCGTCTCTTCAGCCATGGTGGCAACCTGTTCACTCCCCAACGCAATCGCATGACTGATAAACACTTTGAGCAGGTGCTCCTGTTACACTATAACAGCAAAATCTGCACTGTGGCAGTAGAGTAAAATTGACACCTGAAACCTGAGGCTGAATGCTTTTTTAAATTTATTTTTCTTTTCTTTTCTTTTCTTTTACTTTTTCCCAGTTTTCTCCCAATTTGGTAGCCAATTGTACCCTACTATACGTCAATTACGTTATGCACTGCCGAGCATTCGCCGCTACACAGCCCGCCAACACTGGCACTTTTCTAAGCCATATCCCTCACAAGTCGCTGTTATTCCAGTGCCAAAAAAGTTTCAAAAATTATTACATTGTTTCAGATGTTGTGTTTGAGTTATGCATGATGAACCATTAAAACAGTAAAATAACTTGCCTTTCAGTTTCCCTTTGCTTTTTATTATGATTAATTTTTAATCTGCCCATTCTAATTCCATAACATGTTAATGATGATGACTAAAACAAAAAAATGCAGATACAATATCTTGCATATATTTAGCTAAATTGACATCTCAAATGTATTAGTATTTATTATTAAATGAACAGAAGCTGACCTGGCCTCTACACAGTGGAAAGTTGAACATGACATCCTTTTTCAAAGTGTAATGGCAGGCAGGCAGTGTGGTATAATGGTTAGGGAACTGGGCTTGTAACGTTAAGGTTGCAGGTTCAACAGGTGGGACACTGCCGTTGTACCTTTGAGCAAGTAACCTGAATTGCTTCAGTTAATATCCATCTGTATAAATGGATTGTAAAGAAATGTCAACTGTAAGTCGCTCTGGATAAGAGTGTCTGTTAAATGCCTGTAATGTAATGTAATGCATAATAACTATTTAAATTTATTACTGATAAAATAAAAATGTGAACATGGCCTGTGCAAAAGTTTGAGCACCCTTTTAGTACTAAGTAGCACCACCTTTGGCTATATAACAGCTTCCCAATGTCTACAAGTATTCTAAAAGTATTCTAAAAGTAATCTGAATACGTAACTTTTTTGAGACATGTAACTGTATTCGTATCTGATTACTTTCAGAGCCGTGTAATCAGTATTCAGGCACTAATTACATTTACAAAGTAACCCTCCCAACCCTGAGGATAAAGGAGTTGAGTCTTCCAATATGAGGTGCTACTGTACCATTTTAAATATTTATATTATAGGTACCTAGCTACATATTGAATGTTCAGTTTTACTAATTGATAACCTGTTTTATATAATTGTACATTCTCTGGCATATTTATTATGATTCAATAGTTTTAATGTTATGCTGACTTTCAGCTCCCCTTAAACTTTCTGGGGCACCATTGAAGATCCCTGGGTAAGAGATTGTTTGGACCGGAATATTTATATTATTATAAATAGTGTTCCCTTAATTTTGGGGCATTAGTATGAAAAATACATAAATTGTATGATGGTTTTAAAATAAAGAGTTAAAAAAATAGTACAATCCCGCAACTTCTGTGTGTTTTATTTAATTTTTTAACGTTTTCGTTAATCAACACTTACAGTAAATATGGAACGTAATAGATTCCAACGCATTCCTTCCGATGCCAATAAGGCATAACAACACCATTAACTGAAAGGAAAGGAAAGAACAATAAGAGGGGAAAAGCTAAAAGAAAAAAAAACCAAACAAAAGCAATACCTTACCAGGGGGTGCTAGAACATAACCGAACATGGACAATTTGGCAAACATATTCATAAGCTTCTTAGTCCTAGAATTTTTACAGAGATTTATAGAGACAGCAAACATTTCAAAATCCCTAAGGAAGTGAGAAAAGGATGGGATCACATTAGAACATTTACATTTATGGATACTTCCCCAACAAAATTATAAAATTGACCAAAAAATAGTAGTCAGGAGCATTGTTTTCATAATAGCCAATTACATCATTTGTTACACAAATTAAAAAGCCAAAACATGATCTCTTTCCAGAACTGTACCCGTCCAGAAACGTCACCTCACATGGAAAAAATAAGTGCTCTAAAGTTTCAGGGTAAGAACCACAGAAGCTACACTCAATATCTAAATCAGGATACATCTTATTAATATAATATTTAACAGTCTAGATTCTATGTAATATGTTAAAATGCACTTATCTTACTTTCGGTAGTAGCACATATTTATTAGCTAATGACCAGACGTTTCTCAAAATTAGCAACGGCAAATTAGCAACATGGGGTGGGAAAAGGGGAGAGACGCATGATGGGACTTGTAGTCAACACAAAGAAAACTGATGACGAAAACTTTCCGCGCCACACTGTTCAAGCACACTGTCACAAGTGCTAGGATGAGTTCGAAACGCAAGAATAATAATCTTGGGATAGTACAAAAGGGGAAGAAGAAAGAGAAGAGAGAAGAGAAAGCAGATATTTCTGAAAAAATCCTAGACGCAGACGTGAAAGACAAAGTGAAGGAGGCATGGAGCAAGAAAGAACAGTATACACATGGTCAGTGCTCGTGTTAACTAACTTTACAGAGCTAACGTTAGCTAGAGCTAGAGCTAACGTTACACAAGGAAGCTAGCTAATGCTATCAGGTCATAATGCATGCAGCTTGTATCAACGCTTTTTAATCAAGGGTAGTTGTTGGCCACGGGTTGAATTTTTGTCGTGAAAGCACCGGGAGGTTAATAAAATAGGGTTAAGTAAGGCTGACGTATCCATGTATTGGTTACAATATGTAACAACGCAGCTCAATTTGTTGACATGGCTAATTTACGTCCGTTTTGGCACCAAGTAAGTAGATAGATACGTCACAGTCTGCTTTAACTTTCTATCAGGGTTGTCTACTTTTGCAGTCTAGATTGCTATGTGGTGTGCTGTCATCTCGAATCCGTGTCATGACTGGTCAGTGGTACTGGCATCTGTCTTGCAGGAGGTATTGAGGTGGACTGTCACCCTTTCCCACACTGCGTCCTGAGAAACTTCATTCAGAACCAGACCTTCGTCGAGAACCTACAGAGGGAACTCTTGGATTTGAATTTTCACGAGAAATCCAACGACTTGTATAAATTCAAGCAGGTAGCTACATTTAGCACAGTTTGTGTCCTCTTGACCCAGACGTTGAAAGCTAGTTTGGGGCCAGGATGTAGGCAGCACTGGGTTAAAATGTCGTTTGAGGCTGCGGTCTAGTCAGCCAAAATACTAGGACATTAATGGCAACAGTTACCTTGTCTGATGTAAAATCTCCCAGTGGGAAACTTACTGCATCAGTATTTTATGTCAGTTCAGTCAAACCCAGTCAAAAGTCTTGTCAACAGAAAATGTAACACATTCATCTGGCTTGGAGTTAAAGGACAACTATGTGCGTGTTTTCATTTGGCTACAGGGTGAAGTAAAGGCTGGGTTCTGAGTTGATTGTGAGTGTTTTAAATACAGCATTGACCCCACTGTTGCCTATTGATTATTGATTTCACTCCATAGTCTGATGACTTGAAGAAGCGGAAGGAGCCTCATATTGCAGGGGTGAGGTGAGTGTCTCTCCTTTGCATGTGTGTGTGGGTGTGCAGTCAGGGATAACACAAATAACACTCCCAATGCATAGCAGCTGGAGCCATTTTAGGTCTTACCAGATGTCCTGATTGGAAACCACCAATAGGCGGCTTCTTTTAAAACCTGGAACGACACGAACAAATACGCAATCATCGTGCCACGTACATTCCACAGTCAGTGAGTGTGTTACCCTGTGCCCAATAACACAGCTGTATTGTAGTTAGGGTGACCAGATTCAAACAGTCCAAATGCAGGATGGGCAGGATGGGCAGGACATCGTGGGCCGGGAATGGAATAATAAACATAACAAAGTGATGGGGACAACGCTTCATAATACGGGACATCTGGTCACCCTACTTGTAGTGATAGAGGCAAGATGGTGGAGCTCTGTATACTTTATAGTGAACATCTCTTCCCCCTCTCCCGCTCTCCCTCCTCAGAGTAGCGCTGTTTGAGCAGTTTAGGTCATGGCTCACCGACGTCCTGCAGGTGGCACTGGAGCCCACGGTGGACATTTCCTGTGCCAAGTACGAGTACACGGGTAAGCAGCTTCCTGTTAGGCCGTGCTGCATCACTTCCTGCCTACGTGGGACGGTTCTCTCTTGCGTTCATTCCTAATGGATGTTCCATCACGCCTTCCCCTCTGAGAGTGGGGAATAAAAGGAATATATGAGAAGCATTGCCCTGCACTCCCGACATTATTCCTGTTCCCGTCCTATACTTGGGGCTCAGAGATTTGAGTGTAAAGGCCTTATACATGCTCGCGCGACTGCAACACGACTGCAACGCAACATCCTCTGCAACACATTGCAGGTTGCGTTGATGTTGCAGAGGGTGTTGCAGAGGATGTTGCGTACCTAGCACAAAAATCAAACTCGCAACATGTCCCGTAGATGTTGCACAGCATTGATTGGTTGGTTAGCAAATGGAGGCGGAGCTGTCATGGTCATAGTTCATCGAGCTAGTACATAATTTTTTTACATTTGACATTTTAAGCATTTAGCAGATGCTTTTATCCAGAGCGACATCCAGATTAGGGGAGAAAGATTAAAAACAGCGATTTTTTAAATTCTGTGAAAAGACCATCCTTTATTTCCCTTAATACATTAACATTATTTTCAAGAGTCGTCTGCTGGTTCCTTTGTTCCATGTGAATTTACTAGATTATTTTAATGCTATAAAGGTAAGTTGCTTGCACACAAGCTGCTTTCATGACAGGCGTACTTCGTTAAGGTTTTAAAGTCTATTGTACTGACAGTACATTAAACTCGGAGATTCTGCAAACAACGAACGATCGACTGTGGTCTTCACACCATTCTAAATTATATATTTAAGGTTGCAAATATCCACATGTTTTGTGTTGTGCTTTAGATTACATATAAATGTAACATGTCACTACAACACCTTAATGCGCAGAATATTCAACTAACAAACAAAGAAAGAGCAGGGTGCATATGCACTTTTTTAAGCATATAGCAGACGCTCTTATCCAGAGGGATTTACTAGATGTGCATTAATACATGATAAGAACGATCATAGTTCGCACAAGAGATCAGTGAAGTAATACAGCGATAGACATCGTTGTTGGCAGCTGCATACAATGATATATACAACAACAACTGTATATATCTATGTCAGTGTTAGCTAAGCAAAACGATATCTAGCTAGCTAGCTAGCTAACAACCTGGTATCACGCCCAAATAAAGCTTGTTAACAGTAGATAGTGATATAGATAGCTAGCATAATTTGTTGAACACGGTATAAAATGAACCAGCTTCAGGAAGTGTAAGGACACCGTGTTGTGTAGGTTGCGCAGAAGTATGTATTGCTAAGTGCTCTGCAACATGGTGCAGAGGAATGTTGCGTTGCAGTCCCGTTGCTTACGCAGAAGCATGTAGAGGCCTTAAAATGTGCTTTTTGGCACACCACCACCACTTTTTTTTTTTTTTTTTTATATATATAAAGAATTTGTTTCAGATTTTCTCCCATTTTCTCCCAATTTGGTAGCCAATTACACCCACTATTTTCAAGTCAAACCCCCCTTGTAATGTGTGTTCGCTGCCGTAGCCCTGTGACCGGTAGTGAAGAAGGCGAATTATCGTCTCCAGGCCGTCGACCATAATCCGGTACTCCAAAGCCACTCCTGTGCGCAGCGAAACATCCTGTCGGCTTCCCTCCCCCCTCCCTGGTGCGGAGAGCTAATCACCGCCCCCGGTGGCACTCCCGGCCAGAACTAACTCTGGCGCAACGGGGAATCGAATGTTGTAACCACTGGACCACGTGGAAGTCCCTGGCACACCGTCACTTTAACTGCATTACCAAACGACACAATTTCATGACTTGAAAAGATCCATAATTCAATTTTCTGTCATTAACCTTGCATTACACTGCGTTTGTTTAATCACGATTTGCCCTTCCATGGTGTAGTGAGAGACTGAGGCCTGAAGTTGCAAACAGAAATGCACCCTTTGAGCCTAAATTAAATTGGGCCCTTTTTTTTAATATGGCATTGGGAGGTTAATTCAGCTCTAATTAAATTAAGTCCATGGCATAATGTGATCTCCTTCACTACTTGAAGATAAGCTGCCCAAAAATGGTGTTATGATTTTCAGTTGTGCTGTGCTCTGGGACTGACCCTTGGTACCAAAAGTGGGTAGGTTAGTAAAATGTAAAGTCTGTTAATACCTGTAGTGAGAGTATTTGAAAACAGGGAGCTTTAGTTGTACTATACGGCATCTGTGTCTGGTTCTGGTGACCCACTGTGTGTGCTGCATTCCAGCTGAGCTGTTAATGGCTCACCCATTTGGTAAAGATTTAATTTGTGCCCCATGAACAAATTAATGATACTCGTACAGGATTAATTAAGAATTAACCTCCTTTGTGTAGTGTGTGCTTAAAACGTGTGCTTTTGCGGATCCTGCAATGTTGCAATATCGTCTAGGGCAGTAATTGTACAGGACCCTTATGCGGTAATGCTAAAACCTCATATGTACACTGTAACATTGTGCCATATCATGGATCTCAGAAGCAGAATGTGTGGTTTGTGGTTTCACCTTGCCGAATTCATGGCTTTAGACACATGCATAGATGGAGAATTCAACCACAGACCTAGAACTGCATTTCAGTCACAGATACAGAATATTGAGCTTGGCCCAGGGCCCTGTTTGATTCGTGGCACGTTGCCCAGGTCGCTGTGGACGTGCACAGCAGGGAATGGCCAGCTGGTGATGTGCAATCACAAACAGCAGATGTAGCATCACATTTGTGTGGAAACCGCACCGGCCCCAATATGGCCAAGGTCTCGGGGCGATGACGGCGTGCCGTGCCTGTCGTCCCCGCAGACGTGCTGCTCTGCCACGACGACGAGCTGGAGGGGAGGAGGATCGCCTTCATCCTGTACCTGGTGCCTGCCTGGGAGCAGAAGGACGGGGGGACCCTGGACCTTTTAGGCATAGACGGTAAGGGGCCTGGAGGGCACCCCTGAAATCCTGCAGGGGGATGATGGTGCGGGAGGGGCGGTGGCGGGGGTTTGCTGTTGGGCGTTAATGTTTCTGCCCCAGTATTGCCTAGGGCAAGAGGTTTGAAGTGTGCCTTTCTCGTTTCTCTCCAGAGAACGGTCAGCCCCAGACCTTGGTGAAGTCGTTGGTCCCCTCCTGGAACACGCTCATGTTCTTTGAGGTCTCGCCTGTCTCATTCCATCAGGTGACCACCATTTTACTTCTCATGTCCTGTACTCACAGAGCGCTTTGTTTTCAATGTGTATTGGCTGTTTAGTACCCTCGCATGGCTCCTAATCACTTGTTTCTGGTTCTGTGCTGTCGCAGGTGGTCTCGGCACATCTGCCCGTGTGTTAGTAGTGATCTCTCTCGATCTTTGAATGCAGGCGTCTGTGGTGATCTCTGTGTATGTCTGTCTGCCTGTCTGTGCAGGTGTCAGAGGTGATCTCAGAAGACAAGTGTCGCCTGTCTTTGAGTGGCTGGTTTCATGGTCGTTCACTGGACCGGCCCCCGCGCTATATTGAACCAGCGCCCTCCCGAAATCCGCACCTTCCTCGGGACGTAAGTGTAAAGGCCCTGTCCTAGTAGATGAGAGCGGAGGGGAAGGTTTTTGGTTTTTGTGCCATTTTTAAAATGTTTTATGCATGTCTGTGAAATTATATTAACAAGTCTTCATTCAGATAAGTTGAGTATTGGCATGTGTGTGTACTTAACCTATTGCAGTAAAATATCCAGCTGTGTAAAGCTGAAACTGTAGCTGCATGCAGCTACAGTGTGCTAAGGCTGCAGTGTGCATCTGCGTCCACAGGAGGAGCTGTTGTACGAGTGGATCAACCCTGTGTATCTGGACATGGCCTACCAGGCGCAGGTGCAGGAGGAGTTTGAGGACACTTCTGAAATCCTCCTGAAAAACTTCCTCAAGGTGACCCAGCACCTGCTGTGCACTCTCTACCTTACAGGCAGGGACTTATTCTCACACCATCTGGAGTGATTCCTGCCAAAAGAGACCATTTCCGTGGGAGGTCATGCAAACTCCTGTTCTCTATTACAGTCATTCAGACTAATAACCATACATTCCAAATAATTTTTCACATTTAACTGCTATGCAGATGGTGGTTAGTGCTCATTTTCTTATTAAAACCTTTATTTAACCAGGAAGTCCCATTGATATATAGAGTCAAATACAAAGGACATAATACGTACAATACCAGGAAATAAATGACACATGAAAAAAAAAAAAAAAAACTATGAATACCCAAATTTGACAATAAAAAATCCCGATCACTCCACATAATTCTGTGCGCCGGTTGGCTCCTCGCCCCTCTTTTTCACGTGGACGTGCGCGCACCCGTGAGCCAATGCAAAAAAAAACTATGAATACCCATTTTATTATTTAAAATACAGTCCCTAATAAAAAGATCTGTATCAAAATGGCTTAACATTTATGGTTGTTTTTGAAGATTAGAAGCATAGTTCAGAGTTGCATTTCAGGAACGACTTGGTTGTCGATTGGGTGGAAGTCTTAGCTTGGCTTTCTCTACAGGAGGAAAAGTTCAAGGAGGTGAATGAGGCCCTGAAGCAGGTGGAGATCCAATGGCTCAGAAGAGGTCCTCCCAACAAGAGGTGAGGGATCCTAATCAGGTGTTTGTGTGTGTCTTTGTTGGTTCAGGTGTTTCTGTGTGTCTTCATTAGTTCAGGTGTTTGTGTGTGTCATGTTCAGGTATGTGTTTGTGTCTTCATTAGTTCCGGTGTTTGTGTGCACCTTCATTAGTTCGGGTGTGTGTTGTGCGCAGGTGTTATGAGTCGGCGGAGCAGCAGGGCCTGCCCCAGTGCGTGAGCGCCTGCTGGGAACTGCTCTCCTCTGAGGCCTTTTTCCTGCTGCTCTCCAACTTCACCGGCCTCAAGCTGCATTTCCTGGCAGGGAGCGAGGAGAAGAGGAAGAGGAGGAGGCGGAAGAGGAAGAGGAGCAGGGGGAGGACACAAATGAAGGGGGAGCAGAGGGTTCCTCTAGAGGAGACCCACCAACAGCAGCAGGCAGAAACCAGGAACAGAAAGAGAAGACAAAAACAAGCAAAGGTGAGCCGCCTTAACGAGGCCTTGTTCTTGCGTTGGTCCCCAGAGGGTCTGTCCTGTCCACTGATCTGTCTCCCTTTCTGTCCATCCACCCGTCTGTCCAGCTGCTCCTGCAGAGCCCAGCACCCCAGTGTGCCGGGGGGAACTACGTCGCTGGGGACCTGGGGATTACACCCTTGTCCATGACCATGACCTGGACAACATCGAGTTTGCCCTGGACCTTCTGCTCCACTGCGGCTGTGAAGGTGAGGGGGTGGGGATGTGGGGGCTGGGAGGGGTTAGGGTAGTGACAGAGGGCGAGGGTAGTGAGGGGAGGGGTTGACAGATAGTGAACCCTTCACCTTAGAAGCAGTAAGGGTAGTGCGGATAGGTAAGCAATGTGGAGGCTTTGGTATCTAGAGAAATGGGAAGGAGTATTGAGAAAAGGACAAGGAGGGAGTTGACCAAAGAGGAAGGAAGGAAGATCTTAGGGATGTAGAGAGTGTGTGATGGGGCTAGGGCACAAGAAAGAGGTAAGGGGAGAGGAGTCACTGGAAAGAGTGAGCCAGTCAGTGGAACTTTAAGAGAAGAGAAGGATGTGATTGGGGAGAGATTAAAGGAAGGTGACATTTAAAGAGGAATGTGGTGTACCAGAGGGAATGTTCCAATGTCATCTCTCTCTGCCTCAGACTGGCAGTCAGAATTCGGGGGCTTCACATCCTACATCGCCAGTGGAGAGGACGAGGAGGTGAGTGATGATGTCACTATGTGGGTAAAGTTTTGGCAAGTATGTGATGTCACAATGGGGGGCGGGGGGTATGGTGAGGTTGAGGCCACTAACGGGTATAGTCAGCACAAGTAGGTGGTATCACTGTGGGGTACAGTAACAGCTACAAGGTTGTGTGACTATAGGGAGAATGTGAGAAGCGGGTAAGGGCTGGAAGTTCTGAAATGTATTGGTTTAATAGCTGTCATGACCTCTTCCTCATTTTGTTGCTATTGGCCTACAGCTGCTGACGGTGTACCCTGAGAACAACTGTCTAGCCCTGGTTTACAGGGACAAGGAAACCCTGAAGTTTGTCAAGCATGTCAATCGTCGTAGCTGTGCCCTGGCAGAGACCCGCCCTCACGGGAGCGCCTTCTATGACTTCTCCTTTGTTTATTACGAGTGAAGAAGAACTCTGCTGTGTGAGTGAGTGGAGACCAGGACTGGCACGTTCTCACGGTTTGATGCAGATTTGGAATCCGCAAAGTGAAACTGAGCTACTGAGACTGACCAGATGATCATTCATCACTGAATTTAAAAAAAGATATACACTTGGGGCGGCGGATAGCGTAGCGGTCTAACGCACCGTATCTTGGCTGGTCTGATACAAGTGTAGCTGCCTATCAGGGACGAGGTATGAAACCCGTCTCTGCCAGACCGGACCCTGGTTGTTTGCCCCGATCGGGGGCGGCATTTGGCTGTCCGCCCCAGGGGGAAGGGGGAGGGTGGGCCGGCACAAGTTTGTCGAGGAGCGTAAGGGCGTTCGTGGTCGGGTTCCGTCTCGGAGGAGGTGGGTCTGCCGGCCTGGGAAATTAGCTCATTACCCGGAGGACGGGCGGCGGACTCGTGGGGGAGGGTGAATTGAGATAAATAGAGGGTATAATTGGCAACCAAATTGGGAGAAAAACAGGGGAAAAAAATTTGAAACTATAAATTACAAAAAATATATACACTTTTCAGTAGCACAGACAAAAAGGCAGTTCATGGTCACAGTTGCAAAAATAAAAATCAGTCATCATAAAAATCATCCTAAAGCAGTATCATTTGATGGAGTTTTTTTCTTTTTCTTTTTCCAATACTTTTATTCATTTTTATGCCATACACCGATACACACAGTCAGGAGCAGTTAGTATTTGTCCAGGTGCTTGTCCATGTAGAATGCCGCGTTGTCATAGTGACCCACAGCCCATTGGTCAGCGACCCCAGAGTTCCACCCGGAGACAATGGTCTCCCATGGCAACGGAACAAAGAGCCACCCCTCACATACACAGGCCAATATGGACATTGTAACAGCACTTTGAAGGATTGGTCGTTTCAGCATAAAATGAGAATGCAGTGCACAGAAGTCAGCAACTCTTTAACAAGCTCGCTTCTTTGGGTTTCATATATTCATTTATTACCAGTGCGAATCGGCACATGAAAATCAACACAGCTGTTGAACTGAAATTAAAATCCCATAAAGCCGTAAACAACCTTCTCATCCCAAACCAGAAAAAAAGAAAACACCTGCATGCAAGTAATGAAAGTGACAGTTGTGGATACTAAATCATGTTAAAGCCTGCTAATTCTAATGCAATGTGCATCCCTAGTGCAATTTTGTGTTCGTTTTTGCCACGTCCTTTTTTTTTTTTTTTTTTTCTTCTTTTTTCGCCTCGCCTTGGCTGCCATGACATGCTGTGATGCAGGGTGGCCATTTTACAGTCTTTGTTACATTCCAATGGTCATCGTGGTATTGCATCTGCATGAAATCTCACAAATTGTTGTATTGCACAGTATTGTGGGGTTTTTTTGTTAGTTTTTTTTTTTTTTTTTTTTTTTTTTGATTAAAGAAGACATGAATGAAGAGTTCAAGGGGTGTATTTTCGATCTGCGATCATAAAAGGAGATGGCTGCATTTGTAATGTCGACCAGGCTCCTCCCGATTTCTTTGGTCTGGTCCTTTTGCGGTTCTGTCGTGGCGCAAAAATACACCCCTCACCACAGTTTACAAGTATAGAATGTCTTAAATCTCCAGGACTCCTAGCACTACAAAATGTTTCAGTGAATATCATGAAGTTTGATTTGCACCAAAGCATATATACAGGTAGCTGCCAAAATAAAGGAAACACTTGAGTAAAGGAAAGATTCTGGTGGCTCTGTCATGGGGTGCATTTTCCTGGCATGGTTTAGGTCCACTCAACCCCTTAGAGGGCAAGGTAAACACCAATACATACAAAGCCATTCTGAATGAGCACCTTCATCTTATGGTGACGCATTTCTATCCTGATGGGAGTGGTCTCTTCCATGATCACAATGCCCTCATCCACAATGTAAACCATATGCCATGGCCATCTCAGTCACCAGATCTCAACTCAATTGAACACTTATGTGAGATTCTGGAGTGGCGCCTGAGACAGTGTTTTCCAACACCATCAACAAAACACCAATGATGGAATTTCTTGTGGAAGAATGATATTGCATCCCTCCAATAGAGTTCCAGACACTTCTAGAATCTATGCCAAGGTGCATTGAAGCTGTTCTGATGGCTTGTGGTGGCCCAACACCCTATTAAGAACCTTTATGTTGCTGAGAGAGGGAAGTGAAAGGTGGTGGGGTCTGAGTTAAGGGGCCTAGTATTAGATGGGGAGGGTTAAGGGCAGAGTAAGCAAATGTGTTCACAGAGAGAAATGCAGCCTTCCAGGAACTTTTGGGACTTCTCCCTTCTGATCCCAGATTTTGGCTGGTGGATTAAAATGAACCGGTACAGGCTTAAAGCTTCACCTTACAGAAGGAAGGAAACACCCCCTTCCCTTACCATCTGAATTGAAAGGTTCTGTTTTTGGTAAAGGCAGAATTTTAACTCTTGACTATTCGCTGCCAGTGAGACGTCACCTCTTCTGGTTCTATTCATGACCGCCTTGCGTTGAATCATTGTCGATGCAGCGTGGAAGCCATTCAGATCTGGCTGCTCATGAATAAATAGGAGAACAACATGGGGCTCTTTTCCAAGCCACAAAAGAAAGGAGCGACATATCCATAGTCATTTAGGGGTGAGTACAGAAAATCCTTCAGTCACAGAAAGGCCACTTTGGAGGAGATTTTCATCCGCATACCGTTTGTGGGTGGAAACGTTCCCAAAGGATCTATCCTTTCAATTCCTCATTCACCAGTTATATAATAAGGCTTCGTATCATCATAGACAACTTAAATCATAAGCATCATAGGTATAAAATGCCAAAGTTCCTCTACTGAGTGCTTAATGAAAAATGTGGTTTAGTTGGTAAGATTAAATATAACACAAAATATTGTGCAAAAAGCAAAGTATGGTTTTCTTTTTCTTCGTCTTTCAAATGTGAAGTCTATAAACCTCTCACATTAATACATACAGAAGAGCAATATCGTTTTCTGCGCATATGTCTATAAATATATATTTGAATACAAATATACAGTTTTTGCAAGAAAATATAATTTAATACAACTGAATACCAAAATTCCCAGGTTAACCTGCAGACACCCTCACACAGAAAAAAGTGCTTACAAACTCCAGTCTCCGTGGAATGGATAGGTGGAACGTGGGCGTGCAGCTCACTCTTTGGTGGTAGACGTTGATGTGTCTTTGTAATAGTGAAGAGACTGTTGTGATTCACACCACCACCTTAAAGGCAAACATTCCCCTTTTTGCCTGGGCTGAGATTTGAAATAGCATTGGATATGAGAGACGCCGCTCAGTCACTGTGAACGGAACTCACCCAATCAAAATCTCTGTTCTGCACTGGCTCCGCCCCTAGAACGTGGCAGTCACAGAAGCCCAGGTACAGGCATGGCCAACTTTGTCCTGACCCTGCGGTGCTGTAGATACGGTCAGTGTTCGGTCGAGGAAGTGAGGACTTTGTCATGCTCTTCTGTACCAATCCAAATATGTGTGACTTTTGGGAAACTCCTGATGGAATTTTTTTAAATCACAGCCAAATAGCCATGGTGGGGGATGGGACAACATGGATTTGAGTGACGTGACTCCTTCCAATCGGGCTTGGAGATCTCCGAGGACCTGGGGTTCTGGTTGGAGGAAACTGATCGTGGGCTTTCAGTCATTCCTCGACTAATGCTGGGATTATTATGGGAGCCTTGTAGTATTTCTCCAGTCCTTCAAAGGAAAAAGAAACTAGTTTACTATTTATTGCTTCAAAATTAATAAATGTTTGTTATTGAAGACTTTGCACAGGATTGCATTATACAGACTACATTTGTAATGTAGTCAGTATAATAGCTCAATGTAAGAGTAATTTGTAACTCAATTTGTAACTTCAGGAAATTAATTTTCCAGGCAAACGATACTCCTGAAAAGGTTTTTGTTTTAAATTCTTTAATTTTGCTTTTTGAAATTTAAAAGAAGGCATTCCATAGTTTCTCATATGGATTTCTCGTGCAGTTGAGAACTCACTGTTTTATTGTATTTTTTATCAAATTAAATGAAATTGTAGTGTTCACAGAATTCCACTTGCACACACACAGAGAGGAAAAAAATTGGTCTTGCTATTTACCAATCTATCATATAGCGAATCACAGGCACCAAAACAGTCTTGCATAAAAAACATGTAGCTGATACGTTGGGCATGTAAGTGGACATTACATATGTACCTGGACTCATTGCAAGTGGAGTTTGTTCCAATGGTTCCATCAGCGCTTCACTGCTCCTCACACCCAGTGCCACTGTAGGCCTCTGCATCCTGGTGCTGAAACATGTACTGGAGAACAGCAAAAGAACAAGGGACTGAACCACCGATTGACCGTGATCGATCATCTCTGACCATCACCAACCAGGTCTGGTCATCTCTGGCCATCTCTTACTGACCATGCTTCAAAGTCACTGTCCAACCATCAACCCTCAACACGTTGGACCAACACCGAGCAACTCTGCCCATCACCCACTGACAAACTGACCATTACTGATTCATTCTGCCCACGACTGGATAAGTCTGACCCACTCTAACCATCACTGATGGACACAATATACACCCGACCATCACTGGTCACTAATTTGAATCATCACGGACTGGAATGAATGGAATTTAGGCTTTACAGAAGGCATTCTAGTGGGTTCATATTTTCATAACTGCTATGGCTATTAGTTCCTTTACAGAAATAATTACAGGATAATTGGTTATCAGACATTGCATACCCTTTACTTGTTATCTACATATATTTTATTACTGTAATTTGCCATCTATAACTACAATCTGTTTACACAGTTTATCTACTAGAGCTTTGTGGGGGGAAACATCCATTTTAATATTGTACTGATGGGCATGGGTACTATAAAGTGTTTGGCTTATGTTGTGTTTAATTGTGCTCTGTACATCTGTGCATGCATATGGCAGGGTATTGTTTGTTGTATTGCTATTCCACTTTGATATTCATAAAGTGTAAGGACTAGTGTCACTGATGGGCCCTTAACATATGAGATTGATACTTTTGTCTTGCCACCTCTTTTTGTACTCCGGCCACAGACTGGCATCAGGCCACTCACCGATTTCAGGTTGGCCTCCATGTCTGTGAAGTTCCATTCGCTCAAAGGCAGGTTAGGATTGAATGGCTGTGGAGGACAGTAGAGGTTATTGTCCTTCCAGTGTCATCGAAACTACCTTGTGTTAATTTATTTCGCATTGATTGTTCGGTTAAGGATTTGAATTCACAAAGGTTTCCCCGAGACAAATGCCACAAAGGAACTCCAAGACAAATTTCCACAAATGGACCTAGAAAAGAATTCAGCACCAGGACCTTTAAGTCAGTTTTGCTGAGAAAAGATTACACCGTTCACATCAAAACGATGGTTAGCAAATGAAGAATGGGCACTGCTTCCATAACAATGAGTTATGAGTTGATTGAGCAGGTCCATCTGGTCTATAAACTCAAGGCTCGAGATTTGACATGTTGAATCTTGGAGTCGACAGATGCGCAGCAGATGCTCTAAGACTTGGTAGTTCATACTGCACAAAATGTTCTAAAACTGTCTCATGGACTGATTGCTTTTTAAATCTGAACTGGCCTTACTCCATAATACTCTAATGGAACAATGTATTCAAATCAGGGTTTTAACTGGACCTGAGAAGGCAACTGGCCTCTTCAGTAGCACAGAGCCCTGTGAGCCATTGTTCCAGGTGGGCTGCACCACAGATTCTATAGATGAACTAGATACTCAGCTCTCACTACTGAAGAAACTGAAACATTCCAATTTGATGCATCTTATGCATATTCATGAATGGGCGTGGCATAGTGCAACACTGTTCTGTACTGTAATATATCACCAGAAACTCCTGTTACTGACCAGAACCTTCTGTAGTTGGAAACTTAGTAGGGAGGAGCACAGGATCCAACCATCTAGTTAGTCCTTAAAATCTGTGGCTGTACTCACGTCCATGCTGGCTATGGGCTCCATGCCCTGCTGGTGGTTCCTCAGAAGCAGCTGCAGGTCCTCCAGGCTCATATCCACATTCTCGACACTGTCAGGGCCGTCTGACCTGGAGGAGTACATGGTCAGTGCCCTGACGCTGGTAAACACCACTACTTTGTTGTACAGACATAGTTAAGATGGTTTATACCACTTTAAAGTATAGAAACTATCGTACAGACAGTATACTACATTATAGTAGAAAACTAGAGTATCTCTCACTTAGCATTGCTTGTGTCCTGACACCTGGCGCAGGTTCTCTGCTGCAGATGCGTTCGAACCAACAGTCAATCCAGCAGTGGTTACGAGTGTGTGTGCATTACCACTGGCCTTCTCCACATCTGTATTGGCACACATATGCTGGAGATCAGTGGTTCCCAACCTCAGTCCTGGGGAACCACTGTGTATGCTGGTTTTTGTTACAGCCAATCTCTTGATTGCTTAAGGTCATTGAAAACATGTGTGCAAGTTCTACTATCATTTTCCCCTTAAACTTGTTTTAACACAATGAAGGTTTGGCTCATTATGTTAAAATTTGCTAATTTGCTCTGTCATTGAACCCTTCATTTTCCACAAATGGTTTAGTTTCAGTGACCAGGTGTCCACACTTTCAACAGTTAGGCCACCACTGATTTCACCTGCTAGTTTATGATTACCCCAGTTAAAAAGGTATCCTCTTTCTAAAGGAATCATGGGTCATATAACATATTGCAGAAAATGAGCGCATTAGTTGATCTGACTGATTTAAAGTCCTGGGATGTGAATATGGGACATTTATTGTTCATGGCATGCATAGCTATTTCTGGCATAATATGGCCTAACGAGAGTAGGAAATGCTTTACTTACATTACAATTGAATAAATTCAGTGTCTAATTAATGACAATTAACAGCTTTTTACAATTCAGAGGTTTCAATTATGGTTGGAACGAAAACCAGCGTACACAAAGGGTCACCAGGACTGAGGTTGGGAACCACTGTTGTAGATCAACCAGCCGTAACCACCCTCTGTGTGTCTGCTCCATACAGGGTGACCGCTTATTGCATATCAAAACGCACGTGTGTGTGTGTGTGTGTGTGTGTGTGTGTGTGTGTGTGTGTGTGTGTGTGTGTGTGTGTGTGTGTGTGTGTGTGTGTGTGTGTGTGTGTGTGTGTGTGTGTGTGTGTGTGTGTGTGTGTGTGTGTGTGTGTGTGTGTGTGTGTGTGTGTGTGTGTGTGTGTGTGTGTGTGTGTGTGTTGATACCACAGCTGATACCATGAAATGAGTGTGCCAGCCACACAGGAGAAGATCTATAAGCAGTCAGGCTGCCTATCCCTACATATGGGGTTCATGGCCTAACAAACCAATCAGCTTCTATTCACTGGCTGGCCATGCAAGTAGCAAGCCAATAATCAATCCTACTCCCATGGGTTTATATAATTTATTCTTCCACCTTCCATTTCCCTTCAAATCAATTTGGCCACGGTGCGATTGCAGGGATTACTCTTCTGAGATGGAAAGATCCATAGTGGCAGAGCATGTCTTTTTCTTTTAGTTAGTGGTGAATCAATGAAAAAGGGCTATGGATAGCTGCACATAATCAGGTAATTGTGTAGAATTATGGGCGCTGTCTATGCGTGTACAGCATGTGTATCCGGTGTCATTATGTATGAGTATTATTGTGTGTTTGCACAAATGTGTGCTTATGTGTGTGTGTGTACAAATGTGTATGCATATCCATTTTTGTGTGTGCATGTGTGTACAAATGCATGTGCGTATGCATGTATATGTGAGTTTGTGTGTGTGTGTGTGTGTGTGTGTCTACAAATACATGTATGTATGTACGTATGTGTGTGTTTGTACAAATATGTGTGTGTGTGTGTGTGTATGTGCACATGTTTGTATGAGCACATTCTCACCTCTCCAGTGTGGGCCTCTTGGCCCTCCTCTCTCCTGCTCCAGAGCTCCGGCCCTCCAGGACGGACTGCACCATGGCTACAGGCAGGATCGGAGGCTCTGCACACACCTCACAAGAGCCCATCGGTACGCCCTCCCCACGGCCACGCACCCCTGGGCTCACTGGCTCCTCTTTGATCAGCATCAGGCACTTCTCTCTGAGGAAGAGCAGTGCATTCGCACACTGGAAGCTTGCTAATAACGAGTGGAGTTCACACTCCTGCTGCACTCTGATTGGATCTTTCACACACCAGGTGGTCACTGATTGGCCAGTTCACACTGCAGATTCAATCTGATGTGAGGATTGCCTGCCAAAAATCTCAGTAAGTGGAAAAACTGAACAAAATGTACTGTCTTTGGTGCAGCTGCACAAAAGGAGCTGACTAGAGTAGCAACAAACAAGGACTTGGACTGTGGACACATCTGGATCTAGTTGATGACGATGCAATGCTGTGTGTGATGTGATATGAGCAGAGGACCAGAGGGACAATTCAACATTGTGGTCAGGTTCTTTCTCTCCTGACTGGACTACATCAGCCCCATTGCATTGTGGTCTTTGTTGTCACCGCAGCCACACAGGTCAGTGTATGATCAGTCAGACCACGATCCACTCTTTCCTTACCTTGACTCCTCCGTCTGCACGGGAATACCCAAGGAGGGCTGTGACATTTCAGTGACATCTGATATGATTGGTCCTCCAGCCAGTGCGTTGCTATTGGAGCAAGAGGCGGTATCTGTGGACGGCTAGAGAGAGAGCGAGAGAGGTACAGCTAGAGACAGCGCGAGCATGAGATCGTTATTCACTAGTGAAACTGTGCACTATGTGCTTTCAGGTGAACCGTAAGCGAAAGAGTACCAACGATGGCACGGTCTATGACTAATCACAAGCAGGGAGGCCTGGACCATACTGATTCTGTTCATGTCAACAGGGATAAGAATCAAAACTGAACGAACGCCAAACAAATAAATACTCACAAGTACCTGCTTTCATCTCTAATCTCCTCATCCTGAGCGAGAATTAACTTTGAGCACTGAGTTCTGAGAGTCATCTATCTCATTTTGATAAAGCATCTCTTTATCGCTGGTGTAATTGTGTCCTTATTCCTGATGGTTTTACATCATCAGATGGTCCTGGGTGCATGATGATGATATCATAGGCTTTGGCCATAAACGTATGGGTGAATTGGGGGGATATCAAGGGTGAACTCAGTGGTATACAGCTCCCAGGGTGGTGGTGAGGGGTACTGAGGGCAGGGGACAGTGTAATATATGTACCAGAGTGGTTAGTGGATATGCAGGTATTAAAATAGGATTAGGACTGCGCTGTATGTACTAATCGGTGCCAAACCATACACTAAACTGCTCCATTTCTTTACATGGCTAGTTTAATTCCAGCTTGGTGTCAACATGTCACAGTCTGTCTCAACCCTATTTTCTTAATATAGATAGCAGTGTGTGGTGAAGGGTAGCACAGATGGGGGCTTACCGACTGGATATAGTAGGGCTCATGCAGAGGGTCCATGGGCAGGTTGTGGCTGAATTTGGAGGCCGGTGGAGTGGTGGAGCCATCGTCCAGCATGAGAGGTCTGTGGTGGGGGTTGGGGGGTGGACGAATGAGACAGATCAGTCATAACCTAGACACTTCCTTGTGACACCCTTAATTAAAGGATATTCTCACATGTGACACATGTAATCAAATAGAAAGACAGAAACAGGATTGACCTTGCAGATTGAGATGCATATTAGCTGTTTTTGTATTATTTTTTTAAATAGGAGATTTAGAGCTGAAGTTTCTGGCAGTGGGTATAGAGGGGTTTAATACTTGTGTGCCAAATAGACTGAGATTGTTTGGTTTCACTGCATGTGATCCTCAGACACGTGCATGTCGCCCTCTGGTGGAAAGCTGAGGAACTGTCATTAGATCTAGAAAATCTTGCCTTGTGATGACTTTAAAAAATCCATACCTTCATTGCCTTCCTTTGATCAATAGACTCCATTAGGTAAAGCATTCAAGTAAATATTTATGGCTGAGGTAAAAGTGGATATAAACCTTTCATTGAAATTGTACAAACATGACTGACTTTCCACTTACAGTGGCCTCCATATGTATTCATACACATAACTGAACAGAAAATTATTATATATTTTTGCTCAGACGAATTTAAAATAGTCCAGCAACAGCTGCAGTACACGGAGCAACATTGTGTTTTACAATGATCAAATGTATTCAGATCCCAAAGCGCATTCAGTATTTTGTGCATCCACTGTTGGTTTCGATGCCCCCAAGAAGAAGCTTCCTGTCATGTTTTATAACATTTTGGCCCCTATCATATTTTCATTCATTTGAGTAAAAAAATAAAATAATGAATTATTGTGCGCTACTGTATCTTCTGTTAAATTATATATTTGTTATATTTTTATCAAAGGTATGAATAATTGAGGGAATAGATCCAAGCATTTATGTATTTATAAGCTATGTGTGGAGTCTTTCTCGGATAAACAGGAATCTTCCATTTTGCACTCAGTCCTCCAAACACAATCTGTTGTTCTCGCCCACTTGTGACTCGTGCTGTTTTAGTTGTAGTGCAGCACTGTTTGTGTCGTTATATCGAATGTGAAATTAACTCAGTATCCCCGTTCTCACTATCACTTGTGTGTCTTTGTGCCTGTATTAATGTGGGGGTATGTCTTTGCATCTGCATTTATGTGTATGTGTGTGTGTGTGTGTGTGTTTGGCTTTGTGTCTGTATTTGTGTATGTCTGTGTTAATGTATGTATGTGTGTGTGTGTGTGTGTGTGTGTGTTTTCTGTGTCTTTGTGTCTGTCTGCATGTGTTTCTGTGTGTGTGGCTTTGTGTCTGTATTTGTGTGTGTCTTTGTGGCTGTGTGTGTGTGTGTGCTTTTGCTATCTGTGTGTGTGTGTGTGTGTGTGTGTGTGTGTGTGTGTGTGTGTGTGTGTGTGTGTGTGTGTGTGTGTGTGTGTGTGTGTGCATTTGGGGTCCTTGTTGGAGTTCTCTTAGGGTATGTTGATCAGGGGCTCTTGTTCGAGATATTTCATTCTCATTGGAGATGTACACATGTCATTTGATAGTTGCTCTGGATAAGAGGACTAAGCTAGACGATTAAATGTACATGGAGTTCTGATCCCTGGACTTTAGTTGTGTCTTGGGGCTGCTTGCGGGTTAGATGAGGGTTAGCTTGCAGCTTACACAGGGTGTCAGTGCTGACGGAGCAGTTCCCTATAGAGCACTGTGTAACCCGGCAGATGGGTAAAGGGGGTGTGAATAGTCAGCAGGTCTGACTCCGCAGTTTGGCCCATTCATCCTGGAAGGGCTCTGTACATCAGCTGACCACATCCAGCTGAGTTGGTCTTTCATCAGGCAGTGTGCGTGTATGTGAGGGACAGTGACAGGTTTGTGAGTCTGTCAAATCAAGTGTATGTCAATGTTATTTTGGTGACCGTGTGTTGGTCAGCATCTAGGTAGGTGTGTGTGAGAGTGAGTGTGTGAGAGAGAGAGAGAGAGAGAGAGAGAGAGAGAGAGAGAGAGAGAGAGAGAGAGAGAGAGAGAGAGAGAGAGAGAGAGAGAGAGAGAGAGAGAGAGAGAGAGAGAGAGAGAGAGAGAGAGAGAGAGAGAGAGACGCACAGAGAGGCAGCACACTCACAGTTTCCTCTTCATTCCCACAGTGCTGGGTGTGTTTGATTGAATCTGGCTGAACAGAAACTGAATCAGCTGTGAACAAAGATGAGGAGTCAGAGCCAATACAGTGATTCACACATACACACACAAACACGCACACGCACACAAACACGCACGCACGCACACATACACATACACACACACACACACACACACACACTTGCACGCACACATGCAAACACACACACGCACACACACACACACACACACACACACACACACACACACAACACACACACACACACACACACACACACACACACACACACACACACACACCCATGGTGAGTCAGCAAGCAATCTCTGTGATTCAGCACCGCACACACAAATACATACATGGTGAGTGAGTAATCAAACTCGTGTTTTGGGACCTAACACAAACACACACACACTATTAACCCAGTGTACTATTAACACACAGAATGTTGCTATAGACACTCAAACGGCCATCCACAAGATGAGTCAGCAAGCAGGCACATTGACTGGGACTAATGGACGCACATAATTCACACAGAGGGGAGACGTAAATCACCGCAGCCCCCCACTACCTAAACCCCTCGCTCTTAGCTTTGAAGATAATTATCATGTTTCTGCTTTGCTGAGCAGATATTATTAGCCGTGATTTAAAATGTGATATTTTATATTCATATGTGATATGTGATTTGTTTACTGATTTCCATGCCAATTTCTATGACCTATTCATTAGACATTTGCCAGCTAATCCACAAACGCACCCTAGTTTTTGAGACTGACTTCCATGGACTGTGGAAGCATTTACAACCCCATGACATATAATATGAGTCATTCCTGTCCTTTTTTTGCGGTTTCAGTCCATCCTTGTGCAACATCATTTTTTGGAGCTTGTCTGGTGCAGACTTTTGAGTCATTTGGACTGAAGCAGTTTGTTGTGACTTGAGGTTTTTTTGGATGTCCAGTTAAGTTCAACCTGGGAAACATCCAGTATTGGATGTTTTTTGTTATCCTTTTCAAATAGGTGATGTTTTTGCTGTTTATAGTTTTGTAAAATGCCCTCAAATGATGCTTTTCTACTCTTTCTGAGACCTTTGTTTGTTTTTACAAAGATCACAAGATCTAGATACAGTGTTGGTGTTGGTGTTGAACATGTTCTTAGCAGTACGCTGGCCTCTTTCCAAGTCTTCCATTTGTTAATCAGACATAAACCTCTGAAGCATGGGAGCATAATATGGCAGCACGTGGGAAACATGGCCCCACTGGGGCAGTGTGCAGCAAGGGGGTTCAGTGATGGGGCCGGACAGGATATGGCACCTCTCACCTTGTTCATCACTTTCTGTTGCTGCGTGTGGTTTTGTCTGAGAGACACAACTTCCCTCCAGAGGACCCCGTTCTGACTGCACCAGGACAGGAGAGAGAGAGACAGGACAGGTAACTTGTTAGTTTGTTTACTACACCACGTCTTCACTAATAATAATATAAGTATTGATGGGGGATGTTATTGAGGGCTTTACGTTTATGAAAGGGATTAACAAAGTTAAATTAGCAGAACAAGAGAGGACAAGGTGGAAATTAGTTAAAGGTAAATTCCAAATCAGGAAGTATTTTTTACACAGAGTTGTCAATTCGTGGAACAGCTCGCCAGGTCATATAGGGGCAGGGCCACTTGGGATATTCAAGTCCAGGCTTGATGCAGTACTGGATATTCTCTAGACTGTATGTAACTGACGAGCCTAGATGGGCCAAACGGCCTGTTCTCCTCATTATATGTTATTATGATCTCATGTTCTATTGCTATTGTTGTTGTATTCCAGAGTGAATCCTACTCCGGTATTTTAAAGTGACTCCTTGTTTTGTAATGCTGCTATTTAAGTACTGCATGAATGGAAAAATACAGATTCTGCTGATACACCCATTTCCAATCCAACAGGAGTCTTGTCAGGTGGAAAGTCTTTGTATTTCCTAGTGGCCTGGGATTAGGCCATTTAAAGCAATTCTGTTGTAAGCTGCATTATGTTCTTATTCACTGAAATGTATTTGGGAATTATTTTTTTGGTTCCAATTTGAGGAAGAAAAAGACTTGAAGTTTAAATTCTTGAGTATGTCAATATTATAGTGTTTTTCTTTCCTGTTCAGATACAGTATTCTGAATTCCCATAATTCTCTTGGTGTTTGGTCACTTCCTAGTGGGCAGCTAGCCATGAACTTGGTAAAGAGGGAATTTCCCATAGGTTTACAATGACACTTCAATGCATTTTGGTAAACTATTTTATCAAATGCAGGAAATCTGCTATAAAATCAGTTCACATTTGCATGTTATCACTATCACTACTATTCGTGTGCTGTGTTTTGTATATGATTAAAACATCTGCAGTGTTTATAGCTAATTGTTATAGTTGTTCCACCTGCTATAGTTGTTTCAGCTTGCTGACTAGACTAAATCTGTAATGAAGTTGGTAACTACCGTGTATCATGTTGGCTCTTTATAACAGTATGAGCAATAGTATATTTGCAGATCAGCAAACACTTACAATAGTTTCAAATATATAACCTTATGTGTTCCTTTTTCATCTTTGTTTAGTTTTGCTTGGTGTAATCACTCCAATCTTCTGTTTAATTTGTATTTTCCTTCAAGGTTCCATCATTTTTCCCTCCCCCTGCCTTTGCATCTAATCTCAATTTTGTTCTATTCTCAATTCAATTCCAGTGGCAGAATTCTGCCTCTTCACAGTCCTAATCACAGCGTTCTCATTTCACAGTGTATTCCTTTGAGGTTCTAGGGTCTTCCTTTGAGGTTTTGAGGTTCTCTCCTCATCTTTATTACCCTGGCTCCTGACAGGGTTCTGATTTCTAATCTGAGAAAGATTTCTGATCCTTCACCGGCTCTGTTCCAGGCCACTCCTGGGGTTGTGCTAACCTGTATGGCTGGAAACTGATTCCAGAACAACAGTGTCATGTGACAGATGCACCTGCTCTACCTGTACAGCTGACCCTGTTACAGTCCACGGCATCAGGTGAGCGCCTCATTGTTCCGCTAGCCAATCAGAGACAATGGGCCAACCCGACAGAACATGGCAGAACAGGAAAATGGCACCCCCTGTGCTCGAGGTTTTAGTTACTCTCACTGTCATCCATATCACTGCACAAAAGTGCCCAAACAAAGAGCACTGTGCTTCGCTGAGTCACTGAGGTTGATTTCGTCATTAGTATGATGACTATTCACATGAATATATTTTGTACTGTAAGAAGGCACCTGTGTGTAAATATTGGAGGTGTGAACGGGTTCGTTGTGGGGTAGCGTGCGGTGTGTTCTGTCCGCGTGGAGCGTGCCCAGTGGTGTGCACTGTTCAAAATGGTTTGCAGTGTACAATGTGCAGGTGCATGCTGTCTGCGCAGTTGGACAACACTCACTGTTTCATGTCTTGTATCTGACACTCCATGTTCTCCTGTTGGCTGCGCAGCACCTGAACCTCGTACAGCAGCTTGCTCAGGTCCTCCTGACGCACCTTCGTCTCCTCGCTCTTCACGATGGACACCTGGAACCACACACACACCCATACACGCACATACACACACGCACACACACATACACAGGGAGAGGAATCTTCAGCCTCAGTATTCAGTGTGTGTGTGTCTGTGTGTGAGTATGTGTGCAAATCTGGATGTGCATATGCTTGCATATGTGTATGCGTGTGTTTGCGCATAAATGTGTGTGTGTGTGTGTGTGGTGTGTGTGTGTCTCTGTGCGTGCATATGTGTGTATGCCTGTGTGTGTGTATGTGTGTGCATGTGTGTGTTGTGTGTGTGCGTGAGTGCACCTTCAGTATTTGTGTTCTTGTATGCTTTTCTTTATGTGGACATAAATAAATTATTAAAATGTGTGTGTGTGTGTGTGTGTGTGTGTGTGTGTGTGTGTGTGTGTGTGTATGGAGGCATGTATTTGAGTGTGATTAGCTAACCTTCCTCTTGATGTGCTCCAGCAGGTGTTCATGGCCCTGCAGGAAGTAGAGGTGCTGGAACTCTGTGTCGTCTCTCTCCGGCTTCACCAATCCGCTCTGCTCAATGTTCACCACCTTCCTGAAACCATCTGAGCAGCACACCATAGGTTAGAGCAGGAGCAGGCAACCCTGGCTGCACATCTCTGGCACATATACACACACTCACATAGACACACAGATAGAGAAATGTAGATAGACAAAACTACACACACCCTTACATGCATGAGCACACCCCCTGCTCTCGGTAGATGTTGAGCATTGATACTCACGCATATTCAATTCTGAGCTGTGACACTCACACATATTAAATTCTGAGTAAGTCACAAATATTGAATGACAGAATGAGTGACAGTATCATATATTAAATGTAGAGTGTAGAGGGAGTGGTACTTACACATGTTAAGCTGGCGTACAAAGCTGGCCATGTTGTTGTGTTTGAAGTATTTGGGTAAGACCTCCTTAGCAAATCTGCCTTGGTCAAACACGTGGAAGCTGGTGCCAGTCTGGAAGGAGGGAGAAGGGGGTGGTAGGGAACAAAAAATTGATCAGAAGCTTCTCACTGGCCCAGAGATGTGGAAGGACAATTAAAGCTTGGAACTTGTGACCATCCTGGAATTCCATTTTGACACATATGCAATTATACTTGTAAATTACATTTTCTGGGGAAAAGACTCCGGTATTTTAAAATAAACCCCAGGGGTAGCAGTTAACTGGATGTGCCAAGTACATCTACTGTAGGGAGCCTGTAATTGAGAAATGTAGGTGCCTTGGTTAGTTACGTTAACCGCAACCAAATGTAATTTGCTGTGGTTATAGGTGGCTTCTCCTTGTTAAATGAATAGACAGCACATCACTAGTGTCATATTTCAGGCACGAGTCCCTCCTCTGGCACCAAGTGACAGAAAAGTTATTTTCTATGAGCCACAAGCCCCTCCCACCACCACCACCCCACCCAACTGTCAGAGGCGACAAGAGTCATACAGTAATCAGAGTCATTCTTTTTTCAACTTTACTAATATTGGATTTCAATTGTTGATAAAACTCCCACAATATCAGGCCACCCCATTTTATAATCTTATATAGTCTCAGTAATAGATGGGCAAGATTAGCTGATATTGCCATTACAAAAACACTGTCTGATAATTATTTGTTTTTGTTTTCAACTTTTTTTTGTCACCAGCGTTTACAATGTACAATCCTCTACAACCTTTTTTTACAACTGCAATATTGACTGAATATTGTTATTAACTCTCCCCTTCTGACACCATGACATATTACCTGTAAGAAGGGGTACTGAGAAGGTGTAATAAGCATTGTTATGGGTTGCTAAAGTCATTTCCTAGCTACATGTGCCATGAAAGTGAGCTGTCCTGGAATGCAAGTTGCATGACGTTGCAAATGACTCAGTTAAGATTTGTGACTCTTCACTCTCTTCCTGGTTGCCTTTTGTCAAAAATGTAAGTATAATTATATGGTTCTGTGTGGTGGCTCAGTTGGTAGAGCATGGCGTTGGCAACGTTTAAGTTGTGTGTTCAATTCCCACTGGGACCACATATACTGAAAAATGTATGCATTCACTACTGTAAGTCGCTTTGGATAAAAGTGTCTGCTAAATGGCATACATTATATATAATCATAAATGTTTCAATTAAAAAAATATCCATGCCAATGGATGCCAATGCCACTAAGTATGTAGAGACCTACTAAAATGATTCTAGTAATGATAATAGTAATTGTAGATTATGGTTATGATGATATTATGATGACGATAATACATGGATGCTACTACTGCTGTTAATAATAATAATAATAATAATAATAATAATAATAATAATATTGCTGATGAAATTGTACTCTTGCTGGCCACAGAAGAAATGGTCAGTGCTGCATGGATTCTGCTTTGTTTGTCCGAGACAAATAGTGCCTCAGAGGCCTGCTGTATCCTGGAGCGCCGTGCGGTGCGCTCTGCTCCTGCGCACACACCTGCTCCCTCAGGGCGTGCCCTTGTCAGAACTGCGCCGAAGCTGTCAGCACCTCGGGGTGAGGAGAGGGACCCTCACGGCCCTCTGCAGAACCTCTAACTGCCCGTGTCATCAAACTCGAGTCGTGTCCACAGTACTGAGCGCTTAGTGCTGAGTTAGGCCCGACTCTACCATGCCCTATTAGAGAGGGCCACCTTCGCTGAGACCAAAGACCCGGTCACACCAACAACAATGACAATAGCTATATGGACCATAACAATAACCATTTGATAAACCATTAAACATGATAACCATAAACTGTTCAAATATCCATGAGATGAAGCATAACAATATCCATAATGACGACCGACAGAAAAACCACAACAATAACCGTCTCCTAAACAACAAGGATAGCCATCTCTTAAACAACAGGGTAACCATCTGATAAACTGAAAATAAATCTGATAAAACATGGCAATCATCATATTAGCCATAGCAATAACTATTTGAATAGCCATACAATGTCCATATTTACTAAACAGATTTTTACAGTGACAGAGCACTATATAAAAAAACTCAGTGATTCAATGGCCATTGTTGTTCAAGGTCACAGTTATCGTTGTCATGTGACAAGGTTCGTTCATTTGAACTGGATGAACTTAAACTGGACACATTTTTGCATTCCAGCGATTGCTGTTATTATCAGGGGCTGAAAGCACAAGCAAGGCTAACACCCAGATGGTTTCAGGTTCAAGGTGCCGCCACAGCTCCCTTTAGTGTCCAGCTGTACAAATTAATAATAACAAACAATGCAAGTCCCTGTTTAATGGTATCTGCTTAGCAATGAATACTTAGTTGTTACAAATGGATTAGTTACTTAAACAGAAGAAAATCACAGCCCAGTTTTCTCTGATTGTTAGCATACATTATCTTTATTACTGTTTTTCCCAAAGGACACATTAAGTTGAAATGAGCTGGTCCTGTAATGAACCTTTCCGACGGTCCTTTTACTCAAAGTATACCACCCGCCTGACCCCTGCAAGCTGCGTACTGGAATTCAGAACCGCTGGCGCTCAGTCAATGCATTTGCCCCCTCTTTTTTTCCTTAATGTCTCTTAATGTCCTCTCCTTATAATAACAATCGCGCGACCCCTCTGCGTCCTTCCCGCTGTCGGTCATCTTCTGCACATAATGTTGTAAACTGCACTGGACTATGAGATGCTTGATTGGCTCCCTTTTCCCCCTCTTCCTTTCCCTATACATATCTGGGCTTGACCCCAACTGCCTTAGGTCATGGCAACCTCATTAAAGCCCAGTTTGTTCACGTTGCAATCTATGCCTGTGATGGAATGCCAAACACCGCATGACAAACTGTGCCAAAAAAAGGAAAATAGCTAATTAAAAATAAAAAATAGTTTTTCCTCTCTCTAAAAAAATTTCCTGATGGTACGAGAGTCTGCAGGATGACAGATGACCCCGGTGAGACCTGAGACCAAGCCGGGCTGCGCCAGGGCCCAGGGCTTGGCCTGACACTCACCGCACTCCAGCAGATGAGGTGGTTTGTCTCAGGATCCTCCACCAGCGTCCACAGTTTGGTGAGGAAGGCCGGGACGTTGTTGGCATAGCCTCCGTCCATGCCGAGCGAGCCGGGGGACTCCTGCATGGCTGTGCCGGGGCGGGTGCCGGGGTGCGGGTGCCTGTGTGAGTGTCGGCGGGGGGCTTGCGTTCGTGCGGCGGTGGTGGCGGCCGGTCCTATTCCATGGCGCGTGGCCGTTCCTCTGCTGACTGACTGGTGCTTTGACCCAGTCCTCCGGCCATATCAGTCCCCTCTGTTCTCCACTGCCCAGCGTCAGCACAAAGTGGGCCGCTGCCTCACCACCACATGCCCGCCCAACAAAGGGCCCCCCATTATGGTACAATGCAGCAGCACAAAGACCCCCGCACAACAAAGGGCTGAATAACAACGCACAGTCACGCCGCTCAGCACAATGGCCCCTGCAAGTCACAGCTGAAAAGAGAGAAAGTGTGTGTACTGTACCACAGAATGTGTGTGTGGGGATCCAAGCCATTTGTTCCAATACTTGTTGCCAATGAATCAGGCTCCACAAGCTGCTAACCCCCCGCCCCACATACACACACACAGCTGTACCCTGCCTGGGGCGTAGTCTTTGCTGGTAGGTGAGTGAGGGGAGGGGTAATGGGAGTTGGAGGGAGAGGGTGGGGAAGGGGCAGCTGGGACACAGAGAAACGATGGGTCAAAGGTCATACACCTTCCGCTACACATCTGGACACATCTGCCCTGCATCACCATAACATCTGCCAGGATGAAACAGGACAGCTCCCTTTTTACCATAATTTCCATACTCTACTTCACTAGTTCACTATTACTGTTAATATTAACTATTAATAACTTATTTTGTCATTAATAACCTAATGTCACTTCTAGTTTTTAGAACCGCAACTTGTCCTTGATTCTTGTGTGTGGGTATGTTTGCGGGCGTGTGTTTGCAGATGTGTGCATGCACAGTATGGTTGTGTGTGTTTGAGCGTGTGTGGGCGTGAAATAAAAGGAAAGATACATTTTACCCAGAAAAAAATGAAAATGACAATATACAGCTTTTCAATTGCACGTACCTAGTTGTGTTAAGCTATATAAATTAAAATAATACATTCCATCTGCATAATATTTGTACCACCCATTTTGCTAAACAATTGTTTGCTGAGTTAAACAATTCTACTAAATAGTGTTAAAACAACATATCAAACAAATGAAAATGACGTGTCACAGATGAGGAAATCTAGGATGCTTTCTTTTACTGAAATGGCCTGAAATTTAAAAGGCAACCTGAACAGCACACACATTTCCCTTTGGCAAAATCTAGTGGATACATTTCAAATTCAATTACATGTTACTTTTCCCTGATAGTTTTCTAAATCTTTTAGACACTGTAATTTTTGCATTCATGCCAGCTGAATCAAAATTGTGCTGAATTATTAGTCATGCAGGAAAGGTAATGAGAGTTATCCTTTGGCTCAGTACCAATTTTGGCACTCATCACTTACTGTATATTCACATTCCAGTTTATTTCAAAGGCTCGGTTGTTGTTTTTTAAGTAATTTGATGGCTGAATTCAATGCACTGACACATTATGGAATCAAAATCTGTATCTAGTTCATCTATTTCTATCAAAATAAAAGGTTTCAGACTTCAAGAGGAACACAAGTGCATCACATTAGTTAGATTGATGGACAAACTCAGCTTACTCCTAGCTCCTACCCAGTTCCCAATCTGTGGTGAGTATTTTCTATGGACAGGTAACTGTCAAAATAAAGATAACACTTGAGTAAATTAAGGGTTCTGGCAGCTGTTATGGCGTGGGGTGCATTTTCCTGGCATGGTTTAAGTCCACTCAACCCCTTAGAGGGCAAGGTAAATGCCAATAAATACCAAGCCGTTTGTGATCGCCTTCATCCTATGGTGAAGCATTTCTATGCTGATGGAAGTGGTCTCTTCCAGGATGACAATGCCCCCATCCACAGGGCACGAGTGGTTACTGAATGGTTTGATGAGCATGAAACCAATGTAATACATGTGCCATAGAAGTCTCAGTCACCAGATTCAACACTTATGGGAGATTATGGAGCGGCACCTGAGACAGCGTTTTCAACCACCATCAACAAAACACCAAATTATAGAATTGTTCGTGGAAGAATGGTGTTGCATCCCTCCAATAGACTTCCGGACACTTAGAATCTATGCAAAGGCACATTGAAGCTGTTCTGGTGGCTCGTCGTGGCTCAACAACCTATTAAGACACTTTATGTTGGTGTTTCTTTTATTTTGCCGGTTACCTGTATATATTCCATTTCAGCCATTTAATTTAATCACAGTCATAAATCATGTCCAATTATAAGTGGATAGTGTTCTTTGTGGGCCAATTTCAAGGAAGAAGAAAAATGCAAGACAACAAATAAAATAATCTCTTTTTCTCATTCTCCCTAAACACCAATCAAAGCACACATAAAACTTGACCTTTTCTATCAGCACCTCATAAATGGACAAATAAAAGTTGAATAGACGTATTTAGCACTGGTGTAAATAGACATCATTAGCATTCATTCACTCTTGTTCAATAGGTAACAAGAGACACCCTCTTAAGTACAAAAGGCAATATTCACCCCTAATGTCGATGAGTAAATATTTGAAGGAATGGAACCTGTCCCTAATCCCAAAAGAAGCTTGTTCTGAAGGAGACATGTTGTCTTTGGTGGCAAGACCATTTAAAATGTGTATATATATATTTTTTAAATTGTATTTCAAAATTTTCTCCCAATTTGGTTGCCAATTATACCCTCTATTTATCTCAATTCCCTCTCCCCCACGAGTCCACCGCCCGTCCTCCGGGGCAAGACATTATTTCCGGGCCGAATTTATTTATCCGCCGCTTCCGAGACGGAATTATACCACGGACGCCTTTTTCCTGCTCCTCGACGGACTCGTGCCGGCTCACCCTCCCCCCTTCCCCGGAGGTGGACAGCCAAATGCCGCCTCCGATCAGGCTGACGACCAGGGTCGGTCTGGTAGAGACGCGGGTTTCAAACTGCGTCCCTGACAGGCAGCGCATACCACACTGGACCAGCCAAAGTGTGGTGCGTTAGACCGCTACGCTGTCCGCCAGCCCCTAAGACCATTTAAAATGTTGTTTAAAGTTTAGTTTTTTTTACCTCAAATAGCTGCTTATGCCAACAAACAATGTTTTTGATTGCATTTTTAAAATACTCCTTATCATTATTCTTGAATAAATCTTTGTTCCATTTCCTTATATTGACTTAAGCGTTTCGTTTACTCATTGAATAAGGACAACAGCACTGCCGTGAAGGTGGTCTTGACTGATGCTAAATATCACATGGTCTCACCAAAGAATCACAGACATTTCATGTCACAGAAATTTATTTAGCATATGAAGGTTATTTCTACACATGAGCACAATTACAGGACTGCATATGGATATTTCTGATATGCTTCTGTGTAATCCAGGGCTGAATTGACCATTTAACAGTCATTTGTATATATATGTATACATTTGTATATATGCATTTGTTTTTAAATATCTTACAATTTTTAATAAATGATGTTGAAGAAAGGTGCAAGTAATTAACAGGTGGGTCAGTCTTCACTGAAAATACTGATTTGATTTGTCATTGGTTTCCACTGGCACTGCTTTGAGACAACCGCAAAACAGGGAATCTTTGGAACGTCATAAAATAGGACCATTTACTGAAAATAACTACACTGAAAGTAAAGGCACAATAAAAAGGCACATCACCTTTGGTGAGTCTGAGAACCATAGCACGGAAACCGCCAAGTGATTTATCTGCTGAAAAGGACACTCAGCTTCCGTTTTTGCACAAGGTACGCTCCATGGCAACATCTTAAAAGTAATCCCTGACCTGTATAAATACATATACATACATCTTCCCTTTACATGATGCTTTAATGATTTCAAATGCATTATTTTTAAACATAAAGCTTTTCTGTAGAATTGATCATATGTGAATACATCACATCCACAAAATGGTATGATCTTATTAGAAAGCTAATCATAGTGTCGTCTCTCCCTCCCACCCTCTGCCGATTATCAGTCACTCACTCACTCTCCACCTTGTCTCTCTCTCTCCCCCCCCCACCTCTCTCCCCTCACTTGAGCACAGTGCAGGTCCAGGGGTGCGGCTCCTTGTACGTTTTCAGAGTGTACCTCCAGAGGCGCGGGCAGCCCGTGACGAAGGCCCGCACCACGTGCTGCGACACCACGCAGTAGCAGTGGACCTCCCTGAGGAGGCCGCATCGCTCGGCCACGCCCACCAGCGCAGAGTCCAGCTCCGGGGACGAGGTGGTCTGCAGCACCAGCTTCTCCAGCGTGCCGCTGTAGCTGTCCGCCGCGAACGCCACCTCCTTCACCAGGTAGGTGTACGTGACGAGCTCCAGGCCCCGCACGGGCACGCCCGGCTGCAGGATCTTCAGGAACTTCGTGACGGGCAGGGTGTGGTTCAGGACCACGTCGACCGAGAGCGAGGGGTGGCGCCGTCGCAGGGTCTCCCAGAAGCGGTCGGAGACGGTGGGCACGTACTTGTCGGACCACTCGCAGTAGAGCTCCAGCAGGGAGAAGGGCGGCCTCTGAGGGTGGAGGAGCTCTCCCAGCACCGTCTCCGACAGGCTGGCGTAGAAGACTCCCAGGACGCGCAGCTCCGGGCACAGCGTCAGCACCTCCCGCATGGTGTGCGTGGTGATGTTGCACACCAGGGTCTGGTTGTTGATGTAGAGGCGCCGGAGGCCGGGGCTCCGGCGGGCCACGTTCCTGATCAGCGAGTCGCTGAGGGTGAAGGGCATGTCCCTGAAGTCCACCTCCCGGAGGGACAGCCCGCTCTCCTCGCTCAGCAGCACCGCCTCGATGCTCCGCAGGATGTCCTCCCCGGAGTAGAAGAGCGGGAAGTCGCCCGTGCAGGAGACACAGAGCGCGCTCAGGCAGCTGTCCCGGACCGTGGCGTGGTTGAGCACCTGGACCGCCATGTTGCGGCTGGCCTCCTCCTTCAGGTGCCGGACGGAGATCTTCAGGTGTCTGACCAACCTCAGCAGCTGGCAGAACTGCAGCAGTCCATGGGCTTCTGTACCAGACTCACACCTGCAGAGCAAACGTGGATCTCAGGAACACTGCACAGAAGAGCGAGGGTGGACACAAATGTAACCCTCAATTTATTTGATAGGCTGACGCCAACTCAAAGCCAACCTATTTAGAAAACACTTTGACTCACAGGTCCTGGACAACTAGTACCTGACTACGCCAAACTCTGTGGAAAGACTTATGTGATGTCATTTTGCTCTTACAGATCATTGTTAGGCACTGTGTATGTTAAAAACAGTTGTGATAACATGCCAGCACTATTTTTCACTAGATGCCTGGTTGATGCCTCTGCCCTTGTTCCCAGTAGTCTGTTGACATGCACTTGTAAATCACTCTGGAGGGAAAGGTATGCAAAGTGTTTTATACAAGCAAATCCCAAAGGACAGATATTAGACTGAATTAAGACATAAGTGTGATCTTTTGCACCTTTTCTGAGTGTTCTTACATGATAAACCTTGAGGGAGTGGTGGTGTTAATACCAGAGTCCATCTGTTTGCTTACTGTGACCAAACAATTAGTGCGTTACCATAGCAGTTTTTCATCTTGTATGAAGTGTTGGTAGTACTAAACTATATATCCAGAAATCAAACATATTTTATATAATGGTTAACAGCTGCTTTATTCGTTGATGGACATGCATTCTACTGGTGTTTAAAATGAAATATCCATTACACAAGACAAACACAGTAGAGGCAATGAATTCACCCACCTGACCTCGGTGTAGTACCAGACAGAGGGGTGGGTCATAGTTTGGGACCACGCCTTGCACACCAAGGACGCGCTATACCTGTCCCACAGCGGAAGGTAGGAGAATATATATGCGAGGACCTCCTCGGGAAACTCCATTTGTCAGCCGCCTGATAGCAAAACGGTCATAATAAATAACACAGTTTCTAGGTAACAGGCTAACACATAGCCATCACTCTTTGCCATAGGTAAATAAGTACTCCCCATTTTAAAAGTCCATTTAGCAGTACTTCGCTGAAATACGTGGAAATTGCATGGAAAACGGCCGAAAACATTACCGGGTGACGGGGAGTGTCATGACATTTTTCCATTCGTCCAGCCAAAACAGTGAACAATTTGCGACGTACGTTTTTCCTTATACGTCACAGAAGACGGGCAAGTTAGCAAGGCAAACCAATCGAGAACCAGCAGTGGTTTCTGTACACCAATCAGACTGTGTCTCCTGGCCGCCCCTCATCCAATAATATTGCTTCAAATTATTACTGTACTTGCGTGTTCCTGTGTGTATGCATGTGTATGGTTAATAATTAATTGGGTGCCTCTACACAAACATTTGCGTGGTAAGTTAGCCGTATAACATACATTAATTTGAAATTGTTGAAAAAGAAGTAAACTCAACAGATAACTGGCTAGCTAAGTATAGGTTTGTATTGAAAGACATTCGTTGCTAGCTATAGCTAGTCTAATCTGATAGCTAACAAGTAGCTAGCTGGTCATACGTCCTCCCCGGCTAGCTAGCATGAGGCTAGCTAATACGAGAAGGTATAGTTAGAACTGCTTTGTGACATTTTAAGGAAAACCTTTGTAATCCACACCCATATATTTGGTTCTATAATTGTCTAGCTGCTGTTTGGATGCGAAATCATTAGCGGTCCGAAATATTGACTGTTCGCTGTTAGCTAGCTAACGTTAGCTATTTATGCTCAGCTTCCCCGACTGAAAACATGCAGTTGTTAAGCCTTAGAAAGTTTTGGAATTTCATGCGTCATGTGATGCATGGCATGCACTAATGCGGAGGAATGTTACGGCATGTTACTACAGTGCTGGCATCTAGTTCGTTAGCTAGCAAGGCAGCTTACCTGAAAATGTCAGCACCGTACTATAGTATTGCTAAATAGCCTGCGAGATTGCCTGGCTCACTCACTAAGTTGGCAAATTGTATGCTTTTTCAACCTCTTTCGTGTCGGCCTTGCATCTCCCAATCATTTCCTGTATGTGAAAGGCGGCAGCTTACACGGTGACCTGTGTACCTAAACAATCTTTCGAGGTTCAGCGAGACATGCGGAAGTCCACCGATTCACATCGTGAAAATGACGCACAATATTTCAATATTGGAAACGGGGATTTTTGGGCGGCGAGTTGACAACCGCCTCAACATAGTGGCGAGCACGAATGGCTATAGTTGGCTCTTACTGTATAGCAGTATGTAGGGAATCTGAGGTAGTAAAACGTGAACGCTGTCACCTAGCGATATCAGCTGATTTGTTTTATTAACGAGGAAAAAAATACAGTTAGCATGACTTATCTATTGATATCGATTTTGTTTCCACGGTTGAAGGTATTTGACACACGTCAACTTTAGTCGTTTCATATTAGTACGTATCAAGTATGGCTGAGCCTGCGGTGACATCTGAGTAAACATTTTACTCTGACCAAACTTCGGATGTCGAGCCAGCTGTTTGTGAAAAGTGCAACGACATGTGGATAGTTGGAAACCCAGTCGTAATCTTCATCTATATGAAGGAAATCGCAGTGCCTCCACCTTTCACTGTTGTACTATTAGTCAATGCCCCATTACTATCGGTGCAACGTACAAACATGTACACTTGCAAGACAATCGATTATTTGTAAATGATTTTAAACGAGCTGTTTGTCGTGGTCATCCAACATTTTGACCTACTTGCTCAGAACAATCAGAAAGGATGTGGTTTCAGTTTGACTCGTTATTTTTGCGTGCGTCACCTGTAATTTCACCAGGAATGCATTATCTCACAAACAATCATCCCTCTTTCGTCCACAGCGTCATTTGCAACATTAATCGCAGTTTAATAAATTAATGTTGTCCTACTGGTACAGTGTTTGACTTGCTTGAGCTCAGCGTGCAATCTGGAAATAATGGAAACGAAAGGTGTATTCATTGTACAGTTATCCTCAAATGACCACACTGTCAACCAAACATTGTCCATTGCAAGAAGATATTACTTGTATTTGTTAGATTATGTAAAAAAACTGAACTTTGTGTATCACAATGGGCTCAGTGTGTGGTTGACATGAGGTTGGGACCCCACATTTCCATTCCAGAGGGTCTTGTGAATTGAATGATGTTGTTTTTGATGTTGAATTAATTTCTGTAGTGGACCATGCAGTGGTAGGGAGGACGTCTGTGCCAACGGAAATCATCTGACAGTGATGCTGAAACCATGGACAGGAGTAATGGAAAGGTATGGCTACATATGACCTCTATACAGGGGGTGGGGCCTGTCAGTGAGTGACTATCTATGAAATCTTATATGCCTGATCACTTTATGTAGAAGTTGGTGTAAAACATTAGATCATTATGTATTCTACAGTACATTATTGAATGTTGTATAGTATTGTGTTTTGGTTAAGTTGGCACTACTATTATAGCACAGAATATGATACATCAAGAATACATATTATCATAAAACACGTTCACAAAAAGTGTTAGTTACATTTTACAAAGGTGTTTAAAATAACATTAAAGCACTTACCTCTATTGTCCACAATCTTGAGAAAAATGATATATTTTATTGTCTGTTGATTGTTACAGATAATGTTACTAACTGTATAACAGAATGTTGTTCACATATCTGTGATGTCATAACTGAATGATTGGTGACATATTTGATTGAGATCTGTCTACATTGGAATGGTGTCTTTATAACGGATGCTTCCTATTAACAAAATGCTTAGACGAAGGCTCTACAGTGCCCTCCAGAATTATTGGCACCCTTGGTAAAGATGAGCAAAAAAGGCTATGAAAAAATGTCTGTTGTTCATCAGCTTGATATTTTTTACAATTATTTTTTTAAGAATTTGTTTATGATTTTCTCCCAATTTAGTAGTCAATTACACCCTCTCTTTATCATGTAAATTCCCTCCTCGTATTGTGAGAGTTTGCTGTCGTAGCCCTGAGACCGGCAGAGACAAAGGCGAAGCACCGTCTCCTCCGAGCCGGCACTCACCAAGCTGTGGGCCGTAGCTCCGGTACTCCAGAGCCACTCCTATACGCAGGGAACTCGTGTCGGTTGCCCTCCCCCTTCCTTGGGTTGGGCAGCCAATTGCCGCCCCCTAGTGGCACTCCCGGCCAGAGCCGACACTTGCGTGGCCGGTGGAATCGAATAAGTAGTGGTCAGCGTTGAACGCTGTAACCGCTAGACCACCCGGGAGGCCCACATCAGCTTGATCTTACACTCAAAATATGAGATACATCTAACCTTTAATTGAAGTTAAAAAAAATACTTATCAAAAAAGAATTTTTTTTCTCAAAAACACATTGTGTGTCACAATTATTGGCACCCTTAGAAATTCTGAACAAAATCCAAATGAAGTATATTCCCATTTATATATATATATATATATTTTTTTAAGTCCATAGTTCCTGAGTCTTTAGGAACTATTAAGTGGTCTTCCATGACTTCCCGTTTCACTGGGGTATAAATATGAGGTTATGCACAGGCCAAACTAAAAATAGCTACATGCCTGAAAATACCCATCCACTATTAGGGCAATAATTTAGAAGTTTTTTTTTGTTTTTGTTTTTTTAAATTTGTTTCTGATTTTATCCCATTTTCTCCCAATTTGGTAGCCAATTAGACCCGCTATTTTAACGTCAATCCCCCCCTAGTAATGTGAGCTCGCTGCCGTAGTCCTGTGACCGGTAGTGACGAAGCGAAGTGACGCCTCTTACGAGACGGCACCCGCAGGCCATCGACCGTAACCCGGTACTACAGGGCCACTCACGCAGCGAACGTCACGCCGGCTCCCCCTCCCCCTCCCTGGGGCGGACAGCCCGCCGCCCCCTGGTGGCGCTCCGGCCGAGCCGACACTTGGCGAGACGGGGAATTGAACCCCGGTCTCCGTGGCCAGCGTCGGACGTTGTAACCACTGGACCACGCGGGAGGCCACAATAATTTAGAAGTTTAAAACCACAGGAGATGTGATGAACCTGCCTGGAAGAGGACGCAAGTGTATTTTGCCCCCACGCACAGTGAGGAGGATGGTTCCAGAGGCAAACATTTCTCCCAAGGATCACAGTTTGAGAATTGCAGAAGTTGGTTGCATCTTGGGGTCACCAAGTCTCCAAAACTACAATTAGACACCACCTCCATGCCAACAAGATATTTGGAAGGCTTGCCAGAAGAAAGGCTCTGCTGTCATCAAAGCACAAATGTAAGCGCCTGAGTTTGCTAAATGTCACTAGAACTTTGAGTGGAACTGGGTTCTATGGTCAGATGAGACAAAAATAGAGCTTTTTGGCAACAAACACCAGAGGTGGGGTTGGAGTAAAAAGAGGGATGGTCATGCAGAAAATAACCTAATGCCCACTGTGGGGTATGCTGGTGGGTCTGTGATGTTGTGGGGCTGTTTTACTTCCAAAGACCCTGGGAACCTTGTTAGGATACATGGCATCATGGACTCCATCATGTACCAGGAGATTTTAGATCAAAATCTGTCTGCCTCTGTTAGGAGGCCACAACTGGTTCGTGGTTGGATCTTCCAGCAGGACAATGATCCGAAGTGTACCTCCAAATCCACACAAAAATGGTTCACTGACCACAGAATCAAGCATTTGCAATGGTCATCCCAGTCCCCTGACCTAACCCCCATTGAAAACCTGTGGGGTGAGCTGAAGAGGAGAGTCCACAAGCAGACTGGACTATGAAGGATCTTGAGAGATTCTGTATGGAGGAATGGTCTCAGATCCCTTGCTATGTGTTCTCCCACCTCATCAAGTATTATAGGAAAAGATTCAGTGCTGTTATCTTGGCATGGGGAGGGCGCACAAAGTACTAAATGCAGGGGTGCCAATAATTGTGACACGTTTTTGAGAAAAAAAGAAAAAAAATTGATAAGGATTTTTGTTTTCAATTAAAGGTTAGATTTCGCTCGTATTTTGAGTGTAAGATCAAGGTGATGAACAACAAAGACATTTATTCATAGCCCTTTTTGCTCATCTTCACCAAGGGTGCCAATAATTCTGTAGGGCACTGTATCGATAAAATCTTTAGCTGATTTGCAATGTGTAATAAATAGTGGTATATAATTGTGTCAGTGTTGCGCAAAAACCTTTAAAAAATGGAATTCACTAGAACAGAAAAATATTCATTTACCAAGAAAAGATTATGTTTTAGTCACATGAGGTTTTGAACCAACTTAAGTTATTTTGACAGTACATAGAGTTGTAGAACTTTCAATTTGAGTTTAAAAACCCCTAAAAAATTACAATTTTTCATGACACAGGATTTATAAGTTTGACGTGGGGTGGAGTTGTTGTTTTTCTGAAAAGCCGGGTACTGGAGCCCAGTATGTTTTAGGTGGCAGTGTTGTTGTCATGGCAACCCTAGGGTTGTAGGTCCAGTTTCTACACTGAGCTCTGCTGTACCTTGAGCCTTGAACTTCAGTAGATCTATCCAACTATATATAGTACGCAAAAAATGTTGTAAGTATATCCACGTAAGGTGGTCTGCTAAGCAAATATATTATCAGGTTGTCTGGTGTTTGGTTTGTAAAAATGTTCAAATTCTGTGTTTTATTATTGGGGCATTTGACTATCCCATTTCAGGTTTTATTGGTGCTTCTGGTTTATGTAAAAAAACTGTTTTACCAAAACACTAAGTAAAGCTAAACCATTAAATCCTTATACAGAAACGTGCACAATTCATGCTCTGTTTTACATTACCAACTGTCTAGAACTGTAAGTGAATTGAATTTTTGTAGTATTGTTCAATTTTAATTCAGAAATAAGGAACGTTTCCCTCTTCTTAAAACAAGTGTATCTCCAAATAATTTTCCAAAATGAACAGTAACAGTATCAGCATAAGGTTACACAATGGAGTGGTGTCATAGCGCGAGTTTGTTTACCTTTGATCTATTGTATGTTTGTACATATGTTTTAAAATGACACTTGAGTCATTACTGACTGACAATAACTGACTAACTACTGACATCATGAAATGCACATTACAGCATGAAATAAGTTCTGCACTGGAAAATGTAGAATTCTTTACCATAATATAATGGGGCATTGTCGTCACTGCAAACTATCTCCTATTTAGAATCCAGAATCATTGACCTGCTCACTCCCAGCATCGAGAATATGAACAACTGTGCTATTATACAGAAAGCACGTCATTGCTAATTGTCACAATATCCACTTCCAAGTTTAAAAAAACTAGCATTCCGGTAGGATGTATTGTTATCAGAGGTGCATGCCCTTCGTTCTTAGGCATACATTTGGGCTTTTCTGGTTTAAACCGATTACTTTTTTTTCTTTGTGTGTGTTTTATCAGATTTACCAGGTGAAACCTGAATTCCAGAATAATAATATATAATATATTTTTATATTTGTTCAGATGGAAAGAATGTTGAAACATATTATGTCATGTTTCTCTTTTTCTGTAGCAGGGTAATAATAATAATAATAATAATAATAATAAAACTTTATTTGTATAGCACATTTCATAAAACAACTGCAACATAATGTGCTTTACATAGAAGTAGGAAACAAGGAAACAAGGTCAGATAATAACTACAGAAACATAACTACAAATCCGAATGAGACTAATGAACATAGATTAAAAAGACAGTAAAAAAGGGAATGCATAAGTAGATAAAAATAAATGGTCATAACATAAATGATACTAAAATGCACTTTAGGTAAAAGCAATGCTTAAAAATATGTCTTGTCGATTCCGTAGAATTCCGATTCTGAATTCCGTAGACCCTCCGGTAGTCTGTTCCAAAGGCTGGGGCCGTAATAACTAAATCCTGCCTTTTTGTTGTAGCCTTTGGAACGGTTAAAAAGGTTAGCATCGGAGGATCTAAGATCACGTACCTAAAAATCATCTTGGGATACAGAAATGTACAATTGGGTGTCATCTGCGTAGCTATGAAAATCAATATTGTGCTTTTCAATGACATTGCCAAGTTATAACATGTACAGGCTGAAGAGAATATGGCCTAAATTGGAGCCTTGAGGGACCCCACATGTTGTGTCTACTTTCTCTGATGAACGGTCACCCCAGAGCAACAAAGAACTCTTGACCAGTCAGATAAGATCTGAACCACTTGAGAACAGTGCCAGAAAGACTAACCCAGTTTTTGGGTCTGTCCAGTAGGATAATATGATCAACGGTATCAAAGGCAGCATTGAGGACTAGGAGAACAAGGACAGAAAGCTTTTTGGCATCCGTGTTCATTTTAAGGTTATTTGCTACCTTGTCCAAGTGCTGTGATTTGTACTAAACCGGACTGGAAAATCTTAAACATTGTTGCTCCAGACAGAGCCTTATCCAGGAGTCGAGAATTACCGGGGGTCATGAGACCTAGCCCCTCTATGGGGTTTGTCACAAGAAATGCCACTAAGAAATATTTTATGTAATCAGTCTACCCTTGTAGTGACTTAGTTACAAGGGTAGTAGACTGTCATGATTTTATGAATGGCCACTGAAAATGTACACTAAAACATAGCTAGCTTTGTGCCTGTCACCACTGTCAATGTATGTTACATTAGCTAACGTTAGCCTAAATTAGCCCATCACCACTGTAGTCTGACAAAAAAGTGGTTTGTGTAACAGTCAGCTAGACAGAGACCGCTACGTTTGGCTAGCGGCTACACAAAACTACATACAAAGTCGCTATCTCTGGAGATGAATAGCATTAATCTGGTTATAATACAAGCAGTCAACCTTTTTTATAATGTGAGAGATTTCTACATCATGCTTCGCTTGGCTTCAGATCAGCAGTCACAACTCCCGCTGTGCAGCAAAGTCTTCATAAGCGTCACTGCGTCATCTTTGCTGAGCAAAGATTTTGTAGTAACGACGAGATCCACCTGCTCGGGATGGGTCCACTTCACCACCACCACACACACACAAGTAATGATGATGACGGTGATCAGGCGAGCAAGCGGTAGTCTTGGTGTTGTGCAAAATCTTAGCTATACCGAAATATCAAAGTCATTTTATGTGCAGTAGTTCACCACTTTTATTCAGTATTACACTCAATCAGTATGTAAAGAAAATACAGAGGTCATAACCTCTGTGTCCTCAATGGTAGACACAGCCATGGCTGCAGAAGAATTCATTTAGCGGTTTAAAAAACCCTTTTTTCTAAAGAAAGGTTAGATATGGGTCGGTAATTATTAAGAACAGGGCCATCCATATTGCTTCTTTTTGAGTCGTTTAGCCATGGCAGTTTTAATTGCTTCAGGAAATATGCCTGTAGCTGGTGTGGGGTCAAGGGAGCATGTAGAGGATTTCAACTCTACAGAGTAAAAGAGTGCAAAGTGCATTCACAGTGTGCAATGGTACATCCTAAAATATTATTTGACCTTGTCTGACCGATTCATTATACATAATATTTTAGAAAGAAATCACACAGGCTTGCAGGAACGGGATTTATCAGACTGTCGACAGTTGAGAAAAGCATCCTCTGATTGTTTTGGTTATTATTAATGAGTTTGGAGAAATAAGCCTGTCTGGAATTTCTGATTGCTTTGTTATACTCGGCTAGATGCTCTCGTAGGATATCGTAGTGGACCTGTAGTTTTGCATTTCTCCATCTACGTTTGGCTTTGTGACAATTTCTTTGTAGTTCACTAACAGTGGCGTTTCTCCATGGAGGCTTTTGTTTTGAAGAAACCTTTTTTAATTTGATCGGTGCAACAGAATCAATGGTTGTCCGTAATTTTGTATTGAAGTTGCTCACCAAATCATCAACGGAGGAGGGTTGGTTCGGCCGGGGCAAGTTATTCATGTGCATGATGAAATTATCAGCCAATTCAGGTGTAAGATAGCATTTCTTAACAGTGTGCTCAGCATTACGCTGAGGAATGGGCAGTAAATTCAATACAGTAGTGATCAGACAAAGCAACGTCCCTAACCTATGATATGTTATGAGTAAGCCCCTGCATAATAGCCAGGTCTAAGGTATGACCACGGTTATGGGTTGGGCCAGTAACATGTTGTGTGAAACCTCAGGCGTTCAATAGATGAATAAAATCAATGGCCCTTTTGTCTGTAAAATCACCAATAATAATAATCTTAATTATTCATTAATCATAATTTGTGTTGACAATATACAAAAGCTCTGAGATCAGGGCATTGCTTCGGTGGTGTATACACAGTTATTGCAAGCACAGGAGACAGACATTTCAATAAAACAGCATGGTGTTCAAAAGAACTAAAATTATCGAAAGAGATGCCCCTACAATCAGTGGACATGGTAGCTGTCCCCCCGCCCTTCTTTCCTTGTCTGATGGAACGGAAGAAGCTATCATTTGGAGTGGACACTTCAATCAGGGCAGTAGATGCATCAGCATTGAGCCAGGTTTTGGTTAAAAACATACAGTTTAGGCGATGCTCTGTAATAAGGTCATTCGAGACTAGAATTATTATTATTAGAAACGTTTTATTTGAGAGGAACCTAATATTTAAAAGTGCCATTCGCAGTTCCTCCGGCCTGTGCTGCCCTGAAATGCCTTCTACAGTCAGTTAATGGAACTAAAATGAAGTTACTCACATTAGATCCAGTGTGATGTTTAGTGGTATTGGAACCACAGGACAGAGTGGACATAAGTCTTTATAGCAGTTGGGGTTTTTTCCTTTGTTTTTAAACATGACGCCTTCTTCCTTTTTGTTTTATAGCTCATGGCATAAGAGACGTTATTGGATTGGGGGGATATTCATCTGTATATGAAACAAAACGTCACTCAAATCATTCCTTTGATTGCTGTTTTCCCCCCATAATGTTTCAGAAAATGACTGCAAACTGCGTGGACGATCTGTGGGCAGGTTGTGCGTTCCTCTTCTTGCAGTCCAACGACCCTGACCTGCTTTCTGCCTATAAGGACCCCGACAGGAAATTGAACCTGTTCAAAGTCATCAGGCTAACCCTGTCAGGTGGGTGGACCGGACCAAACTAATCCAAAGCACTGTGGAACTGCTTTTCCTGCTTTTCCTTTTTCCTTTCTATAATCTCCTCCCCTCCATCTCTACCCCTCTTTCAATTCTTCTCTCCGCCCCTCCCTCTGTCCCCTTACATCCCTCTCTTCACCCCAGCAACAAACTGTTCACACTGCTACCGCCAGGCAGGCGATACCGCAGTATCAAATGCCGAACAAATAGACTAAGAGACCGTTTGTACAGCCAGGCCATCAGGCTGCTGAACAACAAGCGCTGATCTCACTGAACTGTCACTCATATCATCATACCATCTTACTTGTATATATCTCACTCATATTTGCGTCTATGATGACTTTTTGCACACTACGGTACATTATTCGCTGCTAATGACTGTGATATTGCACAAGACACTGCCACACTTTATTTACATAGATATTTGACATTTGATGACCTTACGTCATGTCATGTAACTGCATTCAGTGGAGCTTGCACATAAAGAATTTCACGCACTCTTTATACCTGGTGTAAAATTGTGATGTTGACAATAAATCTGAATCTGAAAAAAAAAAAATTCTCTCCCCACCCCTCTCCCTTCTCGATCTCCCCCTCTCCTCCATTTGCTCTTCTCTCCTTCCTCTCTTCCCCTCTCCACCCCCTCCCCTCCGTCTCTTCCCCTCTCACCGTCCCTCTTTCTTTTTCTTTTTCTATCTGCCCCTTACCCTCCTCCATCTCTCCCTCCCCTCCCTTTGCTCCTCTATGCACCTCTTTCTTCTCTGTCCACTCCATGTCTTCCCCTCTCTCCACCCCTCTCCTCAATCTGCCTGCACCTCACCCTTCCCCTGTGTTCCCTTGTTCCTCTCCACCCCCTCCTCTGCCACAGATACCGCAGGTGGCTTGGACGGCTATGAGATCCTGAAGCTGCATGACGTTGACCCCCGGCTGGGGGTGGAGGTGAAGTTTGTGGACGAGGCCGTGTGCCGGAGGTTCCTGGAGAGCTACAGCTCTGGCTGCGTCCAGCAGATGTTCGTTCAGCATGCCAGTCGGATCCTGCCTGGCGCAGTGGACCTGGCTATGCAAACCGAGATGAAAGCCGGTGACAAGATCCTGGATGAGTGCTTGGATGACCAGGAACTTTGCCTGCACCACATTCACATGATACAGGTGAGGAGGCGGGACCAGGGCCAGAGACCTGTCTGGACCACACTCACCTGTTAGAAATCAGGGGGGAGGGCTGGTCTGTGGTAGAGTCTAAAATGACTGGATGGAAACTAGCTGTCAATTATTTCATAAAATAATTACGATTTTAGCCCTGTCTTTTTTGGAGAACAACTTACTTTCGTCCCAATTTGGAATAGGCAGCCGCGTTTGTAGACCCCTCCCATCACTGCGACGTCCTCCGTCAATGTGAGAATGTGCTTTCATACGCACGTCCTCCGTGACGCGCTGCCAGCCGCCGCTGCAGTTCCCCAGCTGAGCTTTCCGCCGTCCTTCCCCCCCGGAGGACCAACCTGCGCGCGCAGGCCGCAGGCTCTCGAACGACCAGAGGAGCCACTGTAGCGCGACGGGGGCGTATTCCCATCGGGTTTCCTGCATTTACACCTGCAGGTGTTTACGTGCGACGCAAGCGGATTCATAGCAGACGTAACATTTTCAGCACTCACCTGTTTAGCGTCAGGTTTCACAAGCAGTGTTTCGGACTGACGACAGCCAGTAAAAAGAACAGATCAATGACGTTATGACCCTACAAGAAACTGCAGTTTGCTGGAAGCACCGCGCCACAACGTAAAAGCGAGAGCGCCGCGCTCGAAGAAAGATGCGAAATGTGAAAAAGGAGTGCCGAGCCAAAAACGAAACAACACTGTCAATTGCAAGCTGAATTGGCGAGAGCTTGACAGTTTATTTAATCTGTCCGCAGACGGCACAGCACACACACAATAGGAGTTATGTAACAGGCGGCCTGGTTAATAGAAACGGTCGGCGATTTTGAGTCATGTTAAATGCTTTCATTGCTTCATTGCTGACCAGTGGGTGCCACTGTACCACTCCGAAATCTATGCTGAGTCCTTAAGTGGTGACACGCTGTGACAAAGACCTCAGTTTACCAATTCACTTGTATTATGTAATTATTACTAATTACGCCTGTATTATGAGTCAGCCCCGGCTCCATTGATTCTGCAGCAGCCGGGCTCATAGCGTCACATGCAGTCCAATGCCCCAGAATCGTAAACGTTTAAACGATAGTTTGAAGGAACAATCCATATCAAATGCAGGTGTTTGTCTGGTGCTGTGAACAACAATGGATGTTCGCTACAGTGGGTATAAAAGTATTCACCCATTTTTCACGTTTTATTTGATTATTTCATGGAATCAAAATGGAGTTAATTGGGATTTCTTGCCACTGATCAACACAAAATACTGTATAATGTCACATTGAAGAAACAACTCTGAAGCTTTAAAAAAAAAAAAAAAAAAAAAAGCAGACAATGATTTGTGATGCTGTTTCTTCTGAGCGAAAAAATAACATTCCATACATTTTTTTTATTGGATGAACCCATTGAGTCAAATACTCACAGCTCGCTGACTGCCAGTCGATTTGTTTATCGGGTCAGAGCTCGACTTGTCGACCGACATCACTTGAAAACCTAAGCAGAGTTCGGACAACTGTACGTGGCGGAGATATTCCCACTTTAGAAATGCCTTTCCTGGGGCCTCCCGGGTGGTCTGGCGGTTACAGCGCTTGATGCTGGCCACTGCAACCGGGGTTCGATTCCACCGGCCGCGCCAGTATTGGCTCTGGCCGGGAGTGCCACTAGAGGGCGGCAATTGGCTGTCCAATTAGCTAAAAAAACAATGGCAAGCTAGTGGGGACATACTTCACTCATCACGCAAACGGGTGCCTGCAGTCAGCCTGCACCATCTGCACACAAAGTCTGCTCATCTGATGCAATGGCAGCTGGTGGGTGCGGAGACACTGACTGGCAGTGTGCACTCCAGAGCAGTGTGTATGCTGGTCTGCACCCAAATTGACGGAGTATGTTTCCGTGATGGGACAGGCCTATGAATATGATCTGGCATTGAGCGTGCAAGTCTGACCAAATGGAAGGGGCCAGCATTCTGACTGTTTAAAACGAAGCAAAGTGTTGCATTTTGGGATACAAGGGAGTGCAGATTATATAGCTGGGCGTTCCCTTGTTCGGACAGTGAAAATTGTTCGTCTTGTCATGCATCTTCTCTGCCTTCAGAGCAACAAATGGAGTCATTTGTTTGTCACAGCACTGAGGGATTGGCTCACACTGTCCCTCTCTCCTGGAGATTTCCCCTAACTTTCAATTCTTGAAAGGATTTCACCTAATTCTGTGTCAGATGTCAATTTGGAAATATAATTATGCTTGATAAGACGAGCGCATTTTACAGACACGTGATACGTGGGGACCAAGTGGTTTAAATGTTGCGCTCAGACGCACAGTAGTGGACACCTGATTCGGACTGTGATCATTACAGCCCAGAAACATTGTCTCCTCCTTTCCTCTCTTTCGTTTTCTTCTCTTTCCATCCTTTTACTTCTCTACTTGCCTGCTACTTTCCCTTGTCTCATTCTCAAGTAACATGTCCACTTTATCCCTTGGTGTTGCTAAGAGCTGGTTGCTAGGCAGCAGATGAGAGCATAGAGAGTTGAAAGCTCAGAGGTCCAGTAATCACACAGCTAGGGCAGACTGTGGGGGGGGGGGGGGGGGGGGTGACAGGTGAAACAGGTGTGCTGTGATTTGGGCCTCAGCTAGATGTAGCCACTCTGCAACACTCCATATTGGACCAAAAAAAGACTCAAGTAAAAATCCAAGGTCAACATGTGTGAGCTTTCTCTTTTTAAATTTTTTTAGCCTGATTGTCCTCCAGTTGTTGAATGACAGGGAGATGAAACTGGCGATCTCTGCAGTGAGAATCTTGGGCTCAGAGTTGGAGTGTGTAATACTGTGTCACTAAGCACTGTGCAATAGCATGCAGTGTTTCGAAACTGAAATGCTGAAAGGCTGTTTGTTCTGCTGTAGGGCCGTGTTGTGAAACCCCATCACAAGGCTGTTGTGCCACTGCCTGGTAGGATGTTGTGCAGCGATCCTTGTCACCTAGGCTGTTGTGAGGTGTTGTGTGATAACGTCCTGTGTGTGTTTGCGTTTGCCGTGCGTGGTTGTGAGTACAGTGTTTTGTGTTGACTGTGTCATGAGTTTTTGTGCGTAGAACTGTGTCTCACAAAGTTTGCGTGTCTAGTGTTGATGATGTTGTTTCATGTGCCATCAGCCTGTCCGTCTGCCAGATGACGAAGTGTGCCAACTCGAACAGCAGCTGCGGAATCTGGTCTTTTCTGACAGGAGGGCTCCCCACACTGCCCAGCCTCTGGCCTGCAAACAGGAAGCTCCCTCCATACCTAGTAACTGCTTCCTGTTTCAGGAGAAAGTCTTTGGTAAGCAATGTTTCCCATGACACTGATCTGGTCCAAAGTGCAAAAGGTTCTTGGTGGAGATTTATTTCAATTATTATTTTTTCAAAAATCATACATATTTAGAGTGGGGGGGTGAAAGGTCATTAAACATACAATTTTTAGCTTTCAGTATTTAAACTATATATTTCAACAATATTTCAAGTAAAAGCTCATTTATTTTAATTAATTAATTGTAATTGTTCATTGTACTCTGCTCTCCACTTGCCACCCGCACCCACCCACTCATTTTAGCCACTCCTCCTATACACCCATCTACCAGACAGTGACCAATTTACACACTACAAGTCACACGGTGTACTTTGGGAGAGCTAGCAGCGATCAGAGGAGAGGCTCAACTGGAAAGCAGTAGGGGGCGCTCATGCAGCAGTAATCTGAAGAGGCCGACCTAAGGCCATCCTACCCCAGCAGGGTGAACTCAATTGTGTCCCACCACTGCGGACTGCTGGTTATAGTCCCGCATTAGTATTGGCATAGCCTAGTCTCAAACTAGCAGTGTCTAGGCCAAGGCTCCTCAACTCTGATCCTGGAGGGCCCCAAGGGTGTATTGTAATTCATCAATTAAAGCAGTGCAAGTGCAGTGTAAGCCTGCCTTTAGATGTAATAGTACAGTCCCCACACATTACAAGAAGAGGTTGTTGTAATATGTACTTGGCCTTTCTTCTTGATTTATTTATTCATTAATTTCACCCGATTTGGTGTTTTCAGACGACCGCCAGCTGACGCCAGCCGACCACCAGCGCTTCGCCACCAACGTCGGGCAGGACTGGAAGAGGGTGGGGCGCGCGCTGCAAAGGACCTGCCGGGCCCTGAAGCGCCCCGCCATAGAGAACCTGGCGTACGAGTACGAGCGCGACGGGCTGTACGAGCAGGCCTACCAGCTGCTCAACCGCTTCATCCAGGCCGAGGGGAAGGCCGCCCGGCTGGGCCGACTGGTCAGTGCCCTGGAGGAGAACAAACTCATCGGCCTCGCCGAGATCATGCTGGACATCCCGCCGAAGGAGTGATCCAGCACACCGTTTCTGTGCATTTCCTCTATGTGTGTGTGTGTGTGTGTGTGTGTGTGTGTGTGTGTGTGTGTGTGTGTGTGTGTGCGTGTGTGCGTGCGCACGCGTCTGTGAGTGTCTGAGTGTGTCTGTGTTGCATTTTCCTCAGACCGAACAACAGAACCGTTTTGTTATTCCAGACCAGACCAAGTTTCTTTTTGTGATTTTACTTCTCACTAAGTTGCTAAGCTGCCTGATGTCAGGGTTCGAATCAAAGGTGTCATGGACACTACAGTAACGGCATGGTGAAAGGATCTGCTTGACTAGGGGACACAACTGATTTTTTATTTTTTTTCTCTCTTCCAGTAGTTTTGTACATTTGTATTTTTAACTTTTTTTGTGCTCGTACAAGTCGTGGATAATGAAGTTCACTCTAAGTGGATTGGGGGGTTGGGATCATTAATGTATTTGACCTGTCGGTGAGTTCTGTATGTAAAACCAGTCAATTTCTTGTGATTAAGGATTTTATATTGGAATTTTTACAAAATTACAATAAAGGTTTTTTTAAAGTCAAAGAACATTGTACAAAATGTGTACAGGGACAGTGGGTTCTGTTAAAACGATTTAACCTGCAATTCAGTGTAAACTTAAAATAGAAAACGAAGTTTAATCTTCGTAACGTATTGCGATGAACATCAAACAGCACCCGCAGTTTTCCGCTGTCACTTCTCTGAAGCGTTTGCAGATACCATTTAGTTTGGCTATTAGTAGACGGAGATAAGATTTGTATGAGCTTTCTTCAGCTCACTGCCTTCACTTCCTCTGACCAGAGATAAGGTAAATGTCTCAAAGCAGATTGGCTGCCAGTGAGAGGCAGCCATTTTAAATGACAGCTTGAAATGAAAATATCTGCTAGATATTTAAAGTTGGGCAGCTTATATTTAAAGTTGACATTACTTTATTAAGTAAACTGGACAATAATATGCATGCATTTACAGTTTATCTTTTTGCAAAACTATAAGCACAGAAATTGTTTTCACAGAAATTGCATTGTCAAATTAAAACCCTATACACAATTCTCATTAAGCACAATCTTCATAAATAAAAATGCTTGTGTTCACAAAGAATCATTGCCATTCAGAATGCTTAACAGTTTATCAATTGGCCACACTCAGTCCTCACAGGTACAAAGACTACTTGTCTAAATTATTCCATCAGTAATCAGAGATTAAGCACAAATAAAAGGACCACAGGTAAACAACTAAGAAAATGTAAATTAGGTTAATTTTGGTTGTCCATGTGGTCAAGCAAGGTTTGACCTTGAGGGAGGTCAGGCAAAGAGTGCAGCCAAGCTGCTTCATTGTCGAATCTGACCCGGACCCTCACAAATGAGAATGGTGGGGTGAGTATTGTAAGCATTGGAGTAATCAACTTTTTTTCTTCACTGTTCTTGGCTTTACTATTACATTACAACACAGCACTCAGTGATTAATGTAGAATATGATAAACTGCAAGTGAACCACATTACCATTATGTATCATATATGAAACTGAGTGTTTTTTACTGTATTTTGTCAACACAGTATACCGTGTAATTGAAAGACCACCTGGTGGTGGAAGACGTCTTTTCACAGCAGAGCAAGGGACTGCTATCATCAGTATAGTGCTACAAAACAATGCCATGATTCAAGTGGTGGAAATTCAAAGTCGATTAATTGATGACAACATCATAGTATGTCAAGATGTCATCAATGATTAGCCTGGCCTGAGAGATATTTTTTTCTTTTACATAAATGGTCTTTCTGTACAGACCTAATCTATTTACATGTTCTGTGTTTCTGTATGCTATGCGCTGAAATGTGCAGTACAAAACGAATTTATACATATATTTTTTGGTACTGTATTTGTGTATTCCTTTTATATTTGAGTTCATACAGTAACACTATTACATCAGGCTTCTGCACATACGTTACGTTTTAAGTTTATAACACTGCAAACGCATTAGTGAAATGCACTGTTTGTCATTTATCACACCAGTGTAAAAAGTCCTCAGTAGTCTTCTTTTGATGCACGTGTGTCATTTGGTTAAAACGTGTCATTTTGAGAAGAGTCCACATAGTTTTCAGCGCAATTAAACAATTGAGGAAAGCCAACTAATTTCTCATGTTCAAACTTTCAAACAAGTGATTTAACCTCGAGCATGGTCTCTTACGATACCACAGACATATCGGTAAACTGATGACTCGTTATCAAAGGAAGTCATCAAGCTTAATACAAACCAACATAAAATAACATTCAGATTTTGACGTTTGCGATTAAACAATCACATTCTTTTTCGGATCAATTTCATTTCATTTGAGAAAAGTAGTGGCACTCCTGCATAAAAGTCTACCACAACAAATATTTTGTCTTGGATCTTTTTAACACATCTTTAGCGTTCGTAAATTTGTCTCAATCAGGAGGACTTGGAATGATTGGTCTATCATTAAGATAATTCTAGATGTAAGCAGTTCGTTGCTTCAAGAACGCGATAATCGCCTGCACCTGCTCTGCACCATCTTTTAATGAGCGAAGAAGAGTTTTTACGGCGACAGCGTTGTTGCCTCTGTACTCTTAATGAAGCTGTTAGCGCCATCCAGCGCATTCCTTCTTCCTTCCCTCCCTACACAAAGATACAATTACGATATTCAACGTGGTTTCAACATACGGGAAAATTAACAGAGCACTTAAGAGCTGCAAGATTGAGGGTGAGTGAGCAGAAATAAACTCAACAGAAGTGCAGCAGCAATACCGATTATGGAGATTATGCAAGTGTTGGCTGTGGCAGAATGTTACAGATCGCCATTTGGAGTTTGCTTTATGATTGCAATTTTGGTTGAGGTTATAACTGATAAGGGGTGGGGCACTTTTCGCAGCAGGCAGCTGCCTCACCTCCACAAGCGTTTTCAAATAATTAAAACATATGTTTCTATGTGCAGAGGTTTTTAGGAATTTCAGACAAGATATCCTTGCCTTGGACAGATTTAGCGGTCTATAACCGTGCTGTGGGTAAAAGGCAGCAGCCTCGTGCATGTGCGCACTACGTCTGAGAGCCCAGGTGGAGAGTTCCAGCGGAAGGCGGAGGTGTCCAAGCTCTTGATGTCTGGTTTTAATCACATCAAGGTCTGTTTGGGTCTGACTTCTTTGAGGAAAAAATTGCTGGTTTCCACACACCAGGGGAGCACACACACATATAAGCCCAGAGTACAACTCAGGAGTCATTCTCTACTCCAAGTGGTCCAGAGTTCCAGGGGTACCATAGATTCTGACCAGCTCATACCAGTGAGATGATGTCACCATACTCCCACCAACAAGTGCATTGCTTTGGCAATATTACATCTCCTTATTAAACCTATGGGCTCTGGGAACACTGCACATTCACCACTGCTCCACACCATTGCTCTGACTACTGCTCCACACTGCTGCTCTGACTACTGTTCCACACTACCCACTCTGACCGCTGCTCCACACTGCTGCTTTGACCACTGCACCATGCTGCTCCACACTGACCACTGCTGCCCTGACCCCTGTCCTGTTGGGCAGAGAGGATTTTCTCTCAGAGCACAAAAATATGTACTAGCACTGAACCCGGTGTTGCAGTCAGCATTTGAATGTGCTTGACAAGAACAATGTCTGCCGAAGAAGCACAAGTGGACAAACTAAACCAAGACCAGGATCAGGACAAGGTCTTGCACACTAAAGCACCGAGGAGCATCTTTGTCCTTCCCATACACTTTCCACTCAGTCAGTGATGCATCTGTTTGGTTTGGCCTGTCCACTGCACCTGCACCAGCTGTCCTGAAGAGATGCCTGCCTCACACTTAGAGTCAGAGGACTGCAGAGAAAAGTTGGCAAAATGACCAGGCTTAATAGCCTGTTGCCATCAAACATGTTGGGGCTGCTGGGTGGCTCATCCTGTTAAGGCACTGTTCTAGTGTGTGGATGGGCCTTGTGGTCTGGTATCAGTCTTGACAAAGGCTTATTCAGAAACGTTGAGCATTGTTGTATTAGTCTACTCTATCACGCATTGAAGACTAATGAGAAAATACAAATATTTTGTAGTTATTAGAAGAAAGTAGTTATTCGTTCAAAGTATTTTCTTTTTGGAGTTCATCCATTTCCCTGTTGATTTGGATTTTGACTTTTTGCCTGTTGCTTTCTTAAATGTAGCCTTTTTGATCCGCTGCGGGAACTTACTCAGCCTTACATAGTAACCAAAAGGCTACTGGTTTGATTCCTAGGTGAGGCACTGCCATCATATCTTTGTGCAAGGACCCTAACCTGAGTTCTTTCAGTAAACATTCAGCTGTATAAATGTGTAAGCTATGTACAGGTAAGTCGCCTTGGATACGGGTATCTGCTAAACAAATAAACACTGTAAAATGTACTTGGCTTTGAATAAGGTTGTGTAACCCCCTTCATCCCCATTTCTCTGACTCTCAGCATGCGTGGGGTTAGTTGGTCAGTCGCATTTGCATTTAAATGAATTTGACCCTCTCTCCAGATAACCCTCAGAGTGCGCTGTGTACCCAAATCGCAGGGAGACACTCTCAGACCCTGCTTGGCTGATGCACCTGTGTGTTTATTTGCATGTTACAACATGAGTCGGCAAAAAAATGCGGAAACTCTCCGTTTCAGCTTTTTTCCATCAACTTTTCCCGTCCATCACATGAAGTGGTCACTTAATACAAACTTGTGCAGTCACTTTACAGCAGCGGCTCCCAAACATTTTGAGCCCAAGACCCACTTAACGAGGGAATATCTTTTCTGTGACTCCACCCCTTTATTAAGATTTAGCTGAGGATATGCTCAAATATGGAATTAAAATGTTTCAAATTTCAAGATGGCCACATGTATACAGTAACTCTGAATGTCAATGGAAAGTATCTTTTTCATGTGCATCTTGTGTTCCTGTAATATGATCCAGTGTTGGGGAACCACTGCCTGAGTGTTATAGATGGGTCTGGAGTCGGACTTGGGGATTGATGCTTGTGGTAGGTGGATAGGACTCCATGTCCATGTGAATTCCTTCCACTTTACTGCTCAGAGTGAAGGGGTAGAAATTTGATCAAAATTAGAATATGTTGTAATTATCCGAAGCATCCTCAGAGTGTGTATCACTCAGAAACAAAGAAATAAAAAATAAAAAAATTACACAGGGATTAAGTGGTATTAAAACTGTAAAGTGCTACCCCTTTCACTTTAGCTTCTGTGTGAGTTATTTTTTTCTGTGCACAGATGTTTCATGGTACTTAAAGTGAATTAAAGCATAATTACATAAGCATGCAGTCCACTTTAAATAAAGCCCCCCCCCCCACCCCCCCATTTTATTTAAACTTTTGCTTGGATCTCTCACTTGGGCACATCCTTGCACACACCCACTGTTATGCAATCTCATTCACATGGTCATCGGGGAGCAGGAAAGCCCAGGAACGAGAAGAGGGAGGGCTTAAAAGAGGCGTTTATAAAGGTTGCAATCTCACTATTAAAGTTAAAAGCATCTCTTAAGCTGCCGAAATTATGTCCGGTCTGCTCTGTCCAGAACGAGAGTCCTGTCTGCTCTGTCCTTTTACGCCGTGCTACGATACTAATCTCAGCCAATACTTCATCCATTAGAGAATGACTCAAGTCTTACACAACTTTATTTATGTGTGTGCATCTGTGGTGACTGTACATTTTCTCCCCCTGGTTTTCAGTAATCCATCATTTGTAAAAAAAAGTGTTCCTTCACGTACCTAGAACTGAAGGCAGACAACAGACAGTGAATTCAAGGATTTGTTTCCCTGCCTGGACTGCAGAAGTGTTCCTGGATTTCTGACAAGTCCACGGAACGAGAAGGGAGAGAGGGGAGGTTTCGTGAAGGGGGGGCGGGCTCCTTTGACAGAACATCTCCAGTTTAAACAGCATCAGAGGAGTGCTGCAGCGTTCCACGAGGCGGGATCAAAGCCCAGGAGCCCTATTAATTCATGGTGAAGGGGCGAGCAGCGGTCTCGCGGCGGAGAGGGGAGAGAGGGGGATATTAAGTTCTCTGCTCCACCCCGTGCTCTCGGCGATCAGCGGCACTTCTCAGGCTAATGCTAGCTTTCACAGGCCTGTCTGCTCTCCCCACGTCACTCTGTGTGTGTGTGTGTGTGTGTGTGTATGCTCCTCTCTGTAACACACTTCCGGCATCTTCTCCTCCACCCAGTGTGGCTAAACGCACCCCTTTTTTTAAATTTCTCCCCAAGTTTAAAGATGGTAATGAGCAAATGACCATTCTTATTGGGGTATCTCAGACACATTTTTAATTAAATACATTCCATCAAACCGCTAGTGTCCTCCGCTGTTAAACAGATTGGCCTGAACAACTCGTAAAGTATGCTCACATTTTGCTGTCAGATAATGTGAAACAGCTGACGACAGAGTTTAATTTTGATCTTAGAGTTGCTTAACTGATCAAGAATTATGGAGTTACATGTTATATGTTAACACTATTGGCTGAGTTATATGTTATATGCAACCCTCTTGGCTGAGTTATATATTATATGGTCATTCTATACGATCCATGCCAAAGCTTTAAAAAATATACCAATAGCCTGTCTCTTTGGACAGGCAGAATCACATAGAACTATGAATACGGCTGTTGTATAGATGACTTTCACGTCGGGTGCCTTCAGGACATACCAATCATGATGCTCAAAGCCTGAGAGCCTTCTCTGGCCAGACATGACTTACTACCCTTATCTTTACCTGGAGACCCATTCAATGAGAGTTATCTCAGACAAAACCAAATCCTCATATAAACATCCCATAGGACGAGCGACTGTACTCCTGGCTTCTGTAAGATTAAGAGTCCTAAAGGACATTTTTGTCCAGGAGGAAAATGGAGCAGGGGTTTTTGTTACCTTAATCATTAGTGGGCCAGGAGATAAGGTGCTTTCAGGAGAGACATTGTAAAGGTCATGCCTTGCTTCTTTGTGCATTCAGTGGACTTTATTTAATACTTATACGATTGTTTTCGTAATGATTATGCCATGGTTCATTGAGATGTGTTGTTCTGGTGAGCCGTTTTTTCTTTTCGTAACAGGCCCAGTTTGCACAGGCGGAATTGCAGGTGTCTGATTGAACAGAGGAGGCGCTGTTGAGCTAGGCAGGGGGATACCCCACCCACTGTAATCCTCCCTCCCTCCCTGGGTGATGCTGCGGCCCAGGGCTCCCCGGTCTGATCCGAGAAGGGCCGGCGTGGGCGCAGGTTTTTGTTCTAGCCTGGCACCTACAACACCTGATTCAACTACTCAACCAATCACGGCCTTCAATCAAGACCTCGATAAGTTAAATCAGGCGTTGTAGTGCTGGGCTGGAACAAAAGCCTGTGCCCACGCTGGCCCTTCTCAGATCAGATTGGGGAACCCTGCTATGGCCCATCATGCATCTCCTCTAGGGACACCTGGGCGTCCTGGCCACAATCAGAACTGCCTCTGCCAGGACTCCATCAGGACGCGTCACTGCTCCAAGAACAAGTGACTCAGTTGGATACGTCTGGCTTTGTCACCGAGCTAAGATTCCCATGGCTTTGATTTATGTTATATATTTTAAGCCACTGAATGTTTAAACATGTTTTTTTTAAACTTACTTCTCTTAATGTTAGATACCTTTAAAACACTATTTCAATTTAGAGTCTTTATTTTTGAATGTTATAATCTCTGCTTTGATGTGGCTCAGGAATTTGGAGATATTTTATCTTCTGCCTCAAAAAATAAAGCAGGTGGAATTTAAACATTAATAATTCAGGATACAAATTACCCAATGAAATGACAGCGGTCTCAAACTGCTTTCCATATGTTTTATGAGGCTTAAATTAAATAAAGAGCTTTGAAAATTCTGAAATGGGGCTCATCAACAAAATAGATTTTTTTTCTGCTACCACCTGGCCCACTTCACTTGCAGTAATATCATGTTTAATATAATACTGTTTATATACAGTGCGTATAAAAAGTATTCACCCCCCTTTTCACATTTTCTTGCTTCATGGAATCAAAATGGATTTAATTGGGATTTTTTGGCACTGATAAACACAAAATACTCCATCCATCCATTATCTAAACCGCTTATTCCTGATCAGGGTCGCGGGGGCTGGAGCCTATCCCAGCATGCGTTCCGGGCGAGAGGCAGGAATACACCCTGGACAGGTCGCCAATCCATCGCAGGGCACACACACCATTCACTCACACACTCATACCTACGGGCAATTTAGACTCTCCAATTAGCCTAACGCGCATGTCTTTGGACTATGCGAGGAAACCGGAGTACCCGGAGGAAACCCACGTGGACATGGGGAGAACATGCAAACTCCGCACAGAAAGGCCCCCGGCCTGGATTCGAACCCGATACCTTCTTGCTGTGAGGCGACAGCGCTATCCACTGCACCACCGTGCCGCACAAAATACTCTATAATGTCAAATAAATAAATAAAACTAAAGCCTTTTCTTAATTATAAAAATGAAAAACAGACAATAATTGATTCCATAAGTAGTCACCACCAGTGACTTAATGCTTGGTAGATGCACCTTTACCTGCAATTACAGCTGTGAGTCTATTTGGGTAAGTCTCTACCAGCTTTGCACAACTGGACACTGACATTTTCACCCATTCCTCTTTATAAAATTGCTGGAGCTCCATCAGGTTGGATGGGGAGCATTGGTGAACAGCAATTTTCAAATCTTTCCACAGATTCTCAATAGGATTGGGGTCTGGGCTTTGGCTGAGCCACTCCAGAACAGCTGGCTACTCCAATGTAGCTTTTGCTTTATGCTTTGGGTCATTGTCCTCCTGGAATATAAATCTTCTTCCAAGTCCCAGGTCTCTGGCAGACTGCAGCAGGTTTTTGATTTGTAAATATCTTGTTCCATCCCTTTTGCCTTCTGTTCTGACACGTTTTCCAGTCCCTGAAGCTGAGAATCATCCCCATAGCATTAGGCTCCCACCACCATGTTTCACGGTCGGTATAGTGTTCTTGGGATGCGCAGTGTTAGGTTTGCTCCAAGCATAGCTAAAAAGTTCCATCTTGGTCTTATCAGACCACATAACTTTTCCTCCACTTGGTTTAAGAGTCTCCAACATGCCTTCTGGCAAACTCTAAGCAAGATATTTCATCTGTGTTTTCTTCAACAATGGTTTTATTTTTTCCACCCTCCCATAAGGCACAGATTTGTGAAGCACATTTTGTAGATTTGTGACTATCAAGTATTACGTCAAGGGGGATGATGTGTGTGATGTGTTTCACAGACTGCTGTAAACACCTCTACCCTGTAGAACTCAAAATCTAAATCAGAATTCTCCAAATCCAGTACTGGAGGGCAGCAGGGTATGCTGGTTTTGTTGTCACTCAGCACTTAATTGATCGATTAAAGTAATTGATTACACAGTTAACTCACTCACCTGGCTTCTTTCAAAATGGTTGCTGATTAGAAGGTGAAAACAAAAACCAGCATACCCTGCGGCTACAATTATTGTAATGTGGAGCATGCATGCTGAAATCATATGTCGGCTTATGGTTTTCGATCTTGTGGTGTGTCAGGTGTTTGCAAGCACCTACTGTGGCGAGCGAGCTGAGATTACATTGATCGCGAGCTGCGATCAATACAGAACATTTTTGTTGCAATCAGTGTCCTATTCAGTACAGCAAGTCTACACTGCACCTGCGATGATTTGAGCCACAATACCAAACCATCCTGTCATCCACAACAAAGAAGCAATGGCAACTATGCAAAGGACGCACCGAAGGAAAAAAATAATCACCTTGGAAGATGGGAGGGAATGATTTACTCATGCTAAGAACACAGGGGTTTGTTTGACCTACCATTTATTTCCCCAGTGTAGCGTGAAACTGCATCATGGGGCAATGGCAAACAATCAATCAATGTTTTCAAAATTTGGGAGTTGGTGTGTCTCGCTCCGACACCCAGTGATTCAAAAGGTCTCAGGTACAATCACGGCACACTTGCTTACGGTTTTCAAAAATCATATTCTGTGCTATTGGATTCACCCAGTCCCACTACACAAGGAGAATTCTGTGCTCTGACTATCTTTCTCCCACCCCTACCCATATCGACAAGTGCAGTTACCTACTTCAGACTTTGTCCAGAGCCATATCCTCCTGTACCCACTCAATCTCGATCTCAAATGATATTTGAAACTGAGCAGGGTTTGCTGTAGCTGGCGTTTGCATCAGAGATCGTAAACCTTCATCTTCCTGTTTGAAAGTTTCAGCTGCAGTCCTGAGGTCGTCTGAGTTGCCACAATAAGTATTCCATGCGGAGAACAGGCTTGACAAGCCTAGTCATAAAACCGTAATTAATTTTTTTTCCCTCTCTCCCATAGCTCTCGTTCTGCTCGTCCCAATTTTTCAGTATTCACTTATATTTTTCTTTCACTCTTGCTTTCCCATTCTTGCTCTCCCCCTCTTTCTTTCTCTCTTGATCTCTCTGTTTGGCTCCTGCCTGTCTATTTCCCTATATGTTTTGCTTTAGCTGAAGTAATCTTGAGTGGAACTTATATGTCTATATGGGTTCACGTGTGTAAGTGTGAGTGCGCATGCGCACATACATGTGTGTGTGCATGCATGCGTGTATTTGATTCATAGTTTTTAAATCTTTTTTTACACATCTCTCTCCATGCACTCCTGTGTGACACTGTTTGTAGAATGAAATGCTCAGGTCTGTCATCGGTGGGGGGTGGTAGAAATGTGTGTTTTATTCAGGAGGCAGCTGGCAGAAGCACTTTGTGGATGCGCCCCTCTCCCCCCCTCCCTCCGCCATGCATAATTTAGAGACTGTGCTCTTAAGTGCCAAGCCCCCAAAGTGGCTTCCCTAGCATTCCCACAGAGCTATGCAGGGAGCCCACGCCCTCTCACAGGTCAAGAGACTCTCCACCAATAGGATATCCACAAATTATCCACGATCACTTCGGGCTTAAAAGCACAGGGAACAACAGACAGCCTCCTTTTTGAAATCTATAAATTTGATGAGGTAGGAAATCCAAAGCACACACTTAATGTAGGACCACAGATCTTGCTGCGTTATGGAAAGTGGCTAAATTTAACGTGAGACTTTTGGAGGTGGTGTGTGTGTGTGTGTGTGTGTGTGTGTGTGTGTGAGTGTGTGTCTGTGTGTGCGTGGGTGGTGGTTATGCAGCCTCAGTGAAAAAAAAGCACTTGTCATAGAATAAACAGACAGAGTCCTGAATCCCACAATTTTTTGCAGGTATTAAATATGAATAAGAATAAGCTGAGGGTGTTTTAGGACCAGTATCCTCTATTCCTGGAACATGAAAAACAAGCTGTAGGTGATACTAAGAAACACAGCACATAGGTCAGGAAAGCAATGATAATAATAACATCTGGCCTGAATAACTCAGCACCGGAATGTGTGGGCTTCAGACCACCAGCAACAATGATCCACCAATCACACATCTATATTTTATGGTTACGTAACAGTTTCCTGAGGAAAAAAAGAAGTGGTCTCCATTAAGTATGTTGTATGGACAGTGCATTCAGTAATCAGGGCATTACTGTTGCCATTCTGAAGTGGTAGATAGATTGTTCTTTGCAGATAATCCTTGTCACTGGTGTTTTTCCAGTGGACCAAAGGCCAGAAAGCTGGACCATTGTGGCAGTCCATCAGACCACGAGAGGTAGGCTGGAGAAAATGAGTGAGACGAACAGAGATTGGGCAGGCTATGATCAGATTGTCCTCGACCTCAAATACTCTAGAGCAGGGGTGCCCAAGTTCGGTCCTGGAGATCTACTGGGTGTGCAGACTTTTGTTCCAGCCCTTCACTAACACACCTGATTCCATTAATCACTTCACTTACACACCTGATTCCGCTAATCAACTGCTCGTCAAGGCAATGAATGTTCAAATCAGGTGTGTTAGTGAAGGGCTGGAACAAAAGCCTGCACACCCAGTAGATCTCCAGGACTGAACTTGGGCACCCCTGCTCTAGAGAGAGCATCTGGAAAGGGAGGTTACAGTTTGTGAGATTGGTTGGCCTGCAATATGATTGGTTTAAGCTAGCATCATGTTATAGGTCAGTGGTTCAGTTGGCTTGATCCGCCACCTCCTATTGGAGCCCCACCTACACAAGATCACGATTTGTCAAAAGTAGTAACTGACTATTAGTACTTCTGGGGATTAGCTCAGTCGGGCGGACTTCAGTGTCAGCTCACATCAGTGTTGGAGCGTAGTACCATAGGTTATGAGCCTGACAAGTGAGGCTACATTACGACAAAACCCTATTAAAAGGTTTTGAGAACATTCACAACTACCCAAATCCTACTATCATTATGTAAGCTGTCACATCTCATGTTTTCGTGTTCCCCGTAATTAGGTGTTTTAGTTTATTCCATGTTTTCCTGGTTGTCCGGTCCGTGTTTTCCCTTTCACTTACCTGTTTCCAGTCTTGTTATTGTATTATCGTTTTCACCTGTTCCTCATGTGCCTGATTGCAGTTAGCTGCATTCGTGTTAATTCCTGATTGTTTCTTGTTATGTCTGATGTATCTAGCTGTGTGTTTTCCCATGTTCATTACCAGATTGTCTTGTCATTGTATTATTGTTTTCACCTGTTCCTCGTGTGTCTGATTGCAGTCTCCAGTGGCAGCTGCATTCATGTTAATTCCTGATTGTTTCTCATTATGTCTAAATGTATATAAGCTGTGCGTTTTCCCATGTTCATTGCCAGATTGTCTTGTGCTTTGCTTATGCCTACACAACTTTCCAGCGGTCTCTTTGTTTCCTCGTGTTTGTGCTTCTGTGTTCAGTCCTGTCTCAGTCTTGTTCCCGATCCACCTGTTCGTGCTCCTCGTGGTTCCTGCCCTGCTCCTCTCTGTGTTCCCCAGACTGATTCCCTGTTATCGACCTCCGCCTGCCTATTGACCACGTCTTGCCTGCCTCTGACACACCTGAAGCCTGGAATGAACTTTGCCTGTCCCCGACCACTCTTTGGATTCCTGTATTGCCCTGATTGCTCCCGTATGAACTTTGCCTGTCTTTGCAATAAAGAACATTATTGTATTCTTGGGTCCGCGCCTGGTTTTCCTACTCCGTTCCTGACAGTAAGCGGTTTCATTGCATATGTGGCACATTGCAGCTTGGCACACCTCCTCGGATAGCCCTGTCCAATATATATTCCTTGACTCTCAAATCGATCAGTTTAGCTGTTTTCTTGACCCAAATTCCCAGTAAAATTATAAAAATGTTGCAAGATCTTGTAAGGCTACCTAAATATCAACAACACTGAGACACACAAAAAAAATGCTGCATACAAATGTTGGTATGGATGTCCTACATCCTCCTAGGGCAGCTCAACGTTGTAGGGGATTTAAATGTATTAAAATCATAATTTACTACATGCACACACCTATTAACTTTGAATGGTGAGCTACAAGTTGACAATGCTAGCAAATTTTGGCACCAACATCCAATGTTCTATCAAAAAACGAAAGTTACAAACAAGCCAGAAAAATGCCTTCAGAATATATAGCAAGCTAGCAAGCAATACATAGGCATTCCTGTCACTAAACTGCATTTCATATTTTAAATACTGGTTGGGAATTGCATGCACCGTCAGCTGGCCGTTGTCGCAGGTCCATAGCGAACCAATGTAACACCCGGCTACAGCTTGTCAGCAAACCGTTCACATCCATCTCAGTTCAGCCTACCATGGTCATGTAACCCCTTATGTTTACAGGTTTTTTAGTGCTAGGCCCTGTATTTTCATAGCTGTACAGTAGTTAATATAATATAATTTTCCAGGAGCTTGCTCAATTGTCCTGTTAAAGGAGATTGGGTGAAGAATTTGTCAAGTTTCCCCATATTGACTTCAAATCTGGTTTTCGCTTCCCTCTGGAAAATCAGCTGATTTGTTAACAAATAAATACTTATTTTAAAAAAACAATTTCTGTTGCCATAAAGCAATGTAGACATTACAGGTTGTTAGTATGTTGAAATGTTGCATAATACATCTTTAGTATAATATCACCTTCCAGTGTAAATTAAATCCCCCAAAATACGTTTTCAGTGAGAAGTTAAGGTTTTGATAAAAATCCGAAAAAGACAGGAAATTCAAATGAGCATAAAAACCTTTAATTTCACATATGCACTAACAAGGTTTTCCTGCATACAGCTTTGACACCTACTACAGTACTGTAGTTATATTGGTCTACAGTACTTCAAACAACATGTAAGCCATTCACCACTGGGATCTTCAAAAAGGTTTTGGAGAACATTTTTCTTTGCTTTGATTGTTCTTTGGTATTCATGATGAAGCTCTTATTTGGAAATGCAACCAACTGTGGGGTTACAGACAGGTGTATTTAATTTGAAATAATTTGAAACACCTTAATTGTACACTGGTGGACTCCAATCAAATAATTATGTGACCTCTGAAGGCAATTGATTCCACCAGAGTTTATTTAGGTGCGCCTTATCAAAAGGGATGAATACTTATGGAATTAATTATTGTCTGTTTTTTAAAACTTGGGGGTGAAAACTTGTTATACCCACTGTAGCCACAGAAGCCATCAGGCTTAATAATTATACTAGATAATTACTTGCAAAGTTGAAACCTAGCTAAGGACAACGTTTATCACATACTTGGAGAGACAATACCCTAACACTACCTTCCACTGGGCCAAACCACTTTGCTAACAGAATACCCTGCTCCAATAACTGGATCAATACTTTTCCACTTTCAGACAAGGACTGTTACGACAGGCCCGACCAATATCCATTGCTGCCCCAGTGTGAATGCCCCTAATGCTTTGTCAACATGTTGTCACACTGGAGGATCACACTCAGACTCAGTTCACCATGCACACACAATCCTGCAGCCAGTGTAGGAAGTGTTTGTGTATCCACTGTATAAGTGTGACATGTTACTAAAACTCATGGAAATGCGGATTATTTATGAATGGGAAATGTTTAGTATTTGTATGTCGGAACAAGTTTGAATAAAAATTGTCTATTCCCTGAATCCTTAACAATCAAATCCCTTGTTTAAAGTTCAGTGCTCTGAATACTGAACACAAGTGGTATTACATATTAAACCCCTCACTTATCCTACGTGTAAAATATATTTATTTGATTTAACATTGTTAATGCAGGAATGTTGTAGGATTGCCCTTGAGATGCTATCTCCTCAAAAACCCTAAATAATCAGAACTCAAGCCATCAACTCATCACCCTTAAGGTTACGTTTACCGATACCCAAGTGACCCAATTCAGATTTTTGTGGCACACATCAGATATGTATTATGAACATGTAAACAGAAAAAAAGCACATGGAATCGGATATTTTCAGATCCATTTTGGGCCACATTCATATGTGGAAATAAATCTGATAGGAATCTGATATCTACCAATGCGACTGTCATCTAAGCGCACAGATTTTCTCTGTCATTTCGATTTGTACGTCATTCAAAATGCGATACCATTATACATTTTCAAACCAGAAGTGAAATCATGGAGGACAAAGGCTCAGGCCATTGAGACAACCGCCTCATCCTGAGAGACAACCGCCTCATCCAGTGTGACCACCAGAGATAATAAATAAATAAATAAAACATGATCAAATTATTATTTCTGTCTTGTTTGCATCCAACGCAGATGGCGATATGGCTGTGCCGGCGTGGTTGTTGTTTACTTCCGTATCGGTAACCAAACACGCATGTAAACACAGCTACCGGATATCGGATATGGGTCACTTTTAAAAGTAGATGTAAACTAAACAGGCGGTCAAAAAAATAGGCAAAAAATCTGAACTGGGTATCAAGGCCTGCAGTGTAAACGTAGCCTAAGTGTTTCGGGGGGGTTGGCTCCCTTTTCTCCATGATCCATAATTTCCAGCTCATAGGTAGGAATCTGAAATTGTGGTGTGTGACACAGGCTTGCAAGTTTACAATAACTGCACTGGCTGCCAAAGCTACATACCTAAGTGTCCTGGTTTCCTTCACAGAGCAATAAACCTGCCTGTCCATGATGGCACCATGCAAGTTTATGAGCATTTAGGTAAGGCTAAGCCATATTCTGTTTGCCTGTGCAGGATGATCAAAATGCACCTCCCCAACATGTAAATGAGGTGTAATGTGAGAGAATGAATAAGAACAGATGTGTAGCATCAGTAAATGAGCAGGAATGTGCATAAATGAGTTGAGATGGGAATTATTAGTAAATGACAGGGGGTATCCATAAATGAGGGGGTAGGTTCAATATTAATAAATGAGAGAATGGAAAAATCAAGTATTGATGATGCCAGCAACGTGTTATATTAGCGGGTGATATCCTCATTCCCTATGGTCTTTGTTGTTGTGAACAATTTTTTTATTGATTTCATGTTGATGATAATGATATACGTATACAAATGCATATACATATATATACATACATACGTGCATATACCACGTACATACATATACCACATACATGCATACATGCATGTACCGCATACATACATACATACACACACATACCACATATGTGCATGCATGCACGTACATACACACATACATACATACATATATACATACATACACCTCATACCTCAGTATGGTCTTTGTGACAGAATATCCCTTTATATTGTTAATGGGGGCATGAACATGACCTCTGTGTGACAGGCCTGAGTTTAGATTATTGGTATATACCATAGTATGTGGACATAAATCTCTCTCCTGTGATACACACACACACACACACATTTTCTCTATCTTTTTCCTTAAAATGTGCATACATTGACTGTTTATAGGGATTTAGATGGATTTAAATGGCCACATTTTTCAAAGGTTTTATGGGATTATGGGAGGTGCAGCATGTTTTTCTGGCTGCTTGTGAGAGCGAAAGATTTCTTCCTATTTGTCGTCCTCTCATGATTATTATTATTTCTGACAGTTTCGAATAAGTGCACAGATTTGTTTACATCTCCCTCAGTTTGAAGTGTCAGAATTTTGTGTAGGTGTCCTTTTAAAAGAAAAGATTGCTGAAGACGGTAACATTATGAACTTTTTAAAGGATAAAGTACAAGGCACTTCAATCTGTGCATGCTGCGAAGCACCTGAATACGTCCAAAGTTGTCATGGCCCATAAAATATATTGTGTAATACTTAAAATCTTGATTTCTTTTGAAAAGTGCCTAAACAAAGAGGCAGACCAGAAGTCTACGATTCAAAGCATGGAACCGCGGCATATCGAACGTTTTCATGGACCAGGAATGGTATTATATTACTCTATAACCAAACTGGACTGAGTAATTTGAGATGATGGTTATGAAATTGTAATCCCACTGTTATATTTACTCACTGTGATATATCGCTTCTCCTGCCCCAACCGGACTCACGCCACCCACCCCCTTCCCAAACCCTGCCCCCAGCTGGCCCCACCCTCTAGTGCTTTAAGCTGTATTCACTGAGCAGTAACTGAGGTAGTGACTGGCCAGATGTGGTCACAGGATTAGAAAGCTTTTAAAGTGTATAATAAAATCAATGCTCTGCCACATGTTCCTTTTGGACCATTTATGGAATGATTTTTTTTAATACATCATAATATACGAAGCTTAGGCGCTTACTTAATATACTTTTACAATGCAGTCACATTCATAGACCAATAAACAAAATGGTGCCTTTCTCACACAAATCCAAACCCCTTTCCCTCTGGCTTTGGAGTCTGCTCAGACCACTAGCCCACATTTTTATTTATTTTATATATACTGTATATACTTTTTTTTGTAGTTCATGTAGTTCCGTCTGAGTGGTTGGATCACGGCTTGTATTTAACTGCTTAATTTCTTCAGCTCTGAAAGTCACACAATGACTTGCTAACTGTGTGTACTTCATGTCTCTCTCTCTCTCTCTCACTCTCTCTCTCTTTCTCTCTCTCTCTCTCTCTCTCTCTCTCTCTCTCTTTCTCTCTCTCTCTCTCTCTCTCTCTCTCTCTCTCTCTTTCTCTGTCTTTCTCTCTCTCTCTCTCTAGCAGCTATTTTGGCATGGCAAACAGGATATATGAATTGCCAAAGCTATTTAGACACACTCTACCCCCACCCCTAGCCTTTCTTTCTCTTTCTCTTTCTCTCTCACGTTCGAATATTGCGTGTTGCCCTGTGAGCGCTGCGGACAAACGAGAATTGAGCCCTTTGACATCTGCTGGTACACTGTTGCAGCATCCCCTCTCACTTCCTCCCCTCCTCCTGCCTCCCTCTTTCAAAATGCCTTTCCTTCTCTTTTCTTCTCTATCCCCTTCCTCGCTGGCGAATGCATTCGGCCCTCTGTTAAGAGAAGTGAAAGGGACACTGAGCTGACCTGCAGAGAAACGGCCCTCTCTGCATGGCACTGCATCGCATGCTGCTAATCTGTGCCTCAGTCACCAAAAGTATGAAAATTAGGAACTTGGATGAGGTTAGCGTCTCGGTTAAGGGAAATACTTCAGCCACGATTCTCAGTTGCCGGGCTGAGCAAAGTGGTGTACAAACTCCCAGGGGGAAGACTGATAATGTGACACAGGCACTTCTGCATGCTGCGATCTCAGGGAAAGGAAGTGAAAGCGATCTACGGTGCAAAACAGAAAATGTGGAAACAGGCCGTGAGATCCACGAACAAGGCCGCCCTCTCCGTTAGATGTTGTGGACGTGCCGGGAATCACGCCCAAAATTACACCTCATAGAGATGAACGGAGGTACAGACCCGATGTCTGGGAATTTAGCTTTCATCTCTATCCTGTTTTCATACCTCTGTAGATTCAGGCTTTTTGTTGGATGAGGTCCAGGTTGTGGTTTCAGAACCCTCTTGGAATGAGGGGGCTGTGACTCACCAAAGGATCGTAGGCTTATCCACTGTTAGAATTCCGCAAATCCATTGGACTGTATCCACAGCTAAAATAATGGTGAGAGGGTATATTTTTTTTATTTGAATGGCCTTCTGCCCAGGAAGGCTGGCCTGTTTTTCAATCTGCAGCGGGTCGTGGGTTGTATGTATTTTTTTCAGAATTGGGCATTTGATAGCCAAAGAGTGCTACACGCACACAGTTTGGGGTGATGAGAGAAGAGTTATGAATGTCTTTGAGGGCATTCGCTTGGACAATTCATAAAACTGTGTCCACAAGAATTATTACACTGAAAGGGACCTTCTGGAAAAAGACCTTCTAGTCAAGAGTGAATTAAGAGCCTGTCTTAAGAGAATAGGAGAAAGGAACCTGCCATGCTGAATATAATACCAGTAAACCGGTATTGTATTGTACCCTAAAGAATGTCTTACACCCTACTCCTGTGCCATACTGTTCTACCCTTAATGTTTGTAATTTATACTACTATTTTAACCTAGTGTTTGCTGTTTACCCTACTGTTATATCATAATATTTGTCATGCACCCTACTACTGTAGCTAAAGGTTTGTCTTGCACCATACTGTAGTGTCCCAATGTTTGCTATGTACCATAATATTGTAACTAAATGCATTTTGTGCACACTACTGTGGTACCCTAATGTTTGGTATGTTCTCAACTGTTGTACCCTAGTGCATGTTATGCATTGTACTGTGGTAGCCTAATTGATGTTGTGAACTCTGCTGTGACACATTAATGTTTTATGTACCTGGCTGCTGTACATTAATGTTTTTATGTTCTCTTCTGCTTTACCTAAATATTTGGTATCCTTCTGGTGTGTATAGTGATGTCAAGAGTGAATAATGTTTGGCCAGATTTCTATGAAATTAAGATCCCTAAAAGAGATGGCTGAACCACAGTAAGGCAGCCTCCGTCTCATGTGCAGCTCTCTCCCCCAGGGGCCTGCTGTCTCAGTGGCTGCCACCAAGGGATATCGACCCGGGAATGTCCCGCACGTGAAATGGATTAGAAATGCCCTTTGAGGAATCCATTAGCACTAAAATTAAATGACCACATGATGATGATGATGATGATGATGATAACATACCTGCCCTCGCCCCTAGCCCTTGTCTAACTCCCCCCACTCCTCTGCTTTGATCAACCCCACTGGTGCCCCCTCCCCCACCCATACCACAGCACTCCTCTCTGCCTCTCCTTACATCCCTCACTCCCAGGCAGTCATTAGAGTATGTCCGCGAGAATGCCACATTAGGGATAATCTGCATGCTATTACTACATTACTATTAAAATAAAGAGGATTGAGTGCCCATTTCCCAGAAAGAGCTTCTGCTGAGAGCTACTGGGGCCAGAGAGACAGGGGGAAGCATTGCACAGAGGCACAGAGAGAGACTGAGAAATGGGGGAAGCATTAGACAGGCGCACAGAGTATAGAGTTCTGAACCCCATAGTGATGGTGGAAGAGACTGAGAGAGAGCAGGGGGAAGACTTAAGAAGATGCATCACGCTCCACACAGTGCCCTAACATGGTTTTTCCACAGGCAGTTGAATAGTTTCTCCTTCGTTATTGTCTCCTTATTTTTAACCAATCGGCTGCATCCATCTCCATCGATCCACCAACAGCTTCCCCGAACACACGCAGCCACCTTCCCCAAAAGACTGCCTTTTTGGTTGTTGCTCAGCAGAGTCAGATATCCATGAAGACTTGATACGCTTCTAATTTTACGTCTCGTGTTCACTGTAACTCATTTATCGGGCTGGATTTGTATCGGACAGCTTTCTGCTCTACCGGTGGAGTTTATGGGCTAACCACGAGGAAGCATTTTCTGTCCCATCTGTGGGCATCATCTGCTGATTCACACCCAAGAGTTACTTAATGTTTATTTATTTACGTCCCAAATGCTGACCCCAGCTACATGTCAGCAGCAAGGTACAAAGGAACAAAGCTGTCTCCAATGTCTGGGTCATTTTTTCCTGACCTGTGGACATAATTTGTTTTCCGAATCATATGTTTCTGTAGGAGGGGGAAGTCGCCTGCTAGCCTTGTGTGCCAGGCTCATACTCTGCCAGAGGCCTAGTGAAGGCAGTGCATTTCAGAGTGATAAACCCACCCACTTTTTGGGACATGACCAATTTTTCAATTTGGAACGTCCAATCGTATTCTTAAAACACGCTTGCGGCAACATCCACTGGCAATTAGGCTGAGCTTAGATAAGCATACGCCCTCTTCCAAAACATGTGATGTCAGCCATCGCTTTTTTTCACACTGCAGTTCACAAGTTGAGTACAGACATGAGTCGAAGGAATACACTACATTCGCAGCTTTATACTGGCTGACTGTGGGCGCCCGATTGACCAGCGGGGGTTGCTGGTATGCAACGAGACATGGAAAACCCATCTGACTGTCTCCTTCCCTCCATGGGTGACACTACCACCAATAATGCATCACCCTGCGGGGCTGCTAGTCACATTCAGCACTGGTAGTAACCAATATTTTTGAACCAATCACATTAACTCATTGAAGGTCATCAACGGTTAAGGTGTTATTCAAAATGGGAAACCACAAACTGCAAACCACGCTACAGTATGTGCTGTTCCCAGTTGCTAAGATGAAAGTGCCATTGGGTTCTGAGACTAGTCATCTGCAAACCATTGACAATTGCTCTGTCAGTTCCTTGAGAGATCTATGGGAATTGACATCTGAATATTTAGATGTTGTGATCAAAATTATTGTCAGAAGTTAAAAGTAATCAATGTTTAACTAAGTATATAATAAGTAAGTATATAATATACTTTAAATAAGTATATAATAGGTTTTTCATAATTGACAATACTTTAAGTCATTTCTGTAAAGCTTTAAAATGACAAAAACACATTAAATGAACAAAATGAACATCAAAGAAATGTTCAAGAAAATTATATTAAATGAAAGTCAAAATAGCCACCCTTTGCCGTGATAACAGCCTCACAAACACGGGCCATTTTTAATTTTGCAGGAAACAGGCAGCTCTCCTGCAGCAATTCCCAGAGACCTTTACTCTTCTGATGGGAGAACACTGGGCACATCAGTTTAAGTTGTCCTTCACATTCCTCCTTCACCAGGTAGTTCTTGCACCTTAACATCATGAAGAATGAGATAGTCCAATCAAACTGTACTTTAAATAAGTATATAATATTTCATATACTTTAAGTCTTTCTCAAGCTAAAATGAACAATTAAATAAGACTTTTTGGTACTGAGAGAACATTGCACATCACATTTCAAGTCTATTGAGATTCAATCAGCATTTCTTGTGACATGCCCCCCTCCCCCTCCCCTGCAGGTGCAGGTGATTTAAGATGATCTTGAAAACAAACTGAGTAGTTTGATCTCCATGATCTGGCTTGGAGACCACTCCTGTAGTAACTACGTGGCTGTGTGAATATGACCCAGGATTTGTAATCCGATTTGGATTAGAGTACAGCCTGACTGTACATATGACTGCAAGGGGAAAAATGTAAACATTAACAGAATTTCAAAAAGGGATTGCTGGAAAAAACTGGAATCATTTCCATTCCCGTGAGAGGGAGGAGGGCGGCTGGCAATCGTGGAGGTGTACATGACAACCTGAATTTCGCAAACTTTCCCCCACACTCCCGCAGGCCTGTGGTTCTTCTGCACAGTCCAGTGCTGTTTCGCTCTTGCACGTTCCGCGGAAATTCTTGCATCATATCAGGCTTTAAAAAATGCTTTTTTTTACACACGTCAGGCTTTTTTTTACACACGTCAGAAACGCGAAAAGGCACAGCACTTACTGCTGTGCCAAATTAAACATATGCATTTATGGGGAAGTGTGTTTCCCATTTCCCTGCAGTGCATCGAGTCACTCACTCTTTCTCCCTCTCTCTCTCTCTGTGTCTCTGTCTCCCTCGTGGACACAAGCTCACTGCCACACACACACACACACACACGCAGTCACGCCTACATACAGACATGCATTCAGACACAAATTCACACCTACGCACACAGAGTATACAGAGCAGGGCTATGGCCATTAGAAGTGTGTGTTTTTGTGTGTGTGTGAGAGAGAGAGAGAGAGAGAGAGAGAGAGAGAGAGAGAGAGAGAGAGAGAGAGAGAGAGAGAGCATAAGCATGGCATGTCTTCGAAAGAGAAAGATAGAGAGACGATGAGCTCAAGCACACAGTGTGTAAGTGGAAGTAAACTTCTGCTTCCTCTTGCTCTCACTCTGCTATCAAAGTGGTGAATTTGCAGCGTTACGTTACATCAGAGCAGGGACAGCCCGTGGGCAAGCAATAGGGCTGGAAGCGGACTCGATTTTAAACTGAGAATTGTCCTGAAATCTGTTGTTTTTAATGTTTAACAAGCTTAAAATTTAAATTATGTTCACCCATTAACAGCTGATTCCCTTTGTAATTGATTATGTGCTGTAGCGTTAGCAGTACCTTAGCACTTTTTAAATTTTAAACACCAATTTGAGTTACCTTAAATCGTTTTTTCATCACATCGTTGAGGTTGAATATTGGGTTTTAACTGAAAACAGTTGTTCATTTAATGTGAAGCACACAAAGAAAATGCTATGACGTCAGATGCAATCCAGTCAAAGGGAGTCAGCTGGCAATGGGTGATCCTTAATTAAAATGCCATGCCTGTTAATCCCACAAAAAGTCGAAAATCTGGACCGTTCAGGACAGTTATCGAATAAAGGTAGCTTCCCTGCCTACCTTGTTTGCAGCTCAGCACTGAGTCAGAGTAATCTCAAAAGCCTAATGATTATGTGTCAGTCTCTCGAATGACCACAGTGAGACCTGATTGGCCATTTCCCTCTTCTCTAAGCCTGCAGAAGTGAATGTGCTGAAATTACAGTGTACCATTCATCCTACCAGGCGCGTGACTAGACATGATAAATATCCGGGCTGAGCCCACGACCAAGTCTAGATAATAATCAATCATTTTACTTACTGTGTAGTAAACGTACATTGAATGTAAACAATGAAACTAACTTATCATTATAGTTCTTATATTTATAATAACATTAAGAACTTGCAACAAATTTGAAATAGAGTGAAAAGTAGGAGGTTGGGCTACATTTAACACTTGCAGTGCAGTGTTCATGGTTTGTATCAGTAATGCTCAACGTTAGACTCAATCATATACTCAAAAAAATATACTCAGTCAATAATATATTTTTTAAAATGAATTAATGGCCTCCCGGGTGGTCTAGCGGTTACAGCGTCTGATGCTGGCCACCACAACCGGGGTTCGATTCCACCGGCCGCCTCAGAGTTGGCTCTGGCTGGGAGTGCCACTAGGGGGCGACAATTGGCTGTCCACCCCAGGGAGTGGGGAGGGAAGCCAACATGAGTTCGCTGTGCATAGGAGTGGCTCTGGAGTACTGGAGTTGCGGTCGACGGCTTGGCGAGTGCCGAGGGGATACTTCGCCTTTGTCACTGCCGGTCACAGGGCTACAGCAGTGAACTCACAATACGAGGGGGTATTGACATGAAAACATTTAATTGACATGAAAAAATCATGTAATTGGCTACTAAATTGGGAGAAAATTCTGAAATGAATTCTTAAAAATGTGTTTTAAAAAGAATGAATTAGCCCAAAATGGTCCAGGGCTAATGAAATAAGATCCAGGGCTTATAGCCCAATATCCAGTCCCAGGTTTTGCGGTTAGAGAAACAGTTGCAACAGCGTGTTAAGGAGCGTCAATGTAAACGATAATCAGCATCCCCATGCGATGTGTAATAACTGCACAATACATATGGGTCATTACAGTCACTGTTTCTCAATGGAGAGTTCCAGCATTGGAAAGACTCACACACTCACAAACATAATTGTGGCTGCCATGGCATATTTATACAATCCCATTGGTGAATTCTACAGCTTTTACGCTGCTTTTAAACAACACTTGACGCAGACCATTTATTGGAGCAAAATAGGCAAATTTTTTACTCAAGGGTACGACAGCAGTGGCTCACCATGGGGTTCATCTCTTTGTCCTGTAGGTCTGGAGATCAAACAGCCGCAAAGTGCCTACATCCTCCTCCTCTGCTCTCTGTCTCTTTCTCTTCCCTCTTTACTCCAAAAACTAATCTTTGCATCCTCAGCGGAGGCCATTTTCTAACACCCCATCTGTTCTAAGAAGATCTCTCTTGACGTCACAGACAATGAGTGCTGTAGAAAACTGACCGCATGCTATTTTGTCCTGCAACATGGTGAGGATGTTTCTTTTTTTCTTTCAGAATTCATCTGGCCGATAATTAAACCAAACGTAAATATATTTCTAGCGGTTTATTGAATCAGTACATTCTTTGAAGAAATGTGAAGAAAAGGACCCTCCAAAATTTACAATGCATCAGGCCCTGGGTTTTGACATTATTATTTGACATGCTGTAAAAGTTCCAGAACTACTTTCTACCCTTCCCGAAGGCAAGGATACAAATCTGGAACATTCTGCCCTTTCTGCAAGCCTGCAGTCATACATAGTGTCTCAGTGACACCGTGACAAAGGGTTGGGACTGGCTGGCCTTGATCGGGGGGCTTACAAGAAAAATCTGGTTGTTGCCATAAGTGGTGTCTCTGGGCTGATGACAAACATCACCCCAGTGCTCAATGATGAGGACACTGTGCTGGAGGAGGATGATTCTTAATAGAGGGAGAGTGACCGTAAAGGGACCGTAAAGGGACCACAAATACCCTGTCACAATGATAAATAATAAGGGTGATCTTTATTTTTATTTCATAATGTAATGAAATTATAGACAAATGTATAACATATAATAATAATAATAATAATAATAATAATAATAATAATAATAAAAGTCAGGAGGCAGTAAGAAGAGAGAAATAAGAACAAGGTTTAAAAAGGAGAACCCGAGCATGTGATTCTCAGCATGAGGTGGCCAGCGAGGTGGTAGATGGGAACGTCGTTCCTCATCAGGGCCCGGCCCGGGGGGGGCGGGCCACAGCTTCCTGTCTAAGTTGATTCAATTTCACCCCGTCTCAAATGAGCTGAAAAGGCCTGATCAAGTGTGCAAAGCGAAGCTCCTCTCGCCACATTACCCAGAGAGAGCAGCTGTGATGTCATCGCTTCCTCCTGGCACCAGGTTCGACACCTGGGCCACAGAGAGGCACAACATGCCATCCTTTGACACGTGGTGGACGGGCAAACCCTGGCCTTAGCAACACAAAGTGCAACCATGAGGAACTAATTGAGTGGGTCACATTTGCAGAAGTCAAGTGCGCACTTGGAAGATTATAGATGTTATTGCAGTTGGTTTAAGCTTAGAGAGATGGCTGTAGCATTTCCTACATAATAAAGGAACATTCGGTCATTCTAAAAATAATGTCATTTAATTGTTGCTAAAAGCAAACCCATTACAGAACTTTATCTTTAGGCCTATGTCTATGCTGGCAATTAGTCTGCGTGAGAGAGGGTTTGGGGCCTGGTGGAGCAGCATAGAGTAAAGAACACTACAATTAAGCTAAACCCCAAAAATCATTATAAATAGTTCTTAAATCACTTTTTAAATCATTGATTTGTGTGTGTTGAATTATTATTCTAAAGTGTTCTAAAAACACTAAGATCTATCTGTTTCCTTGACAAATGTGCCACATCTTTTAATACTATTCTGGAGAAATACTGTATTTGTCCATGTCCCCTACACACAGTGCACTCTGAAGACATGAGTGATGACCAGACCTGGGTGAAATATGTATTGGAAATACTTTAACTCTTTAGATGCTGGTAAAATTTGAAAACACTCCAGCAGATCCCTGAGAATTTTTAATGACACATGTTACTAACCAAAAAGTACATTCATATGAAATAAGTATATTGGTGAAACTTTCACTGCTGTCTAAAGGGTTAAAGTACTTCAAACAATTATTTGACGCAGGTCTGGTGACGGCATGGGTATCTTTATCACCCTGTCTGGATTTCAGCTTCTCGGAACTGTGAGCTGTAGACAGGTGTGAACAGGCAATCAAGTGTGCGCACGACTCTTCGGGCTGGGCAGTCAGGTGTGAACAAGTGAACAGATAAAGAGGCCTGAGGAGTACACAGGCGAGGCCAACTGTGACCCGGTGGATGTAATTTATGGGAGGTGGGGTCAGCACCCCAGTCCACAATAGGCTGATACTATGCATCTACTGAAAGGTCCCGTAAATGTAGATTCCACAGTAAGTGATTTCAAAAAAAGGTAATCTAAAGCGCATCTCTGTAAATCGGAGAAACGATTACAACAGCCAATAAAGACCCCCGCCACAGACCAATCAACACCGGGCAGTGGAAATTCCTTTTGGCTTCATTTGCAGGGAGAGAGGCATCGGGCACAGTCTGTGGGAGTCAGCAATCAGAGCTTGAGGAAGCTCGTGTTTTAGACAGGCTGGAAATCTCAAGCCCTGCAATGGGAATTAGCACAACCATTCTCAGAGATATTATACCATGTTATTATCAACCCTATCCAAGACAACTTACATAATCGAACTTGTATAGTTATTATCAATTCATACGGCTGCATGTTTGTTTGGGAAGTTAAAGTTGTGCGCTTGATCAAGGGTCCTGTGGGGAAGTGAAGCACTTCACACACATCTTCTACACTCAAATGCAAGAGAGCTTCAGCACGAAGCCAAAAGAGGCCACAAATGAACTGTCATTTCCAATAAAATGTGCACAATTTTGAGCGTCCTTTCAGCAACAAACCGTGGCTCGAGTGCGAGGGAGGCCGGGCAGCAGGCGCAGCCCAATATGAGCCCTGGGCAGTGCAGCGGAAAGTGGAACAATATGTGCAGCCATCAGCCACTATGGGGTCCCCCTTCACCACGTCACACTCAGCCCTTACAACACCGCCCATCCGTTAGCTTTTCAGGACTCGTTCCCAAACCATCTCATGTTACCACGAGAGAGAGAGAGAGTTAGAGGGGTCAGAGCAAAGCATGTAGGTCATTTGGGACAATATCAGTTTCCGTCATCACCAATCCACGACTGGTTTGATGATCACACAAGTTTTTTAATTGATCCTCTGCAACCATGTTTACTCTTCTTCAAACCCATGGAAGATATTTTTCCCCATATGGCGTTGGAAGGTGTATGATGACAATCCCACCTGTGACTGACCCTTCTCGAGGTGTGTGGGAATATAGCTGCAGACAAATGACAGGGGCTGGATCCCCCATGCTGGGCACTTTGTCCTCAATTGCTTCGGCAGGGACAACACCACTTGTGAAGTGCACCTGACAGTGAAACTTGTGGCCTGACAGGATCCAGAGGCAAGAGGCACACTGATTTTTCAGTAGGAACTATTCATATAATGGTGTGGGTTTTATTTTGATGCAATTGTTTTATATTTAATGCAATGCTTCATTTTGAAAGCCAGTGAGTGTTTTTAGTTTTGTGTTCATAGTTTGAAATATTGTTGAAAGAAATTGAGAAAACCTAATACATTATTCACACACCATTGTAATACCTACACTACAAGAAATCAATGTGCCTACACTGTAAATTGAAATGTAATTTTTGGTGTATTCTGTCATATCAGTTAATGACAGATATAAAGCCAATAGGCGCTAATGGGTTAAAACCAAATATGATTTGTACTGTTGCATAACAGTTTATTTTAGACATTTGTTTTTTAATTATGTCTGAAAAGTCTAAAAAGCCAATGGGGAAATGGAAGGGCAGACTGAAGTAGCTCATGTTGAATTTAATGGATTTTCAACAGAATACGTGGAAAGATGTGGGCATCAGGCCATGGAAAAAGACCCATTTGGACTTTTCAACAAGTGACCCACTGGGTCAAATCCATTCAGTAGGAGAACGGGTTTACCCCCTTGTCCTCAGATAGTGTGATACAGAGCTGCTCGATCCACAACAATATGTATATTTGTGGGGGCACACAAGTGGGATGTGAGGTGTTTGTGCTTAAGTGAGGTGAAAGGATTGACTGAACCGACTCCTCCAAGATGGAAGCCACCAAGCTGTCGACTGTTACTCCGATACACACACAGAGCCACTTGCGTGCGGCTCTGAGATCTGAACCTGTAACCTTATGGTTACCAGCCCGGCTCTGTGACTACAACTCCATACTGCTGCCCAGGGGAAGTTTACATTCACCATCTCAGTGAAAATGTGTGGACATCCAACTCCCACACTGTTGTTCAACGGTAGTATATAAACCTGTACCACTGACTAGTACATAAAAGAAGAGGAAAAAAGAAGACCTCTGCGATGATAAGAAGAAGGCCTATATTAGGGGCCTTTTTATGGCCTCTGGAATAGTTCAAAGTGATTATACACCTTTTACCAAACAGGCCAACACGACCAGGCATGATAGCTGAAGGCTAGTGTCCTTGCAATATTATGTAAGTCCTGTGGCAGACAACAGAAACAAATGTTGTGAAGATGTTGTCAAGGTTAGCATCATGTCTTCACGCGCAGGGCAACATGAGTGAGAACGACACGCTCAGAGGAGAAAAACATGAATAATGTCCCGAATAACACACCAGATAACGCTCAGTATACAGCAAATGCTTCAAAACAGCAAAGAAAGTGCAAAACTGCAATAAAACGATATATGCAAACACAGAGGCAAGCACAACTGGATGTACATGAGAAAACACTTGATAGCTCCTCTCCCTTACAAAACACCCTGCAGGACTGTTGAAATCCTACAGTAACTTTGCCAGATCAAATAGAGGTTAATAATATATTGTTCTGTCCATTGGGGCTGCCATAACAGTGCATTGGTTTGACTACCAGGAGCACAGGAGGAGAGAAAAAGTTATATTTTCAGTTTTCGACCTGTGAAAATTGGAACGAGCCACATTGTATGCAGAGCAAACATGAGCTCAATGAACAGGTTTCAGGTTTCATTAGGTTTCATTAATATATTTTTGTCACTATGGTTCCTGCTTGTATTTTGTCATGGTCTTGCTGACCTCCTGCTTTGGTTAATCCACAAAACAGCCGCAACAATGATATACACTTCAGGCCTGATTCTGTGAGACCAGCAGCAGACCTTCTGTATAACCGAACCTTTAGTCTCAAGTCCAGATCGATTTGTTGACTTTTCTGGCCTAGGCTTACTGAAATCTGATTGGTGCCCACAGATTCCTGAGGGTGGATCAATTCACGCATCCACCCCAGAGACTCCTGATTCACCAGTTACTACAACCATTGGTTTATTAGCGAAGCACATACGGGAAGTTGGGCAGTAAGACCACGGTGTTTAAAAACTCTCTGGTTATACTACAGAACCGTAGATCAACTGTCCAGTCATGTGGGATGTACAGTTAGACGGCGGAGTATTTGTGATTGATTAAATGAGCGATCAGGCAATACATGCCGAAACAAGAATTATTTCTGGCTCAGATCATTTTAGTTCGAGCGCCACTTACGCCAAGTATCAGCTGAGAGGTACAAAAACACACTGTAAATGTAACGAGAGCCAATTAAAAGGATTACATCTGCAATCTGAAACACCCAACAAAGATATTGCCTGCCAAATCCTCGCAGGAAAAGAACGGTATACGTTTCAAAGATGTATTTTGAAGTGCCAAGATCATACATAGCCCGTGCCAAATGTAGTTTTACATTAACTACAAACTGCGATCTGGTTTATTTCTAGCTATTGATTTTCAAGCGTATTCAGTATTTAACCTTGAAATTATAACATGGGGGCCGTGCACTCCTGCCGTGATTTGCATTCACAATCAGCAAAACCCATGAGAAGATATAGTTTTCCAACGTCACCACCTGGCACACATATTGACTGACAGTTTGGCCCACGTAAACTGCATTTTTGGCATTCATGGCGTCCAGCGTCAAGCAATTTTTTTACAGGCCATTTTTACTAAAGGAAATTCAGTGGTGGGTGGTTTATTATGATATATCAAAGTAAACTGTTGTGAAATACGTACTGTCCCTAATCCCTTGTTGAACATGGGCCAATATTTTCCATCAGAGACTTTTGGAACAGCTCCTCAGTCTCGTCGCGTTACGCGTATATAGTTTCAAGGGTATATCGATTCGTTTTGATGCGCGTGGATTTTGTTCTGGCAGGGCAGGTTAATTGTCTGGTGTGTAAAGTGGTACAAGTTATTGGCACTTAGGACAAGTGAGATGGAGCTTGAATCATAACATTCGCCTTTCTAATAATAGATTGCCTTTCTATCGTTAAAAAATGACACTCTTTTCATTTTTTAAGATTATGTAATATTAAAAAGTATTTAATATACATTCGTTGAGTTAAGAAATACACTATTGTGGCTATCTAGCACATAATACATGTCATTTAGCAGACGCTTTTATCCAAAGCGACTTTTTTCCAGTATATGTGGTCCCGATGGGAATCGAACCTACAACCTAAGCATTGTTAGCGCCATGCTCTACCTACCGAGCCACACAGAACCACCAGTAGAAAGAGTAGATGATTTTCTCGGGTTTATGTAGCCGTTTGTGCCAGGCCTTAACGCTGGCGTTGCACAATTGGAAAAGAGGAAAACAAATGCTTTTATTCTCAACTGTCTGTATAATTCAACAGACATCCTTAGCTGTTACTAAATAAAACTAGCATTCTAAAAGAAGGCCACAGAACTGTCAGCACAGCTTGCTTCCAGGCCTTGTCACTGGGATGTGCCAGTCAAGCGGAACTCTGGTGAAATGCAGCGAAGGCACTCTTGAGGAATGCGTTTCAGTGAATCAAAACCTGCGTATGTAGACGACTGTATGGTGTATTCCACAATGCTGCCCCAAATCAATCAATTGATTGATTGATTTGTGGCTCGAAATATCTTTGTGCGTTTGTGTGTGTGTGTTAGGGCGGGGCAATGCATATTTCTTTGTCAAGTGAATGTGAGTAAATCATATCAATCAAACATTTTAACGGCTAATAATAAGAATTAGTTGCAATTCCTAATTAAATAAAAGCAAATTACTGTCATTATATACTATTATGTTGTCGTTGTTATTGTTATTATTGTTGTTATTTTTGTTGTTGTTAGCTGTTAACAATAAAAATAATATAAATAAAACGAACATCAACAATAATTACAATCGTTGAAAACAATTCTTAACGCTAATAATAAATAATTACGTCGTTGTTATTGGTGGCTGTACTGTAATAAGTAAGAGCAGTAGCAGGGAAAGCGTGCAGGGTGTCATATTTCAAAGGTTGTAAAGAATAGCCAAACTCTTCCCAAGACTTGTGTAGGACCACACCTATGTGCGATTATGCTTGGCTCGCGCCCAGCCGCGCTCTCAGAATCAATTGGACTCCTCTCTGGCCCAAGTTGGTATTAAACACGTATATATATTTTCTTCATTGAGCACCTCCTTATGATACTACACTGTTTTTTAAATGCAGGGAAATAAAATCCGCTATTTCCTTATGTGACTGCTGTATTAAACGGTGCACGATGCTCGCTCGAGCATGCTCGCTCGCTTGCACTGCTCCTGACGTCAGCGAGATTGTCAGTGAGTGCAGAGCCTGGCGCACTCTCCCTCCTTCTCCTCCATTGTCAGCAAGCCGAACGATGCGATCGCTCGCAGCCATCGTCGCCGCCCAATAGAGACCCCAGCCCGAGCACCAAGCACAACAACCCCTCGAGAGAGACCGCGAGAGAGCCAGAGACGGAGACAAGCCCTGTTTCAAACCTGTATCAGCTGTCGTCAATCCGGTTTTTAATGCTTTAGCTAGTCGCTGACAGACAGCGAGAGAGAGAGAGAGAGAGGGAGAGAGAGAGAGAGAAAGAGCGAGCGAGTGAGACAGAGAGGGATAGGGAAGAAATAGAGGAAAAGGATTGCTCGTTTTTCGTACCTCGCCTATTTCGGAGAGAAAGAAGTGTCGAGGCTCGCATAATCATGGGATGTACACTGAGCGCCGAGGAAAGAGCGGCTTTGGACAGGAGCAAAGCGATCGAGAAAAATCTCAAGGAAGATGGAATCACTGCCGCTAAAGACGTGAAACTACTCCTGCTAGGTAAGATTTTATTTCGTGTGGAGCGAGCCGCTTCTTAGTTTCTCGGTTTTTTGTCCGTACAGTTTACGGGTTTCATAGAAGAGCGGTTTGAACAGTAACAAAACATAACGGTTTCTTATTTCTGTAATGGCCCTTACCGCCTTAGAATAATAATTTAAGCAGCACCGACAGCCATTTTACTCGGGGATTTTTTTTTTATCTCGACAGGGGCAGGAGAATCGGGCAAGAGCACCATCGTGAAACAAATGAAGTAAGTCTAGCTTTAAGTGTCTTTTCGCCTTTAATGTGGGTTGAGATTGCGCCCCCCCCCACCCCTCCCACCCCACCCCTACCCCTACTCCTACTCCTCTGTCCATTCCTAGTTAGCGAATACTTAGGTCCGCCATATTTTCAAGGAATTATTACCTTTAGCGGCGATTGCGTGCACTGAGCTGTAAGACTGGGCTGTGGTTCGGGGTGAGAAGGGACAGCGTTGATAAACGTTTCGGTTCGCGGCTGAGAAAATATGGGTGTGCTGTTCACGATAATGGTGCTGAAAATCCAACCCCGGTTTCGTGGTGGTGCATGTTGGTGCCTAGTGAGAGCTTGTGTGCGTAGCCTATAGGCTACAACGTGAACCGTGAGCAGTTGTGTCCCAGTAGAGTGCCATTAAAATACACCTCTCTCAATTAATCTTAATACCATGCTTTTATCTCTTTGATCTGTGCCTCTTTCCACCCAGCGTCTGATCTCTTGACGCAGGTTCCAGGGTTAGCTTTCCGGCTTGCATGTTTTATTTTTTTCTACATATCTGCCGGTAATACGGATTTAACGTTTGCAGAAAGCATGGCATCTAAACCCCTTTTACTAGAGATTTCTGCATTTTTTTCTATCAGCAATTAAATCTTTGGGACTTCGGCTGCAGAACGCCCATGCAAACTGAAAGGAAATTGTGAAAATATATTTCCTGAGATTTTATCATAATATTTACATATGAACATACAAGCTGACGATGAGTGTGTGTGTGAATGCACCAGCAGAAGATGGTACCACCCGAACCTCTTCTAAAGATACGGCCATTTTTATTTTCATATTGCATGTGCAAGACACTGTTTCTCCTCCTCATACACACCTCTAATTAGCGTGATCTGTATTCTGTATTCCCAGCTAGAACGGTTTTTGGTTTTGAATGTTAACCAATGTTGTTGCGAAATTGATTTTGCAATCGAAAGCGTTGTGGTCGAGTTGTCCAGTTAACCGCTGTTATTGTTGCATGCCGTTTTTAATTGTACCGCTTCAAAAACAATATTTGTGCCTTGCAGTATATCCGACACAGGGTTTTCCGTTTATTTGCAATCGATTGTCACTATGATGCTTTTTTAGACTATATGATATTCGTTTAAACGCCTGGTGTTAAAAGCAGAGAAATGTGCCAGGTCTTCAGACACTCAACGAAGAAACGCCTCTCGGCTCCAAGTGCTTGCTGGAGTGTTGCCATTTTCCGAGTGGCTAATTTAAAAAAATACAAATTTAATTTGGTTAATAATTCACCGTGGTATCAAGAGATAGAAAGTTCACATCTGGACATTGTGTAAAACCAGCCTATTTTGTAATAACTGTGGGAGTATATTTGTATACAATTGGCGGACCACAGAATTTCAGGCGGTTTTGGTGGTGGACAGCGCCCAACAGCGCCTGTGCGCTCAATCGTTACTCTTCGAACACACTCGGCTTTTCTCGTTTTTAGGGATCAAGCGTTGTACTATGTGAGGGGGAAAACCCTGGGCGTTCGGAGTCTCTCGGGCGTGTTCGGAAGGCCGTCATGTTTTTGCTGTTGCTGGGAAACGCAGGTGCAGGTCGGATTGGAATTGTGTTGATACAGCCAGGAGATATGGAGAATGAGTACAAAAGGCCATAGGCACATTGACAGTTTACTGTGCATTAAAATGTGTGTGAATGCAAAGGCAATATGTGGGATCCCAGCATGTGTTAAACTATTTTATCTTTATAATTCATAGATAAGGTTACAGTACCAAGATATAGATCTATCTTGGTACTGTTTTAACTACTACATGAAGAGGTTGTAAACTTAGCTTTGAATTATAAAGATACTGTATGTCATCTTATATCAAAAGCTGTCTTCTATAAAAGGCCAATACTGGGGAGTGAGGAGAAGTGGTTAGAGCAACAGTTTGGAGCAGTGGTCAGGGCAACAGTGTGGAGCAGTGGTCAGAGCAGCAGTGGGGAGCAGTGGTCAGAGCTATGGTCTATTAGTCAACTCAATCAAACTCGTCTATTAGTCAACTCAATCAAACAGTAAGTAGTGCTAGACACTTCTTTTCAACAGTAACATTGTAGTGAGTGCTTGATGCTTCTCTCTCTCTTCTCTTCATCAGCTGAAATATCTAAAAATGTTTTATGATGGAAAATGGGATATTTTTGCAGAAAAATGAAGCACTTATTTTGTAATGTACTGTGAAATGAATGCCTTTGGACAGCAGTGCATATGTCTGTGACAGGCCTGTTCATCACTTTCTTCAGAGAGCCAGTTGTTGTTGTTGTTGTTGTTGTTGTTGTTGTTATTATTATTATTATTATTATTAATAATAATAATAATTATTATTATTATTATTATTATTTGCTTTTATATTGCTGTGTATTTATATCTGGGGGACAGATTAGTGGTCTGTGCTGTGGTTGTGTTTTTTTTTAAAAAGTGTTGAAACTATTGTGATTTGGGGCTGGAAATAAAAAGAAAAGGTTTTTCCACTTTGTCCCTCATTGTCTCACAAAGACCTGCTTCTCGCTGTTCAAATTGTTAGTGCTTTGCTGTCAATTGTGTCAGGAATGTTCAGAGTTTTCCAGAGTTGACAAATCAATGAAGCAGTCCTTGCAGTGTACAATCTCTTCTCACCAGCTCTTGCGCTTAGTCATTTTTAAACAGGCATTCCATAGACAGCCCTGTGTGTGAAGGACCCCAGATGTAGAAGCCCCTGACAGAATGGCTGAGGTGTATGAGTAGCCACTATGAAACGTATTTGTTTGGATGAGTCCACTCCCTAGGGTCTGTCCTCAGTTGCTCCTGTGCTGTCGGTGCTCGGGGTGACGAAGCACCAGTGCGGGTTAGCTGTGTTTTCCTTCCTACACTCCTGACCTCCACGGGCTTATGTGGTCAAATCTTTGATATTGATACCGCCATTGTCCTCTCAAGCCAGGCATCTGGCCGGCAATAGAGGCTCTTGGGGGTGTAGAATCAGGTGGGAAGATGTAGCACAGCTTCCGCTAAGCAGATGAATGATAATAATTAGCTGATGGATGGATAGATGGATAGCCATTGGGGTGGCGGTCATCGCCATGACAACAGCTTGTTAACTGCAGGTGCTTTGTCGCTGGTCAATTTCTATTCCTCCGAGAGAGCATCCCTGCCCCACCCCCGACGATGCTCATACGACCATCTTCCTATTCCTCTCTCCTATTGACCACAGGGTCAAACGCCGCCTCTTCCATTTCAGAGCCCACGCAAACAGAGGGCTCACTCAATCTGTGTTTGAATGCTAATAAAAAAGCAGATCATGGCTCCCCAGGGGTCAGTAAGTCTGAAGTAAATATCTTGAGGGCACAGAAGTTCTCCTTTTAATGAGTTCTCAAAGCTGTCATTGGAGATTCCGCAAAGAAGAAAACAAACATGGATTCCACCAGCGGAGCTGACAAAGATGCAGCTGTTGCCTAGGTGATGAGTCTGCCCCGGTGTCTACTCCCCATATGCGGACACCCACACGCACCCACACTCCGTCTCTCTCTCACGCACATGCATGCACACACAGCAAAGGATGCTGAACCCTGTGTTTGCAGTAGCATCACAGAGCTCTGTGCCTTTGTAAAATCGTCGGATATATTCTATACCTGTATCAGGGAGAAGTGTTAGTGTGCGAGAGTCTACAGAATGCTCCCTTCAGTCTCACCACAGACCTTCTCCAATTGGCTGAGTACGCTTGTTGTGCCTCTTCTTCTTGTGTGCCAGGGATCAAGACCCAAGCCAGTCGTTGCTTTGAGAAGTTTGTGTGTGTGTGTGTGTGTGTGTGTGTGTGCATGCATATGCGCATACGGGCTTGTATGCAGGCATGCGTGTATACTGACTCGGAGGTATAGCTGCTGCCTGTGTTTCTGTGTGGGTGTGTATGTCCAAACACAACTGTGCTCGTACGCATGCATATGTATGTTTTGATTCATTGGTATTGATTGTGTGTGTGTGTGTGTGTGTGTGTGTTTATGTTTATTGACTCAGAGATGCAGCCGCTGTCTGTGTGCGCCTGTGTTTACTGTAGATCTGGTTTCCAGCCTTTCCTATGTAAAGGCAGAGCTACGAAGGCTGTGCAGAACCCCGTCACTACAGTGCCTGTTCCCCTGGGCCGTGGCGCACGGGCCCGATCCTCTGAGCCATTAGCACAGTGTGAGGGCTGCAGGGTTAGCCAAGCACAGGGATTAATGTCCTGCCCCTGATCAGGCAAATTACAGCTGTGGGCGCTCACCTGAGGCGCGCGTGTTTCCCCTTCCGAGGGGGGAAATGAAACTCGAGGTAAATCGGGGCACTGAAGCAGGGCATCACCTCTGTGCTTTTTCCTCCTGAGTGCGTGTCCAGGGAACTGTCTGTACCATCTGTGTGTGTTTGTGTGTGTGAGTGTGAATGACTGCATGTGTGTGTGTGTGTGTGTGTGTGTGCGCCAGTGCGTAAGTGTGTGTACATGTGTTTGTGTGTGCGAGTGACTGTATGTGTGTGTGTGTACATGCATGCTAGTGGGATGATATGAGACTTTTTTGTTTGAGCTGTTTGAGTGTGCGTGTGTTCAGGTGCACAGGCTTGGTCCAGCTGGCAGACTGAAAGTCCCCACGGGGGGAACAATTTTAACGTGTCCTTGATTGCTCGCGCTCTTAAAGGTGGCGTACGAGTGTGGCGTGGTGCATGGGAGCGTGGGCGCGTTCACAAAGCTGTGTTCCAGAACACACAGTGTGAATCAAGCACAACGTAGCTACACAATTGGCAGACTGGTCAAAAGCTTCATTTGTTTGGCATTAAACAAACCGGCAGTGTGGTATAATGGTTAGGGAACTGGGCTTGTAACGTTAAGGTTGCAGGTTCAATCCCCAGGTGGGACACTGCTGATGGACAAGGTACTTAACCTGAATTGCTTCAGTTAATATCCAGCTGTATGAATGGATTGTAAAGAAATGTAAACTAAGCCGCTCTGGATAAGAGCGTCTGCTAAATGCCTGTAATGTAATGTAATGTAATGTAACAAACCTGTTCAAAATGGTGTGACCTGGAAGGACATACACTCAGGGTTACATGATGCCCTGGAGCCACAGCAGATAATATGGTGGAGATTCAGGTTCATTCGTATCATGCCATCATCCAATATGGCTGCCTGGTGTAAACATCCCACTGCAGATTTTAAAGTGGGAACTGTCATAGAGATTCTGTTCCTGTGGAATAAGAGAATGATAATAATAATCTATTTCTGTCCTGATTCCCCGAAGACCCTGACAACAAAACAAAACAAACTATTGTAGTCTATGATTGGAACACACCGATTGACATTCCCGACTGTCAGCCATAACGCACTGATTGATGTTTCTGACTGTCAGCCATTTTGAGTCTTGACTACCAGGTGTGTAAGTGGGCTTTCGTTTGTGTAATGGGCACGTGAGATGACCAGCTGGCTTGCGCGACACTGTGGATTGACTTGAGGTGCACACTGTGTATAAGTAAAACACAAAAAAAAAACGAGCTCAGGGGCTAAATGCTACACGCCGTCCTTTAACCTGCATATACCAGTGGTATACCATAGTGGTATACCAGAGGTCACCAGTGGCCCTTAGGGGTGGAGCTGAGTAAAAGCTCCCATGTCTCCATATCTCGCTTCCTTTAAAATAACTCAGAAGCCAGTGTTTATTTTAATATCCAGTTTGATTTCCATCTGGCGCGTGAAGGTCTGGTGCAGGGAGAGGAGAAGACGCAGCTGTGTGCTGTGCCGCTCGCTCAAACGCTCCACTCCATCTGTGGGCCGGTCCTCAGCAGCCACGGGCCCCACTCCCGTGCACATCCACCGTGTCAGAATGCTATAAATGCTATGAACGCCATCCCAGTACGCTGCATCATCAGCCACGTCAGAATGCTATACATCACCTCTGCGCAATACACACCACCGTACTACTACATACACCATCCGAGCACAATGTGCACCTCCTGTACCGTGAGCCCCACTTCTGTACATTGCACTTCACTTCAATTCGGTATAGGCCTACGCCAGTTCATTTTAGCACATCGGTACAATATGCACACATGCTGTACAATCAACACCAGCTCAGTACAGTATACACCATCCTGTTTCAGTGTGCGCTGTCTCCTATCCTGTGTGCCTGCGAAAGCCCACATTTTCACATAGACAAAATGTGCTTCTTTGGTGCACAACCGGAGGCTAATGAACACTTTAGCTTCCGCCGTTTATAAACCTGTCCGCACATGGATACACAATAAAATGTTCGCTTATTTCTGCTCTTCCAGTAAAGGCCTGGCCGCGGCTGCCGGCGTTTCCAGCGCTGTCCATTTGCACAGCGAGTCGCCACGGCGATCTCGGCTGTTTGCTCGCTGCGCAAAGGCGTGGCCGTCCCGAGAGCTGTGTGTCCGTGTGGGATATACTGTACAGTGTGCCCGCAGGGCATTGATGCACACGGGTAATTAGGCTCCAGGGACCTCCACAGCCACTGGGTTGATGTATAGGTAGGAATGTGTGATGTGTGCACAGGAGCAAATTCCGTCTTTACAGCCATTTGTCATTTATTTGACAGCAGCACACAGTCTCAATAATGACGGAAGACTATTTTTTTGTTTCAATACAAATTATGCTCACGAACGGGAAACTTGGAGGCGCAATATGTAAAAACATTTTGGCCAATATTTTAGTATAGTCCGATATACGTCGGGAGGACAAATGAGCTTACGTCTTTTTGCATTAAGGATTATTTTAACTTCTATTTAGGTCAAACGTCCCTTTTCTCAGGATAATATACACTACTGCACATCAGGGTAACATGCATCAATCCATCATGACTCGATAAAATCTGATTACCCCCCCAATCACACAATGTGCAATGATGGGTCAGTCGCCCCAACTAACCCAATCAGAAAGAGAGGAAAAGAAGCTGTACTGACACTGTAACCCAGACCCCAAAAAGTGGTCACTGCGCCATTAATGATTCAGTACGACGGAAATGCAAACCTGCTCATGCGTGCTCTTCATTTGATAGAATGTACCGTACGTTACTTTTTTTGTTTGTTTATTCCGACTGTTTGTAACCTGGCGTAACATGAGTGGCCTTTGTTTAGCTTTCGTTGCTTTATGCAAAAGGCAACACTGAAAGAGCCCAGCATGACACAGAACACCATTCAGGTCACCGACGTTGGTCGTCAGTTCCATTAATAGCAGACGGCAATAGTGGTGTTTTTTACAGCGATAAAAAGCATTCTGCGGTGTGTGTGCAGAATGCTGGATATTTCTGTCAGTGCCGGTGTAATTGGAATGCTCAGACATCCTGGTGTTTTCTATGATTGATCGAGCTAGAATATACAATGCAGCCGGTGCTGTACAGGGGGTAGACAATATCATGGAAACAGCAAACAATATATGGATATTTATTAACTAAAGTTGAGTTGGGCCACCTTCAGAACAGCTTCAATATTGGAATGCTGTTGTACAAGTTTTGAACTGTTTCTATTGGGATATTGGACCATTGCTCAAGAAGGAAAGCCTCCAGTTGTTTTAGGGATGAAGGCAGTGGAAATCTACTCCGCATTCTACATTTCAGAATTTCCCCTAAAGGTTCAATGATGTTTATATCTGGTGATCGGGGAGGCCATGGAAGGTGTTTGGCTTCATCCTGGTGTTCATGAAACCACTCTTGAATCCATTTATCAGTGTATATGGGAGCATTATCGTCAAACATCTGGAGGAAACAATGTACAAATGGCTTTATATGGCTGTAATTCTACCATGCCATGAGTAATTCTACCATGAGTAATAATTTGATCCAATGACTCCCACGAGATGGCTGCCCATAACATAACAGATCCACCATCACATTTAACAGTTGGAAACATGCAATGTGGGTTGAAGGCTTCCTTTGGCTTTCTCCAAACATAAAACCTCCCAGATATCGGTAAAATAGTAAAAGACGACTCATCAGACAATACCTTTCTTCCACTGCCCAGAAGTCCATGTTTTGTGCTCATTACACCAGGTTATGCACTGTTGCGCATTGCCTTTGGTCACAAGCGGTTTCTGAATGGCAGCCCTCCCATAAATCTCAGCTTTGTGAAGCTCACGAAGTACAGTTTGGGTCATGGTTCAGTTCCATGGTAATTCTTGAGGCTGTTGCGGTTTTTCACAACTATCCTGTTAGGTGTCCATCCATCCCTGTCACTGGATTTCACCAGAGACCACTGTTCCTCTTTCCTGATGCAGTTTTTCCTTGTTTGGCGTATGCAGTAACGATTTCCGACACTGTTCTCCTTGACGCATTAAATCATTTTGCCGTTTCTGTGACTGGCGCACCTGCAATTTTGGCATCAACTGTTTGACCTCTTTCAAAAGCTGTTAGATCTCTCACGCTGCTTTCGAAACTCACACATTAAAGTGTTGATTGTCTTTCATAGCAGATATATATATAGGTAATTAGTATTGACATTAACGTGAAACACATATGCAGACTCCTTTTTAATCGCGTTTTAGCGACTGCTAAATACGAGTCCCTTTTCATTTGGTGTTTCCATGATTTTGTCCACCTCCTGTACTGTATGCCCTCTGGGACGTGAGCTCTCGATGATAATCTTTTCTCCCTGCGATGTGAATGTTTAGTGTGTTCATTTATTTCAAGTTCAAAAGAAAGTGTTTTACATCCTATTATTACATCCTAAGTGTTCAGCAAGTAGAAGCTGAACTGATCATGTTGTGTTTTGCGTGACCTAACACGTCATCCTAAGTGTTCAGCAAGTAGAAGCTGAACTGATCATGTTGTGTTTTGCGTGACCTTTACTTTGTGAGTCTGAAGTGCGTGATTGTCTGTATGTGGTGAGAGTGGCTGAGCGGTGTGTCATGTATCTACAGTAGTGAATTAAAACACTACGCATAACGCATAGCGTGACGCATAACCTTGCTGAATTGAGTCTTTGTCAGGGCCTACTGCGATTGGTCGAGTGATGTCACAAGACCATGGAAACTCTCTGTGGTTGGGGGTTTCCAAACCTGGGGCATGTGGCAATCAAGGCCCTCCCCTTTTTACTATCGACTTTGATAGTTCCCTCGAGGCTGGCGGATAAATGGCCTGCACTTCAATCCAAACACTCTCCCAGGATCAAAGCCCCAGAGGGGATCTTCCTTCAAGAAGAGACCTTCGGTTGCCTCCTCTGGTTCCGTTGGGTCCAGCGATGGATTAGGCTTTGTGAGTGTGCAGCAGACGACGGCATGTGGGTGGCCCCCTCACGGTTCACGCTCTTTGTTGGTTCGTCGGAGGGGGGGTCGTTTCCTCGCGGGCCCGCACTGGAAAGGTCAACACCGCAGGCATTTCCATCAGAGGGAAACAAAAACCGCGCCACGTGGAGCTTAAAATAAATAAAATAAATAAAAACCCGGCCCTTTCATTAGTCCCGTCTGCCGCCGATTCAAAGCCTTTTCCTTTCCCATGGAGAGCCTGCTCACCTCGCCGTCTATCGACGGATGCGCAGCGAGCAGCGAGCACACAAACGATGCAGCCGCACGGCGTCTCCCCCCTCCGCTGTGGGGATCTGTAGGGAGGACTGCCCACGCCTGGCCCCTATTGGGCGGGAGAAGACGGCGAGGTGGGCAGGCTCCCCATGGGAAAGGAAAAGACTTTGAATTGGCGTCGGACAGGATTAATGAAAGGGCCAAGTATTTAATTTTTTCAATTTATTTTAAGCTCCACGCGGCACGGTTTTTGGAGTAGGTCTTGCCCTCGGTGTGGGGGGGCAGGACTTGGTGTTGGTTGCTCGAGAACATTTTGGCTGAGCTGAATTTCATTTCATCAGATAGCGGCAACGTGCAAAACAGAAGAATGAAAATAAGAAGAGAGAACAACTGAAAAGCTAAAGCAGAAAGACGAGGCCGTTTGATGGGGTCACCTCGGGGGTAGTTTCTCATTGCTGAGAGGAAGCTCTGACGAAGCATCGTGATGTACGTGAGGGTTGAAGATTAAGCAATTGTCATGTTGTTACATCCTCTCTCTCTCTCTCTCTCTCTCTTCCTTTGGTGTCTCTCCCTCTGTCTCTCGTTTGTCCTCTGTTTCAAGTCTCCCCATCTCCTCTTCTCTCTTATCTCCTATCCTATATTCCCCTCTCCTCTGTCCTCCCTCTGGTCCCCCTCTTTTGTCCTCTCTTATCCAAGGTTCCTCCCCATTATTCTCCTCCCCTCTCCTGTCCCCTGTACTCATCTCTCTCTCTGTCTCTAGTCTCTCCTCTCTGTCTCTCTCTCCTCTCTGTCTCTCTCTCTCCTCTCTGTCTCTCTCTCTCCTCTCTGTCTCTAGTCTCTCCTCTCTGTCTCTCTCTCTCTCTCTCTCTGTCTCTAGTCTCTCCTGTCTCTCTCTCTCTCTGTCTCTAGTCTCTCCTCTCTGTCTCTCTCTCTCTCTGTCTCTAGTCTCTCCTCTCTCTCTCTCTCTCTCTCTGTCTTTCTCTCCTCTCTGTCTCTAGTCTCTCCTCTCTGTCTCTAGTCTCTCCTCTCTGTCTCTAGTCTCTCCTCTCTGTCTCTCTCTCTCTCTGTCTCTCTCTCTCTCTCTGTCTCTCTCTCTCTCTCTCTGTCTCTCTCTCTCTCTGTCTCTAGTCTCTCCTCTCTGTCTCTCTCTCCTCTCTGTCTCTAGTCTCTCCTCTCTGTCTCTCTCTGTCTCTGTCTCTAGTCTCTCCTCTCTGTCTCTAGTCTCTCCTCTCTGTCTCTAGTCTCTCCTCTCTGTCTGTCTCTCTCTCTGTCTCTCTCTCCTCTCTGTCTCTCTCTCTCTGTCTCTCTCTCTCCTCTCTGTCTCTCTCTCCTCTCTGTCTCTCTCTCTCTCTCTCTCTCTCTCTCTCTGTCTCTCTCTCCTCTCTGTCTCTCTCTCTCTGTCTCTAGACCCACTTCTCCCCAGTCAGTCCAGCAAAAGTCATTGTGTTAGAAGGTCACTACAGCCACCTCCGCGATGAGAAGCAACTGACCAGATCAAGAACAAACGCGGTCAGGCCAACCGGGCAGTGCCGTTCCCAGCCCATTACAGTTACATTTCCCCCCTCGGCTCGGCGCGTGTTGATCCAGCCTGACAGGGCGGGCCTGCCACCACATCGTCGGCGAGGATTAATTTCGGGAGTTCTGCGTTCCAGGAGCCACCAGAGAACGGGGACCAGCGTCCTCCCATCGCAGGCCCGCCCTGTAGACCGTCGAGAGCGATATCTGCGCCAGCTCAGCCCGTACCTCACTAAACACAACAAGCGAATAACAGCTCTTATTGGTCTCTTATTCTCTGCTCCATTCCATCTTTTCAAAAGGTCATCATTTCTATATTTAATGTCACGTTAAGCGTGCAGTCGGGATCGACTCCCTGACCAGGCCTCGTGTGTGATGCCCTTTCGCGCATCCGCGTGCTTTCCTGCACGTTTTCGGCTTGCCTCGTTTGTCCGCCTGTGCATGTATTCGTCGTCGCCCGGGCCATCTGAGAGAGAGGCTGCGTGTGTTTCTAGAGAGCCGCCCACAGCGTGCTGTAATGGCCAGAAGCTTTGCATCTCGTTTGCGTTATCGACAGGTTCCCAGAGCGACATGCAAATGTCCGACCACTGGCTCAGCGGTCTAATTACACCACCGGGATCCAAACAGAGAAACACTTCATGGAGTTCCAGTGGGAAGGGTGGTGACCACAGCCGGTGTCTTTGGGATTCCATGATGGGATAGCTCGGGGCGAACTGAAGGACATTTCCTATAATGTTCCATTGGAACAAGCTGAAGCCATGTCGAAGGCCATTTAGGAGCCTGAAAGCCCTTTCGCATTGAAAACAGCGATGTTAACTGTAACCGTAGCCGTGATGATGATATCTCTTGTTTGCTTGCAGTCACACGAAAGAGCTTCTTTTTTTAATCTCCACATACTTTCAGGTATCTCCGCTGTGGTGTTCTGCGTCATCTTTTAAAATAGCATTTGCTTAAGCATCGTTTATCACACATATTGCTCTGAAAAGTAGGCTAAGGATGGCCATCATTATCATTCAATGAATTATTATTATTTCTTTTTACATTTTTGGTGTCCTGAGCCGATCTGAGCTGAATTCATTTTGTCAGGAGTGATTTACAAATATTTGTATTTATTGCATGCCATTTTTTCCAGCTGTAGAAGATGATGAAGCTGTTCTAGCTGTCCTGGGGTTCTAGAACATGGTTTAGTCTGACTGAGGCTCAGGTAACCAGTGGTCTGAAACACCCTGAAGCCCAACTAGTGTCCTGGAGCGCTTTGGAGCCTAAACAATGTTCTGGAACACAGTGAAGCCTGACTAGTGTTCTGGAACACAGTGAAGCCTAACTGCTGCTCTGGAACACATTGGGAGTTGGGAGTCACCTGACACATTAAGTTCCTGGAGCGCTGGAGAGGACGTATCCCACAGTCCTGCTCCGACCCATTCACAAAAGCCCCCACTGCTTAGGAGCGTTACCAGGGGTTACAGGAAACGCAGAGTCAATCAGCCACAGTTAATCTCTCAAGTACATCACAGTTCATTTATTATCACTGCGATACCACAGGGAATTATGGGCAGTTCATCTCCGAGCAAGGCATCGTGGGGGTGGTTTGGGCTGAGGACAAACTGTTTTCTCTGCTGAAGGAGATTGTAATAATCTTCAAAGGTTAAGAGGCGTGCGCTCTGTTCACTCCCTCTCTCCGTTTCCTGCCACACTGGGCCTGCAGCCTCATGAATCCTTCACTCTCTCCCTCCCTCTCTCTTGTTCTCTCCGTCCCGCTCTCTCTCTCATTTCTTCCCTCCCTCCCTCGCTGTCACTCTCTCTCCACTACTCGAAAAGTGAGAGATGTACTGGGTCAGGAAACAAAGGCTAGGGACATCAAATGATGGGGAGAAGGCTTGCTATGCTACTGTGTCAGTTAAGGGCTTACTGGTGCCAAATCCAAGAGAGAGCAGCACAAACAGCTCATCAGCTGCCTGTCAGCACCTCTGTACACAGATATGGTAATGGGTCCTTATCAGAGCCACCTGATGTCCTCCACTATGAGTCTGCCTGCTTTAAACTCTCTCTATCTCACTGTGTGTGTGTGTGTGTGAGAGAGAGAGGACATTATTGTGTGTGTGTGAGAGAGAAAGAGAGAGTATAATTGTGTGTGTGTGTGTGTTTGAGAGAGAGACAGAGAGGAAGAGAATGATTGTGTGTGTGTGTGTGTGTGTGTGTGTGTGTGTGTGTGTGTGTGTGTGTGTGTGTGTGTGTGTGTGTGTTTGAGAGAAAGACAGAGAGAGAGTGGGAGAGAGAATGATTGTTGTGTGTGTGTGTGTGTGTGTGTACTTGGAGGAGATAGCACATTATCTAAAGAGAGCTGCAGAACTTCATACGATGCTCTGAGCCTGCAAACCAAAGGCAGATGCCAGCGGCTTTGGTCGGTCGCATGGACTGGTTTGACAGCTTAATGGGCGATGATGTCACAGGCCCACATCCCGCCCCTCCCTCTGCAGGCAGTGGGTGTTCCAAGGTGTGCTGGGACAGCATTTAAATACATGGGCCTTGCGGCCTGGAGGCAGTGGAAACACTGCTGTTTCACCATTCCTAGGTAGGCTGAGATGGGCTGGTGGCAGATGATGGAAGATAAAACATTTGCATGTCTGTTTGAAACAAGAAAGCCAAAGCCCCTGCGCCAAGCAAATCTAGTAATCAGTAATCTTGTGAGCTGCGGCACTTACCCAAAAAAGTCTAATAATAGACAATACAAATGAGGCACACATTGAGTGCGCACACATAAAAATGGCATTGTCAAAGGATAATGACCACACCCGTACACACACGGACTCACACACACGCACACACACACACGCGGGCACGCGCGCACACACACAGCTGGTGCCCAGGAGAGCGATGCCATCATTGTGACCAGTGGGACAGTCACTGCTTGGCACTCTGTGTTGAAAAGCTGCCTTGTTGCTGAGTTTATAGGGACCTGCCACACTGCCCTGATCCTGGATCAGGGGCATGCTGTGCTGCTGTGACCCTGCGTTAGAGGGACCTGCCACACTGCCCTGATCTTGGATCAGGGGCATGCTGTGACCCTGAGTTTAGAGGGACCTGCCACACTGCGCTGACCTCTGACCCCACAGGTCATTACAGGCATTTAGCAGATGCTCTTATCCAGAGCGACTTACAGTTCACATTTCTTTACAATCCATTTATACAGCTGGATATTAACTGAAGCAATTCAGGTTAAGTACCTTGCTCAAGGGTACAACGGCAGTGTCCCACCTGCCTGCGATTATCCCACAATGCCCTCTGTAAGGTTGAGTCTGAGGGAGCCCCTTTAGCACTGCTATCAGCTTCAGCACTTTTCTCGCCCTGTCAGCACTCCTCCCCTCATGACGATCAGAGATTCTCCACCCCCAGACCCGCCAGGTCTGCCCGTTCCTCCTCTCCAGTCAGTGGTATCAAGCATAGTCAAGAACTAACCGGACTTCCTGATACTGCCCCAGCTCTCAAAGTGTCCTGACACCCCCACCAGAGAGGTTGAGTCCTGAGATCACATTCCCTCCCACTGCCCCAATCCCATGCCCCGCCCCCCACTCCCCAAGTGTTTGTGATCTCTCCATCTCTCTCTCTCTCTCTCTACCCCTCTCTCTCACCATGTTTTTCTCTCGTTTTCCATTCCTTCCCTCTCTCTCTCTATGCCTGAGGACAGTGTGTGTGGGTCAGATCATCCCTGACAGTGAGACGGTCAGACAGTAGGGCCTTGTTCAGATCCCTGTCTGCGTGCTGTGGCTCAGCTGATCTGAGATCAGGTGATGCGGAACAGATCCTCCAGCCTCCAGCCTCCAGCAGCAGTGGGCTCCTCCCCTCCCCTCCCCTCCCCCACTCCCTCCCTCCCTGAGCTTTGACATCACTCTGTAGAGAATGGTTCTCCTGCTCCTCTCTGGCCACACATGCTTTCAGCATTAATTCACTTTAATTCATGAGCCATTTAAAAAACAAACAAAAAAAGGCTCATAAGCCTGAAAGAAACTGTTGATGCCAAAACGGACATTTAGCACCAGCGTGCGATGCCAAATGTGTGTGTGTGTGTGTGTGTGTGTGTGTGTGTGTATGGATGCGTGTATGCGTGTATATATCTGTGTGAATATGAATGCATGTATGTAAGTGTTTGTTTGTGTCTGTGTATGTGGGCACAGTGTAGGTATAATAGTGCGTGCCTGTGTGTATATGTACAGTATAAGTGTGTGTGCGTGTGTGTGTGTGTGTTTGTTGTCTCAGCTGCTCTCCCTTCCTGGTGTGAGGCTCACAGCATGCCTGGGGTCGCTGCTGTGTTTTTGAGGGCTGTTAATTGGGGTAGGTTTTGACTCTGTTTACAGGATGTTACAATGTAACCTTTACCTGGAGGAGGGGGCAAATTGGTCTCCATGTCCACACCCTCCCAGCGGGCCCTCGCTGCCCCCGCGGTTAAAGCACTCCCTGTAAATGAACGCTTGGGGCGTTCCTCTTTTAATTAAACTTTAATTCCGGCCACAGATGGAGTGGGCTGTCTCCCGTAGAGGAAACAGTGGATTAGGTACCAAACGTCGGCTTGGTGATGTGAACGCAACGAGAACAGCTGTGACCACAGAAACGGGGAGGAATGCGTTCGAGTTGGACGGGTGGCGAAGGAGGCTGAGACAGTGCTACATTTGAACAGGGGTGAAATGGTGGCCCAAGAGTGGCACAGAACCACACAGGGGGGACATTCAAAATGCAATACATTTGACTTTCACGTGGATAATATGACGACCAGTAGCGGACCTAATAGTTCAATGTAGGTTGAACAAATTCAGCATTTCACATTCACTTTTTTATTAAACATTTTTTTTATTAAACATTTTTTATGCAAAGCAAGTTTTATACAAAGTAAGAGCCAGATGAAGTAAGGTGGCACCCAGGGTGGCCAACCACATTTCTGCCCTCCCAGGCCCCTCCCTGGACACGCCCCTCTAAATAGGCTATATTGATCTGTTCTGCCTCCATTCGTTCCATCCTTGGTAAGGAAACCTGCCACGCCCATAGCCATGGCCAGGTGTGCACTGGGCTGCGCAGTTTCCCTCATGGTTGCTCAGGAGTGGGCTTTAGGTATCCGCAGGGGAGCTCCAACAAGGAAACCGACACCTCCTGGGTCCTCCTTCCCCCGCCCCAGCCATAAAATGTCCCTCCCTCTGTCCCAGGAAATAAAGTACAGTTTCAAAAGCCGCCACAAACTTTGGCGACGACGACGATTAGACTGTTCGATAGCTCACGCTCACGATGATCTCCAGGCATATTAATGCACCCTTGTAAGTTGCCTTGGCTAAAAGCATTTGCCAGATCACTCGATTGTAACAGGATGCACAGGTCTGTGAGCGCAGGTGGCAGAACGCGTGCCGTAACGGAGAGCTCTGCAGCAGAATCCTGCCTGCACCTGTCTCCACTCTCAGCTTCCCCGTGATATTTATGTGACTCTCCTCAAATTCATCCCCCCGTAGCCCCGCCACTGCCAAACCCCCGCCTCCAAGACCGCCGGCCTACAACCTCCAACGCTGATCAGCCCCCCCTGGCTCCCACGGACTTGCACTTCTGGACGGAGGGGGTCTGTACATTAACACTTTAAGTGTGGGTCACCTTAAAGCTGATTCGTTTTGTTGAGTCATGTGACGGCCGATGGGGAGATGGCGTTCCCCTTTGCTGAAGCGTGTCTTTGATTACAAATTATTATGATTTATTTTGGTCGAGAATAAATAATAACAGTTTGTAATTAAAACACATTTTCGCAAAGGGGAACATCTCTCCCTCAGCCGTCGCATGACTCAACAAAATGGGTCTCCCCCCGTGAGCATGCGAGGCAGTCTGACCGGATGGAGCGCATCTGGCATGCATGGCGACGCCCTCCTCCAGCAGCGCCTCGTCTATATTTAGACTGAAATGACACATTGTGTCCCTTTGAGCGACTCCGAAACACCGCCCGCGCTCGGTCACCCCCAACCCACCCCGCCCCGCCCCGACTGGCTCCTCTGGTCTCTTAGGTACAAGGGGGCGGAGCCTGGGAGTGGGTAGCAAACATTCCATCATCTCAGTGCGATTGACTTCCCCCCCCGCTTCTAATTTCCACCGCGGAAGATGAAGATGGCGGATTGTGTTGCCTGTCTTCCTCTCGGGCAGGATGGCAAACGACAAAAAACGTATTAATTTTAGGATTAATTACCCTCTGTCTTTCTTGGGTGAAGCCAGAGGTGCGGTGGAGGTGTGGTGCCTAAGGGGGCTATGCTAATTCCATCGTTTATTTGCCTGGCGGGTGACCCCCCCATCCAGTTTGACTTAGAATCCCCCCCATTTAACATCGTGTACATTCCGTCACAGTAACCCAGATACACGGCCATAGCCACAGAGGTGAACCGCCCCTGTCTGTGATGGAGGAGAGACGTCCTGACTGCTATGCAAGCCCTGTGGTCGTTAGCATCGGGGTTGCTATGCAAACCCCATGGTCTTTAGCACCGGGGTTGCTATGCGAACCCCGTGGTCGTTACCGCCCGGCCCCTCCGCCCCAGACTGCCCAGCACTCAAAATGAAGTGGGTGGCTTGTAGGCTCCGGAGCGCTCGAATGGCGGAGTCCTGATGTGGGTCTATTAATCTCAGCGGTCCGACTGCCATCAATCACCCGGGGGTTTGTGAGGAGAAGGTCCTGGTGCAGAGAGAGTGAGAGATTGGTCTGGGCCGGGGGTATTCAATTATGGTGTGGAGAGGCCGCGATGGATCCACGTTTCAATGCCGAACTGGAAGCAAAACTATCCATTCAAATAATAAGTGGAATAATTTTTGATGTTCTTATATTCGGTTTGGCGACGGTATGCATAGACGTCACGGCCCGTCTTATTTGAACATTTTACATTTCTGTTAAGATTTATATAACCCTGGTCTCTGTAGTGATGCGGGCCAAACATTTTAAATTTTTTACATTTTAAGCATTTAGCAGACGCTCTTGTCCAGAGCGACTTGCAAGATGGCAAACAAGGTTGAAAGGTCAAAGTTGAAGCTGAAAAAGGATTTTTATAAATGATTAACGATGGCAAAAATGTCACAGGGGGATTGGCACTTAAAACTGCCCGAATCCTGCAATGTTGTGCCAACGTTCAGAGCATGCTACACGGTGGAATGCCGTAGTCACGGTCTTGCTCATTGGTAGCGGTAGCCGTGGCAACATTGCACCGTGGCTTTTGCATCACCTCCTGTTGTCACCCCCATTCATCAAGAGTGACCCCTTTGACCTCTAAAGGTGGAATGAAATATTAACCATGGTATGGGGTGATTAATCACAGGCACAAGTTATCGAGCAGCGAATCGCAGTTTTGACTGCGTTCGCCGCGGTAGCCTGCTCGTTTCTATTCATGTCACTTACGGCAGCATCTAGATCATAGAGTTCACAGTTTACATTACTCAGCCCGTCTAAAGACCCAGTTCTTAATCAGCTATTACCATGGTTATTTTCATAATGTATTTGCTCACCCCAAGGTCCTCATTTAGGACGATTTACATAGCTAACATAATACAGAGGATCCATCTACATCGCTGAATATTTACTGAAGAAATACAGGTGATTTATCTTGTCCTGTCTAGTCCTGTCCAAGAATCAGCAGCTATCTGTATCTGAAGATGAAAGTGATGCTCACCCTCTCCTCCCCCTGTGTCGTGTCATGAACAGGGGGTCGGGGTCCGGTCGGGTTCGGTGGGCGTGTCCTGGTGATGACTGAAGTAATATAATATACGCCATTTAGCAGACGCTTTTATCCAAAGCAACTTACGGTAGTGAATGCATACATTTTTCAGTATATGTGGTCCCAGTGGGAATTGAACCCACAACCTATGCATTGCCAACACCATGCTCTACCTGCTGAGCCACAGAGAACCAGTAATATTCACAGTCTTGTCATCCCGGCTTTCGCTCTTTTCAAATGAACGTAATCCCGTTTCTCTGGTAAACCTGCAGCATAGCCATAAGTTCAGCTCGGAGTAATTCTGGGGCCGTGTGTTATCAGGGCCTGGACAGACGCTCCGGGACTCCTCGCTGGCTGACGACAACAGAGAGTTTGCGTTCTTACTACTAGCTCAAGGACTCTGCCATGGCCTTGAGCGAGGAATAAGACAATAACAAAATTCACAGTTGTCATTTTCAATTTAAAGAAAAGAAATTGTTCAGTAATCAGCGTTACATTATGTGCTAGTTTTGCCCAAATCTTAAATGGCCAGTTACCAAATCCAGGTAGCGGTTATCAAATCGAATCAAACTCTGACGCGATCATTTGAACATTTCTGCCCCTCACCGCGCACAATGCTCTGAGTTTCGCACAGTTTACATTTGATCGCGGTGTCATTTTTCAGCTTCCTAATTGGGAGGTTCCTGCTGTTCTTTTATCTCTCAGTAGTTCCTCTCTGAAGGTCTGGTTTCAGGAGGAAGGGCGACACGGGTGTCAGAAAGACCCAGAAAGGACGGACACGGTGGCTCCGACCCACCTGTGCCTCTGCCACGGAGGAAGTGTTGCATATCTGTATAATATTACTAGATCGTTCTGCAGTTTTTAGTTTGATGTTCATATTACCAAGAGCAAATACAGAGACACTTTTGAATTTGAACCAAGGCATCAGTGTGGCTACCAGACCTTTGCATATATTATACCTCTGGCTCTGATCTCCTGTCCCTCTTGTTTTTTCACATAGATATATGATTACTATGTTTGTGTCAGTGTTTGTTGACCAAATCTGAACAAAGACTCAATATGGCTATCAGAAATATCGCATGTACACTATCCAACAATTGTGGTTTTAGAGGACGGATCTAGTCATTCTGTATCTATGGCTCTGATTCCCTGTCCATCTGTGTGCGTGTGCGCATATGTGTGTGAGAGAGTGTTGCTGAACTGGGTTGACCCCAAGGTGTCCATGAGTGATAGCCAGTATGGGACAAAGTTGTCGCTGCCTGGCCACAGTGCTCTCCTCAGATTGTGGGGGTTATAAATAGACCCCCCCCCCCTTGCTGACATCACAAAGGACTGGATATGTTTCTCAGTCTTAGGGTTGTGATGACAGCAGTCCTACTCCACAGCGCTGTCGAGACAAAGTGTTGGCTTGTTGGGCAGCAAACAGGCTTCATGGCTATGTGTGTGTGTGTGTGTGTGTGTGTATTTATCTCGTTGTTCTCCATGGTGACATAAACAGGGACAGGAAGTTGTCTCCAGTGTTAGGGGCAGATATGGGCAGATATGTAAGGGGAGGGGGTTTATTTGATCTGTGTCAGCGATGGTAGTTCTCACAGGGTTTTTTCGGAAATGGCGCTACTCACTCCACGCTCCCCAATCACTCGGCTTGGTCCTGTTGCCTCTATTTTAGCCACAGCTGTTTCCGATTCATTTCTGTTGCATCGCGTAGCGATATCGGGCCTAGTCATGCCCTTGTTTTGAGTGTGAAAGGCCAAGAAAAGACTATCTATCTGTCTATCTATCTATCTAATCTATCTGTATTGAATCACCCGCAAGCAGAAGGGCACTCTTTGGCAAATAATTGGACTGATACCATTACTCAGTGTCCATATTTCAATGTGTACAAATGTATCCTACTTTAGACTGAAATAGAGGCTTTGTGCACATAAAAATGAAGATTTTTGAAGTGGGGGAGTGGGGTGGGGGCTGGTCTGAATGCATTTGAAGTTTGCACAAAATGTTGCACAACATTTTTCCCCTTACCTTGGCTGCATTATAGAATCAGCCGTTCTCATCTGCAAATGATTGCATCGTTGATAACCACAACAGGTGGTGCAGTGGCTTTCACTCACGGGTAAAAGTGTATTTTTTCATACGCTCGTATATTTCGGGGGTTTTACGCACCCTCGTTGAGTGCGTGAGTGAAAATAGCGCGGCCGAGTGCTCGTGAACAGAGGAAATGACTCACGGACCTCCATCAGTGGTTACGGGCACACCCAGAGACGGCTTCCGCTGCAGCTCCGACATGTTCAAACGGTGCTGAAAATGCAGCCATCACAGGCACCTAATTGCAGGCAGTCCGGAAAGGGCATTCGGCAGCCCACAGCTGAAACCACAAGGCCTAAACTCTGTGCGCTTAGCAGAGACTCAACTCTGGCCCTCCTGCAGGCGTTACGGCCCTCCGTCAGGGTGCGTAACCCCATTCACCTGCATGGCACTCTTACATTTGGACATTTTTAAAATGATACATTTACCGGCACAGTAAGATGTATCTTGTCGCCTCTTGCAAGGTTCTGTGTGGCTCAGTACGAAGAGCATTAGGGTGTAGGGCAATGCTTAGGTTGTGGGTTCGAGTCCCATTGGGACCACATATACTGAAAAATGCATTCGCTGCTGTAAGTCGCTTCGGATAAAAGCGTCCGCTAAATGGCGTATATTATTGTCTGATTGGTTCCGCACAGGCGGGAGCTCCTCTTGCGTGAGCTCCAGCGCGAAACCAACACCCGCACGCCCAGAGAGGAGGCAGTTTGAGTCGCATAAAGACCACAGCGATTCACCCGACACGGCTTGACTGAATAGTCCAACTCCCTGTGTCTCGCTTGCTCGCTCTCGGTTTCTCTCCCACACTCAGCAAATGTACTAGCCGCTGCTCGACTGAATCGCCCAACTCACTTTTATTCAATCTCTCACTTGCTCTCTCTCCCTCCCTCTCTCTCTCTCTCTCCTGCTCTCGCTCTCACTATTAGCGAACGGGCCTGGGCTCATTCTCTCATATTATCTTCTTTTATGATTTCGCTCACTCCCCCTCTTCTCGATCTCCCTTTTTGTCTCTCTCTCTCTCTCTCTCTCTCTCTCTCTCTCTCCCTGCATTTCCCTCTAATGAGCATCCTTGCGTCAAGCTTGCTGGAGGGAAAGATTATAATGAGGCAGGTTCTCTGTTCCTCCGGGCCTGCTGCTTTACAGTGTATAGGAGGAAATAGTGATGAAATTGACAGCGTTGGGAAGGAGCTTAATGCCGTTGCACCAGGTCTGGGATCGCGCTGTTGGTGGTGGGAGGATGGGGACAGCTGACACTTGACAATCTGTGATGTCTGGGAAAAACCTGATAAGCATATGCATCCTATACTAATTCGATTTCATGACAATGCATATGATTCAGGTCAAAGGTCGTCTGTTTGGGTCATCGAGTTCTTCCATTAATGTGAGTAATTAGTTCCGGAAATATTGAGGAGGTGCGTTTGGTCGGGAGGGATGTTGATTTTGGTTGTGGTGTGTGTGTGCATGCATCTTTGTAATAGGATAAGAGCATGATATTTACAGAACCTCCTGTAGTCTGCCTAGCCAGAGCCCTGGATCTTTAGGCATTGCAGTTTTGACCTTTCTTTTTACACTTTTAGCAAATATGCTCATTTATTTATTTTTGTCCGCGCAAGTCAGACTGAGTGTACATTTCCCATCAAGTTTCTCTGACATCACTGCAGTGGGAGGCTGATACTGTCAAACAATCACAGGCCCCCACAGAAATGTGATCTTACAAAGCCTGTCCTTATTTGTGTTTTGACTTTGAGGTCTTAAACAACTGGCAAGTGTTATTTTTATCATCTGAATAATTGAACAGCTACAGTACCTGAGACAGGACAGCAGCTCAGATTGCAGTCATTAAAAAAATGTGTTGGCTGAACATTAGTGCAACGTTGGTGCAGTGTTGCAGGTGTGGAGAGTGGGGGGAGAGGGATTGTGTTTCACGTGGAATAATAGGACTGTGTGTGTTCTCTCTGGGCTCTACAGTACATTGATAGGAGGACATAGAGTAAAGAGCAGTGATTACAGCAGCAGTGCAGAGCACTGGTCAGAGCAGCAGTGTGGAGCAGTGGTTAGGGCTACAAAAGAACAAATGCAAGATAAATAATCAAATGTATATATAGCCAGATCACATGGACACATGGGACCACATGATAAAAAGCATCAGCATCAGCAGTCAGTGTGAAGTAATGGTCACTTGGTTTCCTCAAAACATTGCTGCAATGTTTTTTTGTGATATTTTGTATCATTATAGATTATGGGAACATCCTCTGCATTTGTGCTGTTACTTTAGTTTGATTTGTCAGTCACATAAATATGATCAGTATTGGCATTCAGAGAAACAGAGGGCCTGCACACCAGCTTTCTGCAAACAAAGATGTTCTCTGATTCTGACTTTGATAAACTGTCTTCTCCCACCACCCACTTAGTAATGAGCAAACACATTTTCTTCGTGCCACCCCTTATTAAAATATTGTCTGCTCGTATATGGAATTACATTTATTTTTGCATATCAAAACATGCAGAGCACACAGCAAGCAGCATTTAATCTGACTGGTGTGAATGTCAAAGGGAAAGTGTATAATATATAATAATAAGTTATGTCATCTCGTGACCCAATTCAACCCCTCCCACAAGCCGCCAGTGGGTCACGACCCACAGTTTGGGAACCACCAGTCTAAACAGGCACAACCTTTTATTACGATCAGTTAGGTCACAATGTATTGTCTCCTCACCCAGGACCCTTAGCATAGCGGGGGCAGGCAGTGTGGTATAATGGTTAGGGAACTGGGCTTGTAACGTTAAGGTTGCAGGTTCAATCCCCAGGTGGGACACTGCCGTTGTACCCTTGAGCAAGGTACTTAACCTGAATTGCTTCAGTTAATATCCAGCTGTATAAATGGATTGTAAACTGTAAGTTGCTCTGGATAAGAGCGTCTGCTAAATGCCTGTAATATAGCTTAAATGCAGCGGGGGCGTTTTGTAAAGGAGCTCACCGCTTTCAAATGTGAACCCGTAACCTTATGGTCACGAAACCCCCGGCTGCCTGACCGCTGCCCCACACTGTCGTCCCGAGATACGAACAGGGAAATCAGGACAGAAACCGATCCATTGTGGTGGAGACAGGGTCTGGGAACGTCCGACCGTGGGACGTTCCACACTGCTTCCCGTATCCTCTGACAGGACTCCGCTGAAAGCCCTCGAGCAAAGTACTGTGGTCCCCTGCAGGCACTCAATCCACCGGAGAGAGTGAACGTGTACACCGCAGTGTGAAAACTCCAAGCACATGCAAGTCAGCAGGCACATTGATAAATGATGGAATGGCACAACGCCCTGGGCAGAGGGGACATGGGGTTTTTTTTTGAGACGAGGGGGGCGGGGGCGCTGTAATGAGGCGGTGATATTGTCCAGGTGTTTATGGTCCCGCCTGATCGGCTGAGTGCAACTGTGGGGGCAGCCTGCTGCTGTGCTGCTAAATATATCACCCCCAAACAAAAACTCACACCTGTGCTAACAGAGTGGGGGGGAGAGCGGGGGAGAGAGGGGGATAAAAGAGAGGGAGGGGGAGGGGAGAGAGAGAGAGGGCCAGGGAGGGAAAAGGAGAGGGAGAGAGAGAGAGAGGGAGACATTTGAAATGTCTCAATTATTCATGTGAATTGTATAGGTATACTTGTATTGTCTTCATTACTGTTGTTATAGTATATCCCTCATGTAGAATGCTTTGGCAATATAAATATTGTTTTTTCCATGGCAATGATGCAAACTTGAATTGAATTCAGTGGGAGAGAGAGAATGAGAGACTGGAGTGGGAGAGAGGGAGAGAGAGAGAAGGAAAGAGAGTGAAATACGCAATGTTTATTTTCTCATGTTCACTAGTGAAAATGTATACTGGTGTGTTTTGTTTTTAATTTGTATTGTTTATGTTTCGGGTTTTTTTCTACATATATGTTACACAATGTTCATTTTATGTCAATATTTGCTCTGTGTTTCATGCCAATAAAAGATATTGAATTGAAATGTAATTGAGAGAGAGAGAGAGAGGGAACAAGAGAGAGCTAGGCATCCAGTCCCACAGTGCCAGAGCATGCTCGTTTGCCAGCCCTGTACTCACTCGTGGCAAACCAGCTTAAACGCCGAAATTCTCTCCCGTCTCTGACAGAGTTAATAAGGCAGAATAATCTCCACCCCTCTGCACCCTGGCCCCGCCTCCGCCCGCTTCACTCCTCAGAAGAAAACAATGTTCATAAAGAACTGCACCAACATTGCACTAGTGTTCACAAAGCACTGCACCCGCATGGCACTAATATTCATAAAGCACTGCACCCGCATGGCACTAATATTCATAAAACACTGCACCAGCATTGCACTAGTGTTCATAAAGCACTGCACCCGCATTGCACTAATATTCATAAAGCACTGCACCAGCATTGCACTAGTGTTCATAAAGCACTGCACCCGCATGGCACTAGTGTTCATAAAGCACTGCACCCGCATTGGCACTAATATTCATAAAGCACTGCACCAGCATTGCACTAGTGTTCGTAAAGCACTGCACCAGCATTGCACATAAAGCACTGCACCATGGCACTAGTGGCACTGCACCAGCATTGCACTAGTGTTCATAAAGCACTGCACTGGCACTAATATTCATAAAGCACTGCACCAGCATTGCACTAATATTCATAAAGCACTGCACCCGCAGAGCACTAATATTCATAAAGCACTGCACCAGCATTGCACTAGTGTTCGTAAAGCCACCGAGTTATGCAGTTATCTGCCTTCTCTGCAGACTCCACGCTGTGGGAATTCCGGCCGAACAGACGGTAAAAATCCAGATTTTCACATCACCCTCTGCTCCAGGGGCTCATGGGATGTCCCTGAGCTACTTTGGAGGACTAGATAAATCTTTTAATCCTGTTTTTTTTATTCACAATATGCCATTCAATGAAATGGCTCTCTCTTCCATGGGCGGAACGGAGATAGGAGCCCAAACATGCGGCTGGTCTGATTTAACCGCACTGCACAGTGGTGCAGCTTTGGACTATGGGTTCAAAGGGAATTTTGAGCTGCTGCCATCGATTTCATTTTTCAAAAGGTGTGTGTGGGAAGTCGGGAACATGAGGGTACAGAGGTTTGGAAAGCGCCGATCCACAAGGCCCAGTGTCGGCCTCTTATCTGGTTTAAAAGGCGCCGGGTGTGAGGGAGGGAGCAAGGCAGGTTCTTTAGGCACCGTTGCGACACTGTCACAGTGAGTTTGGGCTGCGGTCAGAGGCAGGAAGTGTGAGAGGGAAGTGCCTGACGCGAGGTGATAATGGTGACGCAGCATTTTGGGGAAGTGGGTCTCAGTGTTTGGAGGCAGTTTCGCAATGTGTGACACAGTGAGGTGTGTCCCAGCGCTTTAATTTCAGCAGTAGATCTCAGAAAGCAAGATATTGTAACCTATGGTGTATGTGTGCATATATATACAGTATATACATATGTATTGAATGTATTTATATATTATATATACATTATATATGCTGTGTTTGTGTATGCAATTGTATATATATCTATATATGTATATTTATACACTACACACACACAGGTGTGCTGATATTTAGAAATATAGATGAATGTAATGTATAGAGCTTTTTTTTAGCACTGCACTTCCCTACATATGTGTACATACAGTGATAATGCACGTGTATGAATTCCAGAAAGAAACGTCATTATAAATATGACATGTTCCTAAAACTTTTTAATGTATAAATCTCTCACCAAATCACGATGTGAACTGTGCAAGTGTTGTGGTTCACAACTCTAATATTGTGACCTCAGAGCATGCCCTCTAAGTTTGATGGTGGAAGAGGTGTTGATATTGATGTTTTTAGACCCGTTGTTGTTGAGGTTTCTGTTTAACGTGTTGCAGCGTACACATCAGGATGATTTTCTCAGGACCTTGATGCTTGGTGGTATTTGTATTTGAAGGGGAAAAAAGAACAATTTCCACCTGTTTTCCATGGTCTTAAGCAGGAAGCCCAAGAAAGCTTAACGTGTGCATGAGTGGGAATGTTTGAGTGAATGTGTTTGTGAGTAGGCATGTTTGTGTTTGGATGCATGTGTTTGTGAGCATACATGTTTGTGTGTTTGGATGCATGTGTCTGTGAGTGTGTGCACGTGTGTGTTTGGATGCATGTGGTTGTAAGAGTGCATGTGTGTGTGTGTGTTTGGATGTGTTTGTGAGTTTGTGAGTTTGCACAGTATGTGCATGTGTGAAAGCTTATGTGCTCATGGCGATGGGTTATTACAAACCGTAGTGTCATTATGGGATTAGTCTTCTCAGTGGTTAAGGCACAGTGGGACAATGGGATGAAGGCAAGGAAATGCGTCTGTAGTTCGGATGGGTTATAGAGAATGAAGCTCTTTGATGAACTGCTTTGTGGCTTTTGCTACTGCTTTGCATGACAGGATGGCGCTTTGCCTGACAAGGTTGTTTGTACAGAGAGTTTGAGTAGTTTTTTGCTACTATTTTTGGTCGTTAAGATTATTGGCATTGTACTTTGTATTTTTTATTTTATTTTGGCGTTTTATCATCAAAAAGGATATGTGGATTTGCTCTTAAGGTGAACTTTTTTGCTGTTAGGAGACAGATTTTTTCCCCGCCAAGCTTGTTAAAAAGCTAACCAATTACCAAATTTCGGCATTACGCCTAGCTGACGTGAGGTTTTTGTGGTTTTCCGCCCTCTCAGGAGCAAATCCAAGAGCAGGGGAATATTCGATAACTAACTAGCTTTTGTTTGTTTAATTTTAAGCGTTGAGATATGGCCGTTTCAGTTGGCTGCTGCTAGCTTGCTCGCTACAGGCAACTGGACCTAAAGTTTGTTAGTTAGCTATAGGAAGGGGTTTTGTTGCCATTTTGTCATTTCTGCACCTGACTGTTCGGAGCCACCTCAGTGATGATCGTATGTTTACCGACTTGTTGTCTCTGTTTTGGCAGTAATTTGTTCAGTTGCAAGGAGAGTCAGACTAATAGTGTCCTAATAGTGTTTCCATACTAATAGAGTGGTTCTGTGTGGCTCAGTAGGTAGAGCATGGCATTGACAATGCTTAGGTTGTGGGTTCGATCCCCACTGGGGCCACATATACTGAAAAATGTGTACATTCACTACTGTAAGTCGCTTTGGATAAAGCGTCCACTAAATGGCATATATTTTATTATATATTATAATACTTAGGGGTTAAATATGGCCATCGGCAGTGCAATGCGAGTGTTGCAGAATGATTGCGTTTCTGGAGGGAGACTGGACAGGAGGCTTTTGTCAGGCTTGACCATTTTCAGCTTGTGAAGCATCTCAAGAGCAAGATTCAGCAAGCCCAACTTGCTGGTCTCCACTGCCCTGCAGAATTTGTTCCAGGAACTTATTAGTATGCCTTTTAGAAAGTTAGCATGCACACCGAAGCTGGGTATCTCCAGAGTGTGTGGTGTCCAACCAATTCCAGCCCTTGCTGGAAGAGGATCTGACCCAGCCCTCTGTGAGTGCGAGGACTGACGAGCCCCAGCCACACCACCCAGGAATAGGGAGTTAGTGGTACTGGGGGACTCAATTATTAGAGTATAGTCTGTTTGCAGGAAAAGGAGTTTCAAATGGCATGTTGCCTGCCTGGTGCTCAGGTCAGAGACCTGAACACACGGACAAGCTCCTGGCTAGAGCAGGGGTGGATCCAGTGGTGCTGGTCCATGTTGGAGCTAATGACATAGGTAAGGGTAGGTTTGAGGTTCTGCAGGACAAATTTATAGAATTAGGATCAAAGTTAAGGAGCAGAACCTCTACGGTGGTCTTCTCAGGAATTCTGCCAGTACCACATGCTAGTAATGGGTAGCAGAATTTTATATGGAGATTTAACATGTGGTTGCAAACTTGGTGTAGGAAAGAGGGGTACAGGTTTATGGGGCACTGGGACTCCTTTTGGAACAGGGGTGACCTCTACAAGCGGGACTGGCTACCTGAACCGGAGGGGGACAGCTGCATTATGTCAGCGTATGCTTAGGGTAGCAGAGGAAGATTTAAACTAGGGACTGGGGGGGCAGGGAGGGAAATTAGTATTAAGGATAGGGAGGCACAGACCACCCAGATGGAAGATGCTGGGCAGAGTATAATAATAACTGTGAGGATTTCATTAATGAAGATCTAATCTGATCATAATGTGAATAGAGGTGGTTCGGCACAGTTATGTGTGGAGGAAAAGGACAATAAAAGTGTGAGTAAGGCTCTGAAGTTCCTGTGTTTGAATGCTAGAAGCATAACAAATACATTTTTGGAACTGGAGGCTATCATATTGAATGGGGGTTATGACATTGTTGGGATTACAGAAACATGGCGTGGTGCAGCGGATGGGGATGAATATAATGTGGAGGGTTACAAATTGTTTAGAAAAGCTAGAACTAATAAAAGAGGAGGGGGAGTGGCCCTTTATGTGAAAGACGAAAAGTAAGGAAAAATAGGATGGAAAAATGTCTCCAGAGTGGATGACTAAATCTTTACGAGAGATTTTGAGGGAAAAGAGGCGACTGTACAGACTATATAAAAAGGAAAACTCAGACAGAAACAAGGTAAATTATTGTAATATGCAGGCTAAGGCTAAAATGGAAATACGAGCAGCTAAAAGCCAGTTTGAAATAAACCCAAGATGCAAAATCCTAAACAGTTTTTTCAATATTGTAGTAGAAATGGGAAAGCTAATGATGAGATTAAGTTCATTAAGAATAAGGAAGGAACTTTGGTTTATAATAATATGGATATTTCTAACACACTAAACAGTTACTTTGTTGAGAGCTTTACCAGAGAAGAGGTTATAAATATGCCAAAATGTATAGCCAATGTACAGAATGTTTTGGAGGACTTTGAGATAAGGGATGTAGAAGTACTACAAAAACTCCAAAAACTAAAAAACTATAAACTACAAAACTACAAATAAGGCAGCAGGCCTTGATGGCATATATCCCAGAGTACTAAAAGAACTTGGAGAAATTATATATAAACCACGAGGTATGTTTATGCAATCCATAAACACTGGAGAAATACCAGATGACTGGAAGCAGGGTAGTATAATTTCAATACATAAGAAAGGACCCAGGGAACTATAAGCCTGTCAGTTTAACTTGCATCTCATGTAAAATACTGGAATGTATTATTAGGGACAAGTTGGAATCATTCTTAAAAAATAATAGCCTTTTAAGGGAGAGCCAACATGTTTTTTTCAAGGGGAGGTCATGCCTATCAAACCTCCTGAACTTTTTTTAAGAGGCTACAAAGTGTTTTGAACTGAACCAGGCTTATGATATTATATATTTGGACTTTCAAAAAGCATTTGACAAGGTACCACATGAGAGGCTCATTGTTCAAATTAATTGGCTGCAAGAGGGAATACAAAGAGGAGCAGTAGGTGGGGTTGTATCTGGCCTAGGTGCTGTGGGCAAGTGGAGTCCCGCATGGATCGATTTATTTAGTAGCAAAATAGTTACATTTGCAGATGATACTAAACTTGGCGTTTTAGCAAACAGTTTGGAATCGACTAAAGTAATCCAAGATGATTTCAACAAAATCCAAGAATGGGCAGACACATGGCAGATGACATTCAATATTGCTAAATGTAAAGTTTAGCAATATGGGAAATAAAAACATAAGCAGTGTGCTACAGCACTGAAAAGGCAAACAGGATGCTGGGATACATAGCAAAAAGTATTGAGTATAAATCAAAGGAGGTTATCTTCTTTTCGTTTCTTTGAAGCGTGGTGTTTATATGCCATTTTCCCATTTCTGTACACAGTCCTTTGCATTTTTGTTGAACATTGCAAGGTCTTTTGAGCTGCAAGGGTTGGGTAGTAGAGAGCAGACAAGGCAGTGCCCCATAGTGTGGTCTGCTTCACCAGATTCACAGGTGGTTGGGCCAGTCTTGTAGCCCCATCTGGCCAGAGCAGCTTTTGACCGTCCCGTTCTCGTTCTCAGGCGGTTGAGTGTTTTCCACTGAGCCCATGGTGCTTCTAGGCCATAGGCTTATAGGCTTCCTATAATAATGTTATATAATGCCTTTGTCAGACCTCCCTTAGAGTACTGTGTGCAGTTCTGGTTACCACACTACAAGAAGGATATAGAAGCGCTTGAAAAAGCGGTACCTGATACCTGGTATGAAAGGTAAAAGTTATGAGGATAGACTTCAGGCACTCAATCTATTTAAGCTTAGCAAACGGAGACTTTTTGATTTCGTTTTTTAAATACCTAAAAGGGATTAACAAAGTGAACTACCAAAGATATTTTAAGATAAGTTCAGTTAGCAGAACAAGAGGTCACAGGTGGAAATGAGTTTAAGGCAAATTCAGCAAGGATATTAGGAAGTTTTTCTTTAAACAGAGAGTTGAATGGTTCAATGCCTGAAACAGCTTGTCAGGTCAGGTAGTAGAGGCAGAAACACTTGGGCTATTCAAATTCAGGCTAGATGCAGTACTAGATACTCTTTAGATTACGAGACATGATGAGCCTAGATGGGCTGAATGGCCTGTTCTCGTCACCATGTATGTTCTTACATTGACATTTTTACATTTTAGGCATTTAGCAGACGCTCTTATCCAGAGCGACTTACACAGTTTACATTTCTTAACATACAATCCATTTATACAGCTGGATATTTTACTGAAGCAATTCAGGTTAAGTACCTTGCTCAAGGGTACAACAGCAGATGTGTCCCACCTGGGGATTGAACCTGCAACCTCTGAGTTACAAGTCCAGTTCCCTAACCATTATACTACATGTAACCCTCTTCTAATGTCTTCTTATGTAACCTCGGGAATTGTGGAACTGCCATGTGTTGTCAATCACTAGCTTGAAGGAACTAATAAAAGGGCAGTGCCCTCCATAGAAAAACATTAGTCGGTTGACTGCTGGCTCAGATTGTTAGAATGTGAACAAAAACCTGTCCCCAACCCACCCAAAAACCAAACAAAACTGGAATGTGTGGCTCTGGATGAAATAGTTGATGAGATAATGTCAGGTAAAGGTGGAGTGCTAGTGTAACGGGTGTGGTCTCTCTCTCTTCAGGATTATCCATGAGGATGGCTTCTCTGGGGATGATGTGAAGCAGTACAAGCCTGTGGTCTACAGCAACACCATCCAGTCCCTGGCAGCCATCGTCCGTGCCATGGACACACTGGGGCTGGAGTATGGAGACAAGGAGAGGAAAGTGAGTCACCCTTTACACACACATACGCACACACATACACACACATGCACGCACGCACGCACACACACACACACACAGGCATGCACATAGACATGCACGCACACACATGCGCACACACATGCACGCAGACACACACACGTGCACACACACACACACACACACGCACACGCGCACACACAAATACATGCACCCACGTACATGCGCACACACACACTTACTCAAGTGCATACAGACACACACACAAGCATGCACACACCTTGCAGCACTTTCTCATACACATTTACATTTAATTCACAAGGATTATTAGCTTGACAGGATATTTGAAGTGTTGCCAAAGAAGGCTATACCAATGTCCAAAGCACACACTCACCCCACCACACACACTCGCCGTCCCCTCACACACACACACACACACACACACACTCACAGAAACTCATCCCACTGCCACACACATTTGCTGTCCTCTGACACACACACACACACACACACACACCATATACACAACCTCACCCACTGTCTCACCCACTCATAACTGTCCTTACCACAGAAGAGAAGTGAAAGCTGTCAGTCAGCCCCAGTCTGAGAGCCTCAGTGAGTCCCCACTCTGTGTAACACTGAGACGAGGAGTACAGGAAATGCAGATTGCTGTCCCCAGCGCAGTCTACTTCTTCCCCAGCTGTACAAGCTCTCATCACAAACAAGGAAACAACCCACAGCTAGTTATGTGGATGGCAATGACATTGATGATAATGATTATAATAATGACTGTGTGAAAAATATGAAGAAATATGATGGTGATGATGATGATGATGATGATGATGATGATGATGATGATGATGAATAATTACCATGGTTTCCATAGCCTTCTGACCCCACAGTGTCAGGTGTCTGATGGACTGTTGATCCCTCTCGGTGGGCTCATGTGTGTGGTAGTGCATAGTGCGTAGACATCGAAACTGCAGAGCAAATTAGCAAAATGGCTATGGGCCGACAGGAGGGGCGGTGTATTCTGTCTCTGGGGCTTTGGACAGTAGGCTGCTGAGAGGGTAAGGGGCTCCAGTGAGCTCTTCAGCTTCCTGGAGGGAGGGTCTCCGTGCCTCAGGGGTCAGAGGTCAGAGGTCACAGGGTCACTGTTGTCTGCTCTCCTGAAGTGTGGCTCAGACCATACGAGTGGAGAAAACTCCAGTGGCCAAATGACCGCGATTATGCTTCTGTTACCTAACCTGCATGAACGGGATGACCCCAACACATTTCCCACTCCCTCTGTGCCTGCCCTCTCTCTCCTCTGGCTGTAAAAATAGCCGAGATCACTGTCCTGTCCAAGAAGGCCTTTTATTTTAATCAAATCTGCGCCATCGATACCCAGGAATTTGAGGTCTCAAATCTTAGCTCCTTTACGGCAAATATTGATTTTCATATCTTCCATTTCACCGTATAACCCTAGAGGCCTTTTTTAAATATGAGATTGTTTTCTCACAGGAAGCAGCAGTGTGTGAAGGGGGGGGGCGTATTAGCCAATCACAGACAGCGAGGTGACAGAAAGGATTACTCTGTGTGTCCCAGTGACCCTGTGACCTCTGGGAGAATCAAGTGTCGTTCAGCGGGCCGAGAAGTCGATCCCTTCTGACTGAGGAAAGAGAGAGAGAGAGACAGAAAGAGACAGAGAGGAAGAGAGAGACACAGATACAGAGAGAGATCGAGATGCAGTGAAAGGGAGCGAAAACAAATTAGACTATTTCTGCTGAGGTTCCTGTGTTATTGTTAAATCTTTGGAAATATATGCAAATATGTTCCGCCTATGAAGCATTTGAAATTGTAATTTAATTGAAAACTGAAACTTGAGAGGGCCAGGGAATGGCAGAGGGAGAGGAAGAGAGGGAAATAGAAACAGCAGGGGGGAGATGAAGAGGGAGAGAGAGGGAGAGAGAGAAAACGAGAGAGAGAGAGAGATGGAGGGAGGGAGAAAACAGAGAGTCCCAGGGGTCGGTGTCTGTTCCAGGCTGTGCTGGCCCCGCGTTGCGCGAGGAACATGTTGTCTCAGCGGTATGGAAATGAGCCTGCACTTTAGCATGAGGTGTGCCACTAGGGGAACTGGGGGTGGGGGTGGGGGAGTAATAATGAGGCCCTGTAACCAGGATCTGTATTTAGATGCAACAAAAAAAAGATAATGTTGGGTAAAATGGCCTTTTAATTTTTATTATGGCCATTGCCGTGTTTACCTCAAGCATTCCTGGTAGGAATAATAGCTAGGGAGGAGCAGTGTATTGTGAATCAGTAAAATAGGCCACGATCTGCCATTCTTGCCAACCCACCTCTCCTCTCCTCCACAGAGCAAGGCACACACACACACCCTGTCCCTGTCCATTAACTCTGACATTTTACATGAATCTGCTTTGTGTCACAAAGCTCCTTCTCTCTCTCTCTCTCTCGCTCTCTCTCTCTCTCTCATATATATATATGTATATGCAGTATATACATGCAATCTTATGCTCGCTTCCTGGGAGCTGAATTGAGCCCATGTTAGACAGGGGTGTGTACATATGGAGTCGTATGCACTCTCTTGATCAGCTCTGTGATTTCTGGTGTGAGAACCCTGGGGGATTGACCCAAACCCAATCACCCACCCACCCCTCCAACCCTCCCCTTTCCCCATCCCACCCCACCCCCCATATCCCCAGACACCTGTTCTCATTTCATCTTCCTTATGTTATCCAGCCAACACTTTGCCACCCCCCCAAGTTGCAATGCGATGCACAAGTAGTTGCAGCGGCTTTGTGAGGATATTGGAAGTTGAGCCTCTCTCTCTCTCTCTTCCTCTCTTTCTCTCTTGCTCTCTCCCTCTCTTTCTCTGTTGCTCTCTCCCTCTCTCTCTCTCTCTCTCTCCCTCTCCCTCCCTCTCCCTCTCTCTCTCACTCCCTCTCTCTCCCTCTCTCTCTCTCCCTCTCTCCCTCTTTCTCTTGCTCCCTCTCTCTCTCCCTCTCTCTCTCACTCTCTCTCTCTCTCTCTCTCTCTCTCTCACTTTCTTGTGGCACCGGCTCAACAGAGCCTGTTTCCCTCTCTGGGGCTTGTTGACATTCTCCCTGATCTCTCGCTGCGATCCTGGCCTGTTGCCATGGCTACCCGATGTCTTGCCTCCCTCTCGTCACATTCCGCAGGTCTGTCTCCAGGGGCGATGTCATTCGCACGCGGGCCGTGTCGGAACACGGCGCCGCTAAAACACAAGACACAAACATGGCTGCGCAGCCCGGCTGCACTCACCGCATTAAACAGCAAGACTTTATTCTAATGTCTCCATTTAGGGCAACACCTATCATACCCTCATGGATATTCAAGTTCAAATGACAACTGAGCTGACATTTGGAGCCGCTTCTCTTCTCTCTATTCGACCTTTCCGTTGCAAACAAGCAGGTCTCTCTGCCAGCCTGCATCCCTGCCTCCACTGTCACACCTCGACTCTACACACAGGACTGTGTTGGGGTGGGGCGTGTCACTGTGTTGGGGTAGGCTGTGTCTCTGTTTTTGCGTGGGGTGTGTCACTGTGTTGGGGTGGGGTGTGTCACTGTGTTGGGGTGGGGCTGTGTCACTGTTTTGAGGTGGGGTATGTCACTGTGTTGGGGTAGGGCATGTCTCTTTTGGGGTGGAGTGTGTCACTGTGTTGGGGTGGGGCGTGTCACTGTGTTGGGGTGGGGTGTGTCACTGTGTTGGGGTGGGCTGTGGTGGGGCGTGTCACTGTGTTGGGGTGGGGTGTGTCACTGTTTTTGGGTGGGGCGTGTCACTGTGTTGGGGTGGGGTGTGTCACTGTGTTGGGGTGGGCTGTGTCACTGTTTTGGGGTGGGGCGTGTCACTGTTTGGGGTGGGGTGTGTCACTGTCACTGTGTTGGGGTGGGGCGTGTCACTGTGTTGGGGTGGGGCGTGTCACTGTGTTGGGGTGGGGTGTGTCACTGTTTTGGGTGGGTGTGTCACTCACTGTGTTGGGGTGGGGGGTCACTGTGTTGGGGTGGGGTGTGTCACTGTATTGGGGTGGGGTGTGTCACTGTGTTGGGTGGGGTGTGTCACTGTTTTGGGGTGGGGTGTGTCACTGTGTCTGAGTGCAGTTTCGGGTTGAACAGTCAGCGCCCCCCAGATCCCAGCCCCACTGACGGCAGTGATGGTGGTGTATTTGGACTCCGCCGCCAGGAGCAATCCAGCCAGCTGGTGGGGACCGGCTAGCCCATATGGGCCGCCCCATGTCTGGGACTAATATGGTTACCCCTCTGGTCCTACTGCCAGCACCTCCATGCAGCCTCACTCGGCCAAGATCAACCAACATGTCCATCTGGGCCGCACCAGACCATGTAATTACCACATGCAGATTTATGCAAAACAGCGTCGAAAAATTGAGCTGAAGATGAAATTACAGAGGAAGACTGAGGCAGGGGTTCTGTGAAACAGAGTGAGACATCCAGAGCCTCGAGTGGCCCCCAGGACGTAGGCACGGAGACAAAGTCACAGGAAAGGCACATGCACAAGACCCTGAGCACAAAATACAGCTGTGCACATTTAGAAAGGTTCTTTCTATGTAGAAAAGACATTGACTCCTTGATCAAATTCTTCATTTAGACCAAACAATGAAGGAATTTAATTGTCAAACAATGATATGGAGAGTTGGGCTGGCTGTTGAATAGTCTTGACTAAGGGTAGGAATGTCGAAAAGTTTGCCTTTTCATTTATAAATGTTGGGAGATAGGTCCTGTGTGTTTGTAGGAAATAGACCATTGTGTCGGTAACAATATCTTCTCCCACCAGCATGTAAAAATATTGTACAGAGTGAATGCTTACATTTATAAATTGTACACATAGTTACAAATATCCAAGATAGGAAATATGCGCATAACCAGCCACAGTGTACAGAACCTATTTTCCAAACATCAGTGAACCCCAAGGGTCCAGTGAGGCGAGGCCTGCCTCATTACTGCTGATGTCACGAGTCTGTGTAGTCATGGCAACTGGAGGCGTGGCCGTTTTGGGGGGGAAGTGGGGGAGTTTCATACTAGGGACAGGAGGATCAGCAGAGGCAGGTGCCCCTGACAACACCCCCCCCAAGCAGGCACCAGGTTAGTCCCAGCTGCTGGGGGCTACGCTGTGTTGCTGACAGCACTCTCGGCGAACAATGAGGCACGCGGCGCATCGAGCCCCAGACACGCCCGCAGAGAGTGCCCCCCCCTACCCCCACCACTCAGCCGCTCCCCAGCTCCCTCTGGGCCTCCACACTGCACCTTTGGATTAAGCAGGGTGGTTTTCAGGAACACTGACACACTAGGCCAGATGTGGCATGAACAGCACTTTCCCCGATATGAATAACAAAGAGGCAGGCAACAGGAGAAATAATGCACTGTAATTAATGTCTGCATATTCAGAAAAGATGATTAGCTGTTTTTTTGGGAGGGGGGTTACTTGATTTCCACAATCTGGCGCAGAATGTATGTACTCTCCTCCCCGCTCTGCTGTACAGGGATACAGCAGCCCTTAAAGGATCCGCTCTGAGACGGACTCCATCTCCAGTGCTGTAGAGACGGTCTCATCCATATGTATCTTCGCGGTTCTGTGCCGTCTTACATAAGATCCTCATGCAGCGCCACAGATGCCAGCACTGCAGCAGGCTGGCAGCGTGGGCGGAGCGTTCGCTGTGACATCACACACATGAGAGGGTATTGATGTATCGATACCGGCGGGCAGTGCTTTGAAGTTTCAGCTGGAGGCAAAAAGGAGTATGGATTTCAGCTCACGTGTGTGAAGGTCAATTGGTTCAAAACCTACAGATTAACCGGGATTATACATAGGGGCCAGAGAAGGGTGAAATTCCCAGGATGGTTGGGTGCACATTGTTGCAAAATCCTGCAACGAGAGAGAGAGAGAGAGAGAGAGAGAGAGAGGACTTCACTGCCCTGAAAAATCATTCCAAACTGAAAATGCGTTAGCCAGCTTAAAAAAAAAAAAAAAATTAACAATCGAATACAAGTAAAATCTAAATCAATAATTCAACAGCTCACTCGGTTGGTTCAGCCAATGAAGTAAAACTTTTTAAGGAAAGTACAATTACACTGGAGTAATTGTGTCATTAAAATACCCCTTGGTAAATGTCTGATAAACATGCATTTGCAACCGCCACGGTGGCACGATTCTTGGGGAAAAGCATGAGCCTGTTCTCTGTCAACAGCACAGCGAGCACATGGTGTCAGAAAGGGCTTGCTGTTTAATGATAATGGTAGACCGCAAACCAGGAAAAGGTGAACGTGGGCGTACGCTTATGAAAGATTTGGACCTTTTAATGAAGTGTTTACTTTACACCCCTCACAAAGCTCTACCAGATATGGAGCCTGGACACACAAACAAACACCGACGCACACAAACATGCGCAGACACGCGCGCCACGCACGCAAGCGTGCACGCGCACTAAAAACGCACGGCGATTGCGTTAACACTTTTTTTGCGTGTGATTTCCAGCATTCCCGTGACATTCTCTCCACGTGACACGGAAAAGGTCCCTGCAGCGTTGGGAGGGATGTTGCGTGGAGCCTGGGGGTCCCTTGTGGCCCCCGCGGCCCCCCCATCCCTCCTCGCTAATGAGGGTCTTGATTGCCGCCTTGCCGGCAGCGCCACGCCTGAAGACGAGGGATAATGCGCTTATTTATAGATCCCCCCCCCCTTCCCCCGATCAATAGCCTACTGGCAGGGAACATGGCAGGGAGATTTTTAATAGACTGCCTCCCTGTTACATTTCAGCCGAGAAACCCCCGGTACCAACGTCGGGCCGGGAGGACCGGATCCGTATCGAACCCATTCTCTTAAATAATGAATCTCAGGGAAGCTCAGGGTTTCTCTTCCTCCTTGTGCGGCGCTCTATGTCTCCCTCCGTCCCGGGCCGCGCCCGTCTCCCAACCTGTGGAGGAGAAGTTTGCCACAACTTCCAAATCGCAGAACTTTTCCACTTGTGATTGCCGCTTAAGTATGGAATAGGCGTCAAACTAGGTAGAGCGATTTGCTGTCGAGGTAAGTCGAATAGTGAGGTGAAAGAAGTGAGGGGCTTGGTGCAGCCCCGCCCTGCCCATCACCTGCCCACCCCCCCCCTGCTATAACAGGGACTCTCTGTTTAAACAGCTAACCTGGCATCGATACTTTTAATCTGGAGGACGACAATAAACCGATAGGGAGAAGAACAAACAGCATTCTAGCCAGATGGCCTTTGTTGGTGTGTGGGAAGACTGTGCTACCCAACCCTCGCCCTGTCTCATTCACTCTCGTCTTCTTCAGGGAAAAGCACATCTTGCCATTTTGTGTGTGGTTTGTTTTGTGTGTGTGTGTTTGTGTGTGTGTGTGTGTGTGTGTGTGTGCGCCTGCTTGTCATGTTTTAGGTTGTCATTCTGTTCATAATTATGCATGGATTCACTGGTATTTACATCATCTTGGTGGTTCATCCTCATTCAGCATGCCCACCAGTTCAGCCGATACACACGCCTTTAAGGTCAGAGAATCTTCCCTGGGATTTCTGAGCATGACGGCATCAGATGTGATTTATGTCTATGCAGGTGTGTGTGTGTGTGTGTGTGTATGCATGTGGTGTGTGTGTGTGTGTATACATGTGGTGTGTGTGTGTGTGTGTGTGTGTGCATGTGTGCATGTGGTGTGTGTGTGTGTGTGTGTGTGTGTATGCATGTGGTGTGTGTGTGTGTGTATACATGTGTGTGTGTGTGTGTGTGTGTGTGTGTGTGTGTGTGTGTGTGTGTGCATGTGGTGTGTGTGCATATGGGGTGTATGTGTGTGTGTGTGTGTGTGTGTGTGTGTATGCATGTGGTGTGTGTGTGTGTGTGTGTGGTGTGTGTGTGTGTGTGTGTGTGCATGTGGTGTGTGTGTGTGTGTGTGTGTGTGTGCGCGCGCAGGGTCAGGAAACGGAGGGCGCGTTCGCTGTGATTCACTCTCTCTGCCAGCTGCCAGCTGTCGCTGGAGGAGGTCTGAATCATGTGACCACCAGCCGGTGGGCGGGACGCTATGGGTGGAACTCTGCTGCGTGCTCACCAGCAGACCCGCAGGTGGAGGGCGGCTCTCTCTCAGGTGCGCGGCCCCCGCACACAGGAGAGCGGGGGGGGAGGGGAGGCTGATTTTAAACTTTATGGATGGGTTTGATTACATTGGGAGCGGTGTACAGTTCATCTCTGCTGGGAGGGTACGTGTGACACCGCCTCCCTCTGATTGATGAGAGAAAGCCAGAGAGAGCTGGTTCGGCAAGCGACATCTGAGAGAGCTGCGGTACTGAAAGGTGAAATGGATTTATGTTCTTGTTTTCGAGGAAGTGACGGCTGTTTCACTGCACAAGTCTCAAGCTCCCCTTTTGTGTCGACCCCTCTCTCTTTTCTCCAAGGTCAACCGTCACGGGGCAGGTTGACTTGTGTACTGTCCTGGCCAAACAGAACGCGGCCTTCCTTCTATAATTCTCCTCAATGAGGCTGTCCAGGGATCAGGGAATGTGATTATGAGAATGATCTATTCACTGCAGAATTGTGTATCTGGGTGGCCATCTTGGACAGGGTTGAATCTGAGTCTTTTTCAGATTGCTTGAGATTGTTCTAAATATTACAGTGTGTCTGGGTCAGAACTGAGGTCATTTTAGGTCTTGAGGATGCTGTGCTTTTTCATTCAGTCAGCACACCCTGCTGGGAAGACAGTTTATCTTTAATGGTCTATAGGCTTTTACCTTCGAGGGCTTTGAAAGTACACTCATGCAGATTTATTGAAAAACAGCACTGGCCATCATCGTCATCACTATCTTCTCAAGCTTGGCTCGTATTTTTTCTCATTCCATTTCATTTCATTTCAAGAAGCAATTTCATCGCTGCCGCGACATCGTCGCAGCGAGTCCTGATAGCTCCAGGTTGTTGCCGCGGCGATCGGTTCTGTTTTTGGACCCGGCGTGCGCACGCCGTCGACGTGGGCGTCTCCGGTAGTGTCCGGAAAATTGAGCCCCTCCAGCAGAGGCCTGGGCGCGGCAGGGCGGGGGCATGACTCCAGACGGCAGGCCTTTAAACGCTCAGCCGAGACGTGAGAGCAGCGACCCTGTCCAAATTGCATTAGCCATGAAGGAGAGCCGTGGACTCATCAGACAGCACTGCCTCTGTGGTCTCCACCGAATCTTCCCCCAGGCGTCCGAAGTCACTGCCTTCAATTAAAGGGCCGAGTGTGCGGGCGGGAGCTGGATGAGTTTCAAGCAAAAATGAATATATATATATATATGTAGTAATAGAAAATCCATAGAACGCATCCTCACCTAACCTTAACCGATATATATCGGTCAAAAACCCAAAACTGATGTATGAATTAAACTCTTGACTGAAATCATGTCCCATGATGCACCAGCTCTCAATGATGGAATTATAGATAGAGAGGGAGGGGGGGGGGATTTGAGAAAGAGAGAGAGGGAGGGAATGATGAAAGAAAGCCAAGACAGATGGAGGGAGAGAGAAGAAAGTGGATCGCCTCTGCCTCACCTGGGGCAGGTCGGAGAGAAAGACGACTATTCACAACAACCTAGAACAGGTGAACAAGCTTGTCTCCAAATCAGCCCCGTTTCATCTTGGGTGGGGGCTATGGGCTAAAGGACCTCCTCTACCCCCCTCGCCTTTCCACCCCAATGCACTGAGTGCCTCAACTCTCATCTAAACTGAAGCTCTAAAAAGAAGGTCTTCTAGATTACAGGCAGTGCAATGCAGAGCCACTGACCCTCGTAAAAGCAGGATGACTTCATTGGACATTGCAGGGCAGGAAAGGAGGAATAGTGAAATAGAAAATAGAATGTGGTAATAATCAAAATAGCAACGCAAGAGAAATCTTAAATCACATGTCTATTGACACATGAGGGCGATGATGTTGTTTGGGATGCGGGGGGGGGGGTAGGTATTTGTTATGTTATTATTTTACTACAAAGTGGGACATCTCTCCTTGCAGAATGCTGGACAAGGAGTCAAAATGTAGGGGATATTGTCTGGATGGGCTGGAGATGTACACAGGTGATTAGATAAATGTATCCGTATAACGTAGAGATTAGTGGAGCTGCTTGACACAAGAGCGCTGTTAAGAATTTAAGAGTCTCACTGAGATTTTAATAAGTGTGACTGATTCATCCCAGCCTGGTCTCATTGTCACTCTAGACATATTTTAAAACTGTTATTTCTTTGTTCTCTTGATCTCATTCAGAAATCCCTGCAGAGTCACCCACTGCAAACAGCACCCCCGAGGGGGTGGGGGTGGTGGTGACAGGGTGGGGTGGAAGTAGTTTGATTTGAATTTGGTCTGACTTGTTTTTGAGGATTTTTCTTTGTAGTTCACTCGTAGATATTTTTGTCCGTGGCACCAAGAACGTCCCCTCGCATCACAAGCTTCTCCTTTAAAAAAGCCTTACGTCGTTTGCGGCACATTCCCGATAAAAAAAAGGGGCCCACAGTGCCGTGCTCTTGTCTTTTCCCGTTTGTCAAGAGGCTGGTCACAAGGTGGTGAGATTAGCATAAGCCCTGAGTGAAAAGGGATGGAGACTGAGGCGTCAGTGTCACCGGGGGCGTGGGAACAGTATTAATAAACATTTTTTAATGATGTTAAAAATCGCATTAAAAAAGACACCATTTTTGGGATTCTGCTTCTCAAAGTGTTACAGGATGAGTCCGCTGCACTCCTGCGGGGGCACTGACAGCCCACAGTCCAATTGCAGTGACTCGTCTTCTCCATGTAGCTGCACTGTAAAGGCCATCTCCTGTCAAGGGGTCCTGTGTCGACTCCGCCCCTAAGCTCATTACAATGCAGACACGCCCCTCCCTCCTCTATGCTCCACCCTCTGTGCTGTATTTATTTTCTACAGATTCCACCCACAACTTCTAGACTCCTTCCTCTTTGTACTGGGCTCTTAGGCTTCCTCCCAGCATGTGTAGACCTGGCTCTAGTCTCTGGTATTAGAGTCCAGGTGCCGCTCTGTGTGAGGATCATCTGCTGGTCTCAATCGGTCATGGCTTGGGTCTGAAGAGCCAGCTAGCGCATCTCATGAATAAACAGGCGGAGACATCCCACTAATGAGCAGGGCACCCTGGTAATGGGCTCTGCGACCCCACCGTGGGCGGAGCAGAGCTTATTAGCGCACAGATTGAGGCTCTGGAATCGCATGACTGGCTGCCTCCATATTTATGCGCGTGTTTGTTTGAAGTATCTCTCTGCAAGGAGAAACAGGCCGGAATTGGGTCATACCATATGGAGGAGAGGGGAGATTCGTGAACATTTTCAAACAGGGATAAAAAAGGCAGGGCAGCTGAGAGAGTGGGTACCCCGCCTCTCTCTCTCCCCTGTCTTCTCTGTGTCCCCACCTCCTCTTGCCCTGCCTCTCCTTCCATTGACCCCACCTCCTCTCCTCCATCACAGATCCCATTAGAACCTCCCTCTGCCTCGCACACATGCAGACGCCCAAGTGCATGAATGCACACACGCGCACAGAGGCACACACACACGTGTGCACACACAAACGTACACACACACAATCACACACGCGTGCACACATGCACAAAATTGTGTACACATATACACGTGACCACACACACACCAGGGAGGAGGCTGTCTATCTGCAGAAAATGTGGTGAACATCCTAAACTCACAATTCTCACTAAAACTCACAAAATATGCACACACATATATATATATATATATATATATAAACTAATGAGGGTTCTCAATCCTAGCTAATTAATTACAGTAACATTCAGGATCTTTCTTCATAGAACTCAAAGCAAATGTGTCCTAACACAATTATAAAGAGGAAAAGTACATCATAAGAAGCATACATGGGTAGCCAATGTTGTGATCCTCTTTAATTTAATTCCTTCATCTAACTGATTAATAATTAATTGATGATTAATATATATGCCAATTGTTGTACCTAATTGAGCAATCGTACCCGCCTACAATTGATTCAGACTCCTTTGTCTCTATTTTAAATGTTTAAATGACAGAGGTTTCTTCCTCTTGAGAGTGCTGTCCCATTTTTCTATCTATCTGCAGATCCATGTCTTTTACATTTTTAAAAAGAGCTCATTCAGTTTTTTCACACTTTCATCCCCTTTTGTTGATTTCTAACACCCCCCCTCCCCACCCCCCATCTACCAAGATTAGAATGTATTAACATAAAATGATACTAAACTTGTTCAAATTAATTTAAAAATTCTACGGTTCACCACAACTAAACGGATATTAATTAACTGATTATTTTGGAAAATGAAACCGCATTTTTACACGTTTGCTTTCGTGAAACATTGTAACTACGCCAGTTCTGTGGTGCTTGCACATCAAGCATAGCCAAAGGTCACATCAGTTAATATAATTTGTGTTTCCTGCATAGCATAGCTTAAAGCCAGTCAATAGGCACGCCCTCTCCCCATTATTTTATCTGTAAAAACAATTGAACATTTCTCCCAATTTAATTTAATATTAAACCCGGTAGTAGCCATGCAGTTAATTTGATTTGATTCTGTTTTTAAATGCCCGATTCTGTTTAAAAATGGAAATTGTTTTTCCAAAGCTCGATTGCGCAATTCACTGCCAGTGACTCCAATTTCCCAGTAATGGGGGGCCCTGTACTTTTGTGGAATCAAAAGCTGTTGGATCAGAGCCCAGGGGCCTAAAACTTGTAGAAATTGTAGCAGTGTTACAGAGGGCTACAGGGTAGGATGTTATCCTCAGGACACTCTGATTGGTCAGGCCACAAGTGGGGCCGTTTTTCATGGTCACATGGGAGAGACAAAATGGCCGCCCAGGCCTCTCTTTGACGTATTTTCCTTTCAATCTCGGGCAACCAGTGGTGGTCTGAGGATGCTGCTCTTCGCTCTTGCGAGCCAGTGACAGGTCTTTACAGTCAGGATCCAGCAGCATGATGCCCTATTTGTGGAGGGTGAACGAGGCCTGTCGTAAAGGCAAATCAATCTGCGGTAGTGCTCTGAGGACCAGGATACAGAGTGCAGAACTCAACAGATATTCTTTTTTTGAGTGGGTTTCTATGTGCGTGCATGCGCATGTGTGTGTGCAAGCGAGCGAGAAGTGCTTTACATTGGTGTTGGCGTATGGGTGCGCTCCTTGGAGTGCACCAGAGCGTTTGGTGTGTGGACCTGAGGGGCAAACAGACAAAGTTGGGATTCCAAACGCCCCCTTATCGTGCTGCTCCTCCATCCGTGCGGCAGTTCCTTGCATGTCCCGGGTCCCGGTGGACGATTGACTGAGCAGCCAGGCGCCAGGGCATCATCAGACCCCTGTAGTGCTGTGGTTTTACATACATACAGATAATATATATATATTTATTTTTTCTTTCTTTAATGGCACTCATGGAGGTCAGTTGGAAACAGTGCTGTGTGCTGAACTGAATTAATCCCCAAAGAAAACAGCTGAGCCCCCAACACACCCTCCATTAACCAGAGTTGACAGCAGCGGAGTGGAGAGGGGCAGCGTACTGCTTTTTCACTGGATGCCGCTCGGCTACGTGCGCTCTGAAATGGGTCCCACTCACGATTGTGTGTGTGAGTGCTTGGGGTGGGGGAAGGAGGGGGAGAGAGAGAGAGAGAGAGATAGAAAAATAGAGAGCAAGAGTGGGGGAGCTAAAAATACTGCAGCTGCTCTAGAGGAGGAAAAAGAAGCTGCTCTGAACGCATAGACTCACAGAGGAGCCTGGCCCATGTTCTGTTTCTGTGAGCGAGTCTGAGTGTGTATGCGTGTGTGTGTGTGTGCGTGGTGTGTGTGTGTGTGTGTGTATGCACGTGTGTGTGTGCATGTATGCTCGCGTGCGTGTGTGTGTGTGTGTGTGTGTGCAGATGTATGTGTGCGTGTGTGTGTGTGCGTGTGTGTGTGTGTGTGTGTGCAGATGTATGTGTGTGTGTGTGTGTGAGTGTGTGTTTGTGTGTTTGTGTGTGCATGCGTGTGCATATGTTTTTATAAAATCTAAACAACCACACCCGTTGTAACTACCATCGTTAATGTAGTAGGTGCAGATTTAAGTTGTATTGGCAATTTCTGCATACTATGTGCTAAATTGTTCAAATGTGAAAAAAAGATCTATGCCATGATTTTGTGAATGCAACTTTACACTGCACCTTCAGTATTTGTGTCCTTGTATGCTTTTCTTTATGTGGACATAAATAAATTGTTAAAATGTGTGTGTGTGAGTGTGTGTTTGTGTGTGCATTCGTGTGCATGTGTGTGTGCAGATGTGTGTGTGTGTGTGTGTGTGTGTGCATGTGTAGGTGTGTGAGTGTGTGTGTGTGTGCAGATGTATGTGTGCGTGTGTGTGTGTGGTGTGTGTGTGTGTGTGTGTGCGTGTGTATGTGTGTGCATGTATGCTCGTGTGCGTGTGTGTGTGTGTGTGTGTGTGTGTGCAGATGTATGTGTGTGTGTATGTGTGTGTTTGTGTGTGTGAGTGTGTGTTTGTGTGTGCATGCGTGTGCATGTGTGTGTGCAGATGTTTTTATAAAATCTAAACAACCACACCCGTTGTAACTACCATCGTTAATGTAGTAGGTGCAGATTTAAGTTGTATTGGCAATTTTTGCGTACTATGTGCTGAATTGTTCAAATGTGAAAAAAAGAAGATCTATGCCATGATTTTGTGAATGCAACTTTACTGCACCTTCAGTATTTGTGTCCTTTTGTATTATTTTCTTTATGTGGACATAAATAAATTGTTAAAATGTGTGTGTGTGTGTGTGTGAGTGTGTGTTTGTGTGTGCATGCGTGTGCATGTGTGTGTGCAGATGTGTGTGTGTGTGTGTGTGTGTGTGTTATATATTGTAAATTAACCTGAATCACTGGCTTTTAATTAAGCAAGCTAAAGATAACTCTGTTTATAATTAGAATCTAAAGTCTGACTGGATATTCAAAACGTATTTGCTTAAAAGAGAAAGGAGAAACAAAAAAAAAGGAAGGAAAAGTTGGAGAGGGATCAAAGCGAGGGGGAGGCCAGGCATAACTGGCAGGAGCTGAAAGAAGTCAGACAGACTCGTGCAGGAAGTCAAGGCATTTCTCAGCAGGCGGCAGGGAGGGAATAAACGGCGAGCAAAGAGCTGCTCTCCCTGGCGAAGTCACCGAGCGTAATCTCATCTTTCTCCCGCTACATTTCTGCTCCATAAAGCCCAGAGAAAGAGCGCGTGCGCGCCGGGTCTGGGGGCACGCTAATGGGCTAACGTTTTGGCCACGCTCGCTCGGGTGGCCTACTTCCCCCCGGCGCGACGCTGCAGAATCCCCCCTCCCGCCCTCCTTTGGTTGCTACATGTGTCCAGAGCAGTCAAAGAAAATTAGATGGAAGTTGATTTTCCTTGTAGTGCTTAATAATTCAGTGCGCTTGCATGTATAATTCAGCAAATATATATATATAATTTTAATAGAGTAAGAATCCAGAAGCGCAGCTTCGGCCGATGGACTGATGCACGCAGCGCTGCCGACGGGCGGTGACAGCAGAGGGAGGAGCGGCTGAAGGAACGAGAGGCGCGGTGTGGAGAGTCTGGGCCGTGGAGAGACAGGGGCAGAGAGACAGAGAGAGAGAGGAGGAATTATCAAGGTGGAAATCTAATAGAGATTCATGTTGTAGTCATGATTGGACTAAGCGGTGTGTTTTCTGTTTGTTTGGCTTCTGCTTTGGCAACGTGTACTTGCTGTATGCCATGCCAATAAAGCACTTGAATTGAAATTGAGAGGGGGGAGAGAAGGGGAAAGATGAAGAGACAGAGAGGGGGTAGGGGGAAAGAGAGATAACGAGGGAGATTGAGAGGGGGAGAGAGAAAAAGGGGGGTGAGAGATTTAGAGAGGGAGTGGAGAGAGAGAGAGAGAGGTGCAGGCGGGCACTGGGCTGTGTTCGGGGGCTCCGGCGGCAGTCGGACACACCGAGGTGCTCAGCGGGGCCCTCTGGGAGCGTGAGAGCCCTAAACCCAGCCCCTCACGTGCACGCCACCTGTCTCGTGCACACCCCCCGACACACCCCACTTGATTGATACACCGTAGCGTATTTAACAGAGGGCGGATGAACATAGCAGAGAAGACCTCTGGGAACTAAACATGCTGCGCAGTGTGGCCCGCTGGTGTTTTAATGTTGACACTATTATTGGTAGTATTATTCGCCTGGTGAATGAAGCCTAGTGAGTGAAAGCTCAGTCCATTTTTACATTTTACATTTTAAGCATTTAGCAGACGCTCTTATCCAGAGCGACTTACAAGATGTGCATTAATACATGGTAGGAACAATCATAGTTAGCGCACGAGATCAGTGCAGTAATACAGCAATAGACATTGCAGGCATCTGCGTACCATACCTGTAACACTGGGAAGGAAAAGATTAGTGTAATTTTTTTTTTTTTTTTAATAAAAATAAGAGTATAGTGTTGAACAAGTAAACAGTGGTGAAGACAATTTAGCTAGATGGACAGAGTTCAGTGGTAGTGGAGTCTGAAGAGGTGGGTCCCGGCTGTGTGAGCTTAAGGTTAATATTGGCTAATAAATAAATAAATAATAAATAAATAATAAATGATTTATTTTGATTAAGAGGATGATGGTGGTGTTGGTGATGGTGATGGTGTGGCAGATGATGAGGATGATGATGTCAGAGGTGCTGATGAAGGGGACTCCCGCTCTGGGGACAGTGTGCTCACACACAGCGTGCAGGATTGGTCTGTCACTCCATCCCAGGCCATGCCTCAGCTGTGTAAGCTTTGCCTGACCCCCCCCCAACGGCTGCTGCAGTGGTCCAACAACACAACCCTGAGACACGAGACAAAAATAGCAGCGTACACCCTTTACTTTCAAACAGCACCCCCACAACTCCAGCCCATCACCCCCTCCCCCATGTGTGGTGGCACCAAGCCACTAATCTCAAGGCCAGAAGCATACTCCAACACGCACGCGCACACACACACACACACACACACACACACACACACACACACACACACACACACAGATGCACACACGCGTGCGCATGCTCATGCATACATACAGTACAAATACAGATACACACTCACTCTCACGTGCATGCTCATATACATACACACCCATATACACACATTCAAGTGCACGCTCACACACACACACACACACACACTTCTGCAGTCTGACGATTGACTTACAGACGCCTGCCCTTCATAGACACACAGATCTGTCAGGTGCGGATCAGTTTCACATTTTGGAAAGCTAAGGAAACCAGCCCCTCAAGGTGCTATTGAAGTGAATTAACACCTCCCCTTGTCTTCTGTGACCCTTTGATTCAGAAATGATCTCCCTGATTCTGTAGTTGCAATGCCCATACAGTCATTTATTATTAGACCGTTCACCTCTGACAGTATGTCTTCAAATCCACCTCAATTGCCCACTTCTGTTATCTCAGAGGATATTGAGAAGTGATTCTGTTGTGACCCCCCGTTATGCAGAGTTGGTTCAGGCCCCCCAGCTCAGCCTGTCCCAGTGAGTTATTCCTGCTTAGCGGACTGCACCACCTCCGCAGGGGTGCTCTACTCTATGGGTGTCAAAAGCTGTGTACCTCAGGGGGATATAAACTCCAAAGCTCTATGGTTGGTGTGTTTCTGACTCTCCAGTACCACACACACACACACACACACACGCAAACCCACACACTCACGGTTAACCTCTTGTTTCGATCCAAGGAAAACACCCTGGTGTTCTGAATGAATCTCACATGGATTCCGTGGGGCACAGCCTCTGTAACGGAAGGAAATGTAACATCAGGATCATCATCAGGGAAAAGAACGTAGGAGTCCTGACCTTTAATTAAACTTCAGCTCCTTATTAGTACAACGTGTACACTAGAACACGTTGTACTAATACGTTTGGAGGCGGTTTTCCCAGCCTGCTTTGGGGCAGAGGTGAAAGCGTTTCCTGGTAAATGATCCAGCCGACGCAGACTTCCCCTTTTCATTCAACCCCCACTCCAGCGCCGATGTGTGTTTGCAGACTTTGCCGGATCTGTTTGAGTGGAATCTTTTTTTTTCCTGCTTCTGAACAAGGCTGTTTACGGCAGACATCCGCTTAGTGAAACCTGAGAGCGCTTACAGTCCCTGTGTGGTCCTGGACTGGGGTTGGGACGGGGGGCAGTGGGGTGAGGTTCTAGGGAACAGACCCAGACGCAGCCTTTATGTATCCTTTCTCCAACCCTCAAGGCTAAACTGGGAGAGGAAGTCAGAGCCAGCAGAACCAGAACCAAAGATTCTGATTGGCCCGGTTCCACCTTGGTTCCTTTTGTGTGTGTGCGTGTGTGTGTGTGTGGGTAGAAGGTGAGAAGATCAGTTCTGCACCCTCTGCTTGGGTGGGGCATTTTGGGGAGGATTTGTGGGTGTTTCAGTATCCCGGCGTTTTAAGCGATCAGGTGTTCGAGGGACGAGCGGTCAGGACAAGTGACCGCAGGTGACAGGGAGGACTTTTTTTTTTTTTTTTAAAGCAGACATAGGCTTCCAAGTTGTGGGGGTGAAATCAGCATCTCGTGTCCCATTTTTATTAACATTTCTTGCAGTCCAAGGCGCATTTACACACTCCTGGAAGTGTGGACAGGAAGTGGCTCCCTGCTAGACGTCCGCCCTTGTCGTCGTGCCTCGGTAATGGACACCGTGGCAACCTGCCATGTCTACCAAGTGTCACGCTCAGCCCGGCCGTGTAAACCCGAGGCCGTTACCCTTCTGCCTGTCCGCCGCCAAGGACGCCAGGCACGGTGGCATTATTGTATCAGCGTAATGGTGATATTTCAACGATTTGATGGCTTTCCAGCTGATGTCACAGATCTCTCTGGTGTTTGCTTTTTTATAAACATGTCTCCCCGGTATCTTCGGTGATGAATATTTCATCCCAGGTCAGTCATCGTGGAATTGAGTCACTGCAAATCTTATTCAGATGCCGGAAAGTTTCCCTGATCTGGCCTTTCAACGCCTTCATTGAGAATTCCACTGACATATACAGTATGTGTGTGTGTTTGTGTGCGCGCGCGTGGACGTGCGTGCCTGTGTTTGTGGGTACGCATGAGCGGGCGAGTGTGTGTGAGTGTGCGCGCGCGTTTTTATGCGTGTTTGTGCGTGCTTGCACTCCTCCTACTTGCTGATCAGACAGAGAGAGGTGCGCTTGTGTTCGTCTGGATTAATGGGCCCTGTCCTTCTGCTCTTGCCTCTAAGTGAGGCAAACTGAGTCAGTGCTTTCCAAGAGATGTCTGTCATTTCACGTACGAGGCAAATTCCCCCCCGCTGCGGTCCCCTGTTTAAGCGCGGCAGCGCCGGAAGGTCAGGAACATGCAGCTCTGCTCGTTTTTAAAGTGCGGGGAAGTTAAATCCTCCAAATTCAGCACATCAGTTACTGCCCGCGCTGCACACAGAGGGCCCCCCTGTGCTTCCCAGAAGAGCAGACAGAGCTGTTTTTACCACATCCACAAGTTTGGCCTGCGGATCTAGGATATTTGGTTATGGACCTACATTTTCATCGCGACGCTAAGTCAGACCGAGGCGTGGACGCCGCTGTTTCGAGATGCGCGAAAGCGAACGGTGTACCTGGAAACGGTCACGCCGCAGATCGGTTGGCGCTAGCTGTCAAATGCGGAATGTCTTCAGCGCGATGCATAACAGAACACTGCTATGGTGTTATTGTTCAAATGAAACACCGAACCACCTCTGGTCGCAGGTTGAATATTGTGAAACGGGAGGTAAGTTAGTACCTTTGGCATCTGAACTTGAGGAGCGTGTTACTGATCGTAGACTTTTGAGGTGACTGACCATTCGGAATAACACTATGTGAAAGAGGCAATAAGTAAAGTAAACGATGATTTTGCGGTGCCTTCTCTTGGCAATGCCACAGGCTCTTTAGACTCAACAGATACTCAGCTCCTGTGTTCCTTCAGTCCCCTCTGCTTCTTAATGACAGGAGGTTGCCGTTGGTAACAGGAGTTCCTGGCGCTACATTACAGTACAGAACATCCATTGCCACAGTATTATAACTGGTCACGTCTCTTAATTCATTTCCAGAAGATGCCAAATTGGAATATTTAGGCTTCAGCTGGAGAGGGACAGAACTTTGCATGCTAAACTAATACAGACCCGAGTCTGTGGTAATATTTAGCTTCTCTATTGTATGGAGCACCAAGCCCACGTTTTTTTCGGGACAAGCAGGTAGCCTGTTGTGGAGTTGTGTAGAATTAGGGGTTAAATCCAGTATGGCGGATATGATCGCTTGTGATCCGGTATGATTGCTTTCCCACGGGGGAAATGAAAAAATGGAACCCCCAGAGACTTGTCAGAGGACCGTAGTCTTTATATAATCCTGCCAGTGACGTCACCTCCTCCCTTCGCGTGGTCTGATCTCTCTGCAATTAGCAACTCTGAATAATTCACGGCCTGAGGAATACCCTCTGCGCCCGTGTCAAGGCGGCGTGCGGGCGTGCGATGGCATTTAGCGCTTAATCAATAGCTTGCACCGCCGGCCGCCTCTAATTGAAGGTTAACAGAAATGTAGAGAAGATGAGCTTCAGTCGGCGATGCCGAGTGGAGGAAGAGGAGGGCTCCATTTCTTCTGCTCTTTTTGAAATCTCGTCACTCAGTGTGATTTATTTTCAAGGTGCTTTACTGCAAAGCATAAACCAGAGTTACCAATTACCATGAGCGGTGGATTCTACAATAATAATAAAACAGTGACAACAAATACATTATATAAATAAATAAACATTAATAAATTAAATAAATAAATCATAATAATAAATAAATCATATCACCAGATTTAAAACGAATTGAACACTTATGGGAGATTCTGGAGTGGCGTTCTCCACCACCATAAACAAAGCACCAAATGATGAAATTTCTCATTGAACAATGGTGTTACATGCCTCCAATATGTAGAATCTATGCCACGGTGCACTGAAGCTGTTCTGGTGGCTTGTAGTGGCCCAATGCCTATTAAGATGCTTAATGTATATATATTGTTAATTAATACTGTGTATATTTATGCACTTTCTCCTTCTATTATTTCTATTTCTATCCCTTCTGAATTTAGAAATGGTGAGATGCTTGATTAGATCCTGGCTGCCATGAAGCGCGCTTCACCCTCTCTATCTCTGTCAGTTGCCATGGCAGCTTTGGTGCCCGGTAACATTCTCTCTCGCTCCTGGTTGCTCTGGAGGGTGCTCGACAACAGAGGAGAGAAGGATCACAAGGGAGACAGCAGGATAGAGAGAGAGGATAGCAGAGAGAGAGGTAGAGGGGAAGGAAAATGAAGAGAGATTGCGGAAGAGAGAGGACAGAGGAAAGCAGGAGGTGTGGCGAGAAAGAAGTAAAGAGAGAAGGAAAGAAAGGGAAGAAGAGATAAGCAGAGATGGGCAGAGAGAAAGGCGAAGGGTGATAGAGAAAGGGAGGGGGAGAGAGGGAAAAGTGGACAAACCAAGAGAGACAGAGGGAGAAACTAGATGGAGAAACAGAATAATGAAATGCTAAAGATAGGCGTTAAACACAGTACATTGTATAATCATTCAAATCTGAGCGTGGTAAAAGGCTGGGTTTCAGCTGTTCCTAACATCTGTTCCTGAGGCATGAGTGCAGTAAGGTGCTGTCATTGCAATTAATTTATCACAGTCTAAACCTCATTTGGCCCTGGCTGTTACCGTGTACTCATTTTGTAATCTCATCCTTCGATTTTAGGTCAACAGTAGTTAAAGGAGAATAAGTCATTCATCCTCCAGAGCAGTTTCATTTTGTTTCATTTGGAAGAATTGCTCCACACTTTGCACATTTTGATTGATGTAGTTTGACTACAAATATATAATATATTAAATATACTAAATAAAAACATTTGTACCATTTGCTGTGCATAATTCAGTTCTGGTGCGGTAAATTCACTTAGGTAGGAGTCCCTTCCGTCGCTGCTTATTGCTAACTATTCTTGGTGTGTTGCGGCGCTGTGGAATATATAACCAATTAATAAAAGCATCCCTTCTGAGATCATGAAAATTATACTGTGCTCTGATCCCTTGGACAAGTTCTTCTCTGTGGTTCTCTGTGGCTCAGTTGGTAGAGCACAGCGTTGGCAATGCTTAGGTTGTGGGTTCAATCCCCACTGGGGCCACATATACTGAAAAAAATGGAAGCATTCACTACTGTAAGTTGCTTTGGATAAAAGCGTCTGCTAAATGGCGTATATTAAGTTTAGAGGTGTTTGTCACATATGTAAACTTGTATTAGACGAGCGTGTGTCAGATTGTTAACTAACTAACCTTGGTCAGGGCATAGCGGCCATTTTCTTTCAATCCTGCAGAGCTCTTGCATCATGTTTACATGTGATTGGTTCGAGGAGGCAGTGTTTGCTGTGTATTTGTTGTTGAAGTGGCAAAAAGAGCTATGTAATCGGTGGGCTTGCCTGCCCTGCCAGTGCCCACACCTGCATCCCACCAGGCATTGCGCCAGACAGAAAGCCAATGAGAAAATGAGAAAACGTTGCACACTGGCACACGGTCTCTGTCTCGGGATCCTGCGTTGTGCGTTACGCTGACAATAATGTTTAAACGGGGATCCATTTTCCCGTTCTGGGCAGCTGTTTCCACTGTTGACGGCAAACACCTGCGAACGAAGGGTTGAGGTTTCACCTGAGCGCCCAAAAATGGACGTGCCGTTGTTGTGGAAGCGCTCTGCACTCTGTGTTTGGACGAACATGAAACTGGAGCGCAACCTGGCGCTCACCGTTTCGGGACGACGGACCTGAAGTTCACCAGCGTTCCCTGCGGGGGCGCCCTTGAGAGCGAAGCCTCTTCCCATTGCAGCGCTTGAACCCCAGCGCTATGGGTCTGGAGCGCAGCCACTCTTCCCCTCGTTGGATCGGTGTGAAACTGTGAAACGAGAGGCAGTGTCCATTCCAGTCCATTCCTGGAAATGGGATCCAAATTGCACCGAAACATTAATGCAACTGTTACTGACAATAATTGCCATAAACATTTTATTACATTTTAGGTATTTTAGCAGACGCTCTTACCCAGAGCAACTTACACAGTTTACATACAATCCATTAATACAGCTGGATATTTTACTGAAGCAATTCAGGTTAAGTACCTTGCTCAAGGGTACAACAGCAGTGTCCCACCTGGGAATTGAACCTGTAACCTTTGAGTTACAAGCCCAGCTCCCTAACCATTACACTACACTCCCAGACTTAAAGTCGTAAACTAGCAAGCTGTTCCATTTTGGAGAGGCGCATAATTTCCTAAATGCCACATGCCTGCCTTAATATTGAATAGCAAAGTCTTGCTCTTCATTTTACGGGCAAGTCGGTTCTAATTTTTTATGATGCAGGAAATATTCCGGGGGAAAATCTTCGATGGATGGAAATGGAAAATTAATTGATTGAGAAAGTGCTTACCCCTGGGGCTCTCCCTTAATTGGGCAGATTTTAATAATTTATCATTCAGTCTGACCAGTCAGCAGTAGAGCCTGCCTGTGTATGCAGGCGTGATGTGTGTGTGTGTGTGTGTGTGTGTGTGTGTGTGTGTGTGTGTGTGCATGTGATTGGCCACTTCCTACTGTGTGGCCCATGGCCTCTTGCAGTGCATGATGGGTAACGGCACCATTCTCTGTTGAGTTGTTTCATCCTATAGCTATATTTTGCTGGGCTTGACAGAGGAAACTACTGGTCCCCACAGTCTGTCAAAGGCAGTCCAGCCCAGTCCCTCGCCCACTCGCTCACACACTAATCATGAGAGAGAAAACAGACGTGGAGGGCGGACTGACTCCTTGCAATCACAAGTTCTGTTGATTTGAGGGGGTCATATTTTGTTTTACGGCTCTTGTTATATTTGAAAGTCTCACATATTTCTATATTTAAGTTTCACATTCTTGCAGGGCTTTGTTCTACATGCAAATTGTGTGTTTTTGATGTGGCCTCAAGAGCGGCACAATAACATACATGAAACGTGTTGTGTAATATTGCATCATGGGAAATGCTGACTTGCGCCAGGACAGGTGAGGCAACAAATGGAAGGGCGTGTGTGTGTGTGTTGTTGGGTGCATGTGTGTGTGCCATGTGCTGTTGTTTTTAGTTGCTGTTTTTAGTCCACTGTTTGCATGTCGGCTGCAGATGTTCGGTGGATGCATGCAGTCTTGCTTTAAGCTGCGCAAGGGAACAGGGTGCATTAGAGACCAGATGCACTGGCCGTTCGTCCCGTCGCCATGCGCCTCAAAGAAATCCTTTCAGCTGCGGTCACTGTCCACCAATGCATCCGGGTGGACTGTGGGTTTCGGCAAAAGAAAATAAATGAGCGAGTGTGTGCGAGAGAGCGAGAGTAAGAGTGAGTGACAGAGAGAAAGAGAATGAGTGAGTGAGTGAGTGAGTGAGTGAGTGAGTGCAAGAGAGAGAGAGACAGAGAGAAACATTAGGGCGTAGTTAGACATTTCATATTTTATGTTTTGTATATGCTTTGGCAATACTACTTTGGTTGTCCTGTTAAAAAGCATAATTGAATTAAATTGACTTGAATTGAGAGAGAGCTTGAGAGAGAGAGAGAGAGAGCGAGAGAGAGAGAGAGAGAGAGAGAGAGAGAGAGAGAGAGGGTCAAACACCGGAACAGAGGGAGGAGGTTCCAGGGAGAGGCCAGTGTGGGGGAACGTGCCGCCCGCGCTCTCGTCCCGGGCCGCAGAAATGCATTTGTGGTTGTAGCTCTGAATTATTAACTCAATAAAAAGCTGCATCTGTCTGCAGATGAATAATTAACGGTTTCAAAAATCTTCGGCCTCCGGGGGGGGTGTGGAGAGGAGAGAGGACAGGAGGGAGTACAGGAGGCTGAGCGGTGTCCACCGGCCCTGGTCCCGGGGACACGCCCCATGTGCCCCATTTACATTGACATTTTAAGCATTTAGCAGACGCTCTTATCCAGAGCCACTTATGTGCATTAATACATAGTGGAAACAATCATAGTTCGTGCAAGAGGTCAGTGCAGTAATACAGCGATAGTCATCGTTGTAGGCAGCTGCATACCATTCCTGTAACACTGGGAAGGAAAAGGTTCGTTTTTCAGTTGGCACGATTCATCCGCCGCAACCAAAGGGGGCTCCGTTAACAGCGATAAGTGGGCGCACCTCTGCTTCTGTGTTTGTGCTTCTATTAAAAACGAGAACCAGCGCGCCCACGATGCAAACGTTCCTGTCTAAGAAATGTTAGATGTGAGTAAGGACTGGAGCTAAAATCGGCCAAATATCAGAGAGGTTGGTAGGAGGAGGAACCAGCGAACGCAGGGGATTTCTGAGGGACGAAATACACCACTACACCAGGGAGGGGGAGGGGTGGTAAACTCCCCCCAAAAAAGTACCCCTCCAATTCCCCCCCCCTCACCAAAAACATCCTCTCAGTCCCTTCACCCCTCCCCCTCCCCCTCACAGGACCCGCCAAAGGCAGCATTGGGAACGGGCCTCAAACAGGATCTCTCTAGCTGAAGTGACCATGGTTCTGGCCTGGGCTCTTTGTGCTTCAGCCTTAAGTGCTTTGCTGTAGATTAAATGGGAGAGTGGCAGAGAGGGAGGGGGAGCTTATGAAAGACGGACTGGGGGTGGAGGGGGTGTTGTGTGAGATGACACAAGGCAGCCACGGTGTGTCTCGACTCCTAATGGCGTCCTCCTTTTCCTCCGCTCGCTCTCGCTCCCTCATCCCTCTCCCTCTCCGTCCTTCCTTCCCTCCCTCGCTCTCCAGCTCCTTTTTATACACTTTCTCCTCCCCCGCCCCCCTGCTCTCTCCATCTCCTCTCTCTCACCCTCTGCATCTCCTTCTTCCTTTCCTCTGTTCCTTCCCCTTTTTCTAGATCCCTCCACCCTCCCCTCTCTCCGTGGCGATAGTTCCTGGGCGGGGTTTTATAAACCCTGTGGGCCATCCTAGCCACTGTGGTGGTCCCGGTATTGGTTCTGACTATTTTGGCGATGTTTGGAGTGCCGTGTCATGCCCGGGTCACCTTTATTCTAGCCCGTGGTCCAGTATTGTCCCATTTGCCTTTGTAACCGTACACCCCCCCCCCCGCCCCTCTCCCCTTCTCCCCCTCTCCCTCTGACGCACAGCCACTCCCTTTATTTATTTAGACATCTTTAAATCATTGAAGAGCAAACAATAAAATGACAGTCTACTGAATCCGGGCTCTGTGATGGTAAACATACAGGAGGGGATTTCTGGAGGGACTTGCTGTCAGAAAAAAAAAACGTATGTAGGATTGTCAGAATTTAGAGCTCTGGTAAGATTGTAGGGAAAATCTGTGGTCCTGAGTTGGAGTAGGATGCGATTCTCGCCGGGGCCTGAATCTCTCAGCCGTTTTGGGCGTGACTCACACGTAGGAAGAATTAACCCGACAGTTACTCCAGCCTACAATTACTGCGACTTTCCTGCCCTCGTAGGGAGTAGTTAACCAGCTAAAAACAAAGGATTAGATGTGTGGGTTTGGTGTATAAATATAATTTAACTCTATTAAATCAGTGGGCATTTCCTTCGTTTTGTGTGTGCATGCGATGTGCTGACGCGCATTTCTGTGTTTTTGCGTGTGTGTGCATTCATGTGTTGGTGTGCGTTTGTGTGTGTGTGTGTAATGTATGCATTTTCAGTGATGACATTCATGTTTGTCTATGTGTGCGTGTGTGTGTGTGCATGTGTGTGTGTGTGTGCATGTGTGCATGTGTGTGTGTGTGTGTGTGCATGTGTATGCGTGTGTGTGTGCGTGCGTGTGTGTGCGTGTGTATGTGTGTGTGTGTGCGTGCGTGTGTGTGTGCATGTGTGTGCATGTGTGTGTGTGCGTGTGTGTGTGTGTGCATGTGTGTGTGTGTGCGTGTGTGTGTGTGTGCATGTGTACGTGTGTGTGCATGTGTGTGTGTGTGTGTGTGCGTGTGCATGTGTGCATGTGTGTGTGTGTGTGTGCGTGTGTGTGTGTATGTGTGCGTGCGTGCGTGTGTGTGTGTGTGTGTGCGTGTGCGTGTGCGTGTTCCCATCATTGCTGGCGTGTGGGAAGCTGGAGGGATGTGTGAATAGCCGGACTAGGTTAATGCACTTTGGCTGCAGAGTCTTTGTGTTGCGCTTGTTCTGGCCGGCCCTCTGCACCCCGAGGCTCTCAGCACACAGGGCCCTGAAAGTACACGGAGGATGTCGGCGGCACTCTGCAAGGCCCTGAATAGAGCCTGAGTGAATAACTCTTAATGGGCTGGAGATGGGGACTTTGAGGAAGGGGGGTCTGAAGAAAGAGGATGGAAAAGGCAATAACAATAACATGTGAAATGGGTGTCTGGTGAGAGGGAGGGGGGCTGTTCTTGCAGTGGGGATGATTGTGCGGGGGGGCAGTCTCAAAGTGCTCAGTCAGCTGGTGCAGAGCTGCTGTTTTCTTACACTTATACTCATACTGCAGAGCCAGCCTGGGGCACTATACCAGCAACGCACGCACATATGCACATGGGCATGCGTGCACTCTCTCACACACGCACAGTGGTGTCCGCACAAATTCAGTGGTCAGTGCTGACTGTCTCTCTCATTTACCGTGTCTCTTACCAAGCCTGTATTTCAGTGTGGATTACTATATTGTGCTGATTATTTATGGTTGGTGCTTATCACAAAACTGCGCAAGGCTCAGCTGCCCCGTCAGAGTTGGACCGTCTCATTTTCCCTCCTCTGATGGCTACCTCTCCAAATATTTCCTCATTTCTTGGAATCGATGCATCGATACGGTTTAACGGTCAGCGGGGGTTTCAGCTGGACCTCAGAAGGGCGGTGCCAGGGCAGGGCCATTAACGAACAGATCAAACAAAGCATCAGTGATCACACAACAAAGGCATGAATACAAATGAATTGAAAGCTAAAAAACCTCTTAATCCCACTCCAACGCAGATTAAATCCGCCCCCGCTCCTCACCCCCTCCCCCGATAATCTGTGTTTTGCTTTGATTTAAATTGTATTAACGATTAAACGCAATCATTTAATTTGCGCTGATCAGCTGAACAGCCAGCGCTCACCTCTGCTCACTCCTCGCCAGAGCGGCAAGGGGAGGGTATGTTCCTCCGGCCCAAGGACTGACCTTGGATCAGTTTTAGCTTCATCACCACAATGGTGTGAATTATCATAAGGGTTGGTTAACTTGATCCTGGGTTGGGTATTACTGTGTGCAGAAAGCACCCAGAGCAGGAGAGAATGGCGGGGCGCCAGTGTAGTTTTCCCTGTCTTGATTGGCTGGAGTGCCCCCCTCCTTTGGTGCATGTGATTGGCTATGGCCTGGAGCGTGGGGATTGGATGGCAACTAGGCGGGGCCAACAGTGGGTGTGGAGGATGAGGGAGGTGAGTGAGAAAGGGGGAGGGCCTGTGTTGGTCTCTCAGGAGATGAAAATGAAAGTATTTGTCCGGCAGCATTTAGTGAAGTCGTGCTGCCATTGCCTGTGCATGTGTGTGTGAGAGAGAGAGAGAGAGAGAGCAAGAGAGAGGGAGAGCAGGGCGCTTTGCAAACAGGATGAGATCACAAATCATATTTGCCCAAGAGCCGTGCATTCTGGCTTTAGATGCCACCTTCAGCCGCGTTTGGGGTGGGCGTCTCCAACCTATCTATCACCTTGGGAATCTTAGCACTGAGCCCATCAACATGACCGCAAACCGTCTCTTTCCATTGTGACGGGGTGTGTCGGGCCATCCCATTGTAACGTATGAGGGGGGGTGCGGCATAACCCAAGTGGGGCTGGCTCACTATGGCGTGTAGGGGGGGTGCCTGTCCCAAGTGAAAAGGGAGGTGGCTGCTGGTTAGCAAGGCAAGGAGAGTTAGGAGAAGGGCCTCCAGTCATTCCCTCCTGCCTTCTGTCTCTCACAGCTGAAAAGACTCATCGTTTCTCCCACCTTTAATACTCAGATGAAAGGTTGGCCAGGGGAAGTTTGTCTTAGCAGGATGGTGATGTGGGAGGGGCGGTGCACAGCACTCTGAGTGCTGATGTTTAATTCAGTGTGCCTCTGAGCTGCAATGAGCTGTCTCCTCTCATCACCTCACATACTCTCACACAAGCACACACACAATCACACACACTCACACACAGACTCACTCACACACACACACAGGCACACATCTGCATACACACACTCGCACACATGCACACACACACACACACAATCCTGAGACTCAAGTTCTTGAGGCAATAACAAGAAAAAGCCTTTGTTTTTGTGTGTGTGTGTGTGTGTGTGTATGCTTGCATGTGTGTATGTGTGTTTGTTTTTATTAATTGACACTGTAACAGTGTAAAGGTAGATGTGTGCACAGTCAGTGTGGACTGACTGAATAAGATAATCTGATTCAGCACCTCTTATCTTATTTACCACTATCGCTGTCAAACTAATGCATTCAGCTGAGCAAGATTTATATTTAGTTCTTCTCTTAAATGAGGCACACTTCCTAAGCTGATAAGCAACACACTATTCCAGTAAGTTTAAGTGTGTGTGTGTGTGTGTGTGTGTGTGTGTGTGTGAGAGAGAGAGAGAGAGAGAGAGAGAGAGAGAGAGAGAGAGAGAGAGAGAGAGAGAGAGGGAATACGCATCAGTGTTTGGGTGAGAAGGGTGTGCCTGTGTAAAGGGTGTTTCCAGTGGGAAACCAGTTGGAGTTACTGAGCCGACAGGAAGTAGCTGCTCATCCAACAGGAACCCCACCACCAGAGCCTGTGTGCCCCGCCCATGTGAGCAGCCTCATGCGCATCAGGCTGATAACGGACCTATTTATTAGGCTATTAATAGGCTGTTTATTCATTTACTATAACTATTTGTATTCCTGTGGGATACAGCTACTTGAATTAGTCATGGGTAGTTGTGTTCCGAGGTGTGGGGTAGTGCTGGGTAGCGGTGTGTTGGGTGCAGTCTCGGATGAGTGGAGCTGTGAGCTCTGGCTCCCCCAAGCACAGCGCGAGCCTCTGAATAGGAATTCTGAAAATTCTAAACAAAGTCCCCCTGCAAAAAAGGGCCAAAGTTAGGTGGCGAACCGTGCGCTTCTGGACAGGCGGTTCTCTCCCAAGGCAGGTTGTCATGGAAACTGACAGTCTGCCTCTCGTGCTCAGACAGGAAGAGGACTCCCCCCAGGGCATGCTGGGAGCTAGCCCCGGGAGGAAGGAGACAGACGGGGGGAGAGAGGAGTGGAGGCGAGGGTGCTCATCCAACCTTGTCCAGAAAGGATTAGGGGGGAGGGAGGCCAGTGCAGACAGGAGACAGAGCGAGGCAACACTGTGCCATTAAACCCCCTCACTGACCGAGCGCAAACTCATCCACAGTTCGTGTGTGGTGCTCTCGCCGAGCGCTGTGGGCGGGTGCCGACATCATCGCGCGAGTCGGGAAACTCTCGGCCTCGCTCGGCCCTGACGGTGGGCAGGGATGTGAGACAGGCCCAAAGCCTCAGCCTGGAGTGGGCCACGTTGCCAGGCCAGGGCACCCAGAAGCCGGGCTCTGTCTCCACGCAGCCCCCACCCCGCCCCACTGCTCGGTGTGCAGCTGAATCTCCCTCAGCTCCTGTGTAGTGGCGCCGGTCCATTGTTTTTTCACTGGAGGACACTTTATTCCCTCTTGGGGAAAGTATTATTTTTATTATTATTCATTTTTTCCATCAGCTGTGTTTTGCTGCTAGGAAACGGCCAGTCGCTATAGAGACAGAGCTCCTTGGATGCTGGGAGAGTTTAGTTATCAGTGTGCTTACAGCCCCCCCCCCACCACCCCTTATTTTGAAGTGTTTGTCTGCATACGGCTGATCTGGGGAATCAGGCAGAATTTAGTCTCTCTATTTCTATTACTCTCTCTTCCTTTCCTTTCTCTCTTTCCTGCTCTATATCCCATGTTTTTTCTCCCTCTCTCTCTCTCCTTTTCCCTCTCCCTCCCTCTCTCCATTTTGAGAAAAATGGTCTAATATGTTTGTCCGTAGATCTGTGTGTGTGTGTTTGAGAGTGGTTGGATTTCGGAAGCGTGTTGTTTATGGGCGAATCTACCGTGTGTGTGGTGTGTTGTGTTTGTGTGTGTGTGTGTGTGTGTGTGTGTGTGTTATGTGTATCACAAACAGGGTTTTTCAGGGAATTCTCCAGTCGTCAGGATTATGCCTGTGCCGTAATCTTGAGCATCAGAAGTAAAACAAGGACAGGCTCTAATCTGCCATTAGTCAAATGAAAGCGCGGAGTGTCCACAGTCTGTTTTACGCGATTGTTGTCATTTCTTCTCCTCCTTTGTGTCATAACGGCATACGTTCCGCGGGAGCTATTGCAGCCCGCATCGCGTTGCACACGTCGACCTCTCACCGTGGCCAGGGAATCAGCTTAATTAAAGGGGCCCGTGACCTTGTCTGGAGCAAGCCTGCCCTGACACCAGGGGGTTGTGGGTTCGATGTCTGCAGACTATTAAAAGACTGTTGTTTTAATCACCGTCGCTCCCGCTCGGCGTTCAGAGGTGCAGAGGTGGCTCGGTGTAATGAGCTGGCGTTCCCATGTCAGCCGTCAGCCTGCCCCTGTAAGCCTTCCAGCCTGGGAAGATATCGCTACCGCCGTTCCTCATTAGGAGGCTCGCATCTGTTTCCTCGGTTTTCCACGGCTGTGATCGTGCGAGACGAAAAGCCTCGGGGCGGCGCAATGTCGTCGGCGAGGGAGCCCGCGGCCGGTCGTTTCCGAGCCACGGTTCGTTTGGAGTACAGCCGTGTCGCATTTTCAGGTTGTTGTTTATTTCACCCCCCCGATTCCAGACCGAATCTTAATTCGGCTGGTAAAACTCATCACACATTAACATATTCCTCTTTAATCCACCGCACCGTGATCTGAGAGACTGATATGCGTATTGATTTTTGTCACTCTGATCCAGCAAGGGGTTGTGCATGCGTGTGCGTGTGCGTGTGCGTGTAGCGTGTGTGTGTGTGTGTGTGTGTGTGTGTGTGCGTGTGTGTGCGTGCGTTGTTCCAAAAAGGTAACAGCCAGGGTTGGAGGAAGATAATTAATATCGGCTTATGGGGCCACATCCTTGTACTGTGAGGGGCGACACCCACTCACCCTGAGAAAGGATTTGGGTGTGGCCTGCAGGCTCATTCTCAGGGTACAGGGCATGGCCCCCCCCCATATGAGAAGCGTCTCTCCACAGGTCAGAGCACAGCAGGGTGCAAGGGTGAATTATAGAGGTTGGTGTTCCTCCCAACAGCCCTGTCTCCATTCAACACTCCACACTTGGCAAAGGGCATCTGCTTACACACCACACCCATCTTCAGACCCACCATTGTAAGTGGTTGTGTGACCCCGCCCTTCAGTTCCCCTGCCTCCATCCTCCCCAATTAACCTGCCTCACATCCGCCCCCGGGGGCCCCGGCACCAAGCTGTGGCCCCCGAAGGCCACGAGCAGCGCTCACACCTGCGACAGCGTCACTTCCACCTGGCTGGGCAGACTGAAGCTGCCTAATTGCAGCCCTGAGCCCAGTGGCTGCCGCCTCCCTGCCTGGACGCTGATATTGTTTGTTATTTGCCACCTGCGTTAATTTGATTTGTCCTCTCATCGGCTCCCCCAGGCAGCCCCCTGCTGTCTGTGTGGCGCCGGGACGTCCCGGAGGAGGCGGCCTGGGGCTGGGGAGTCCCTGAATGGAGCATAAAAACCCCCAAAAAAACAAGTGGTGTATTTTTCCAGCCTTTCCCCCCCCTCCATACGGCTGTGGGCAGGGCGGAGCTCTGGGGGGGGGGCAAGTCGGTGCAGTTTAGTACCCAAGGCCCCCCCGTCCCTCTTGGGTGTGTGCTAACAGACAGGAAGTGGAGCCACCTTCCCAGCATGAGCCACTTCCTGTGGGCATGCTTTGGCCTCACAGCAGGGTTTCGAGAGCGGCGCTGAGATCCATGAACTGACACTTATTAAAAGGTGGGGAGAATCTCATAAACAGCCCCAACGCCAGAGCTCCAGCAGGGGGGACACAGGCTCTGGGGGGGAAGGGGGAGCTAAAAATAAAGTGCGTGTGAGAAGCGGGACGCCACAGCTTGCACTTTAATAAATGCCAGGCCTCCACAGACAATGAGGAACCTCCAGACCTAAGCTAGAGAGAGAGAGAGAGAGAGAGAGGAAGGGAGGAACAGAGAAAAAGAAGGAAAGAGGGATGGAAGCGGAGAGAGAGAAAGGGAGGAACAAAGGGAAAAAGGAGAGAAGGAGGGAAGCAGAGAGAGAGGGAGGGAAAGAAGGAGAGCAAGAGAGGGGAGGGAGAGAAGGAGAGCAAGAGAGGGCAGGGAAGGAGAGAAAAGACTAGACAGAGCAGGAGAGATTTAGAGAAAGGGAGGGAGGAACATAGAAAAAGAGAGAGAATGGGGAAGGGAGCAAGAGTGGGAAAGATGGAAGGAGAGAAAATACTAGAAAGAGGGAGGAGGGAGGGGAGGAGAGAGGGGAGAGAATGGGGAGGGAGGGAGGGAGACACTGAAAAAGCAGCACAATCATTAACAGCCTAAAAAAGGCTTCGTCCGCAGGCTGATGCAAATCCATCAGTCAGTCCTCCCCAGTTACAGAAGTGGCTCTTTGCTCATAAAGACGTACTGTAATCAAGTGATGGCTGCTGGGGCTGGGGTCCTTTTGGAGGGGAATCATTGCTGCACCTGACCCTGGAGGCTCCTTCTCAACCCTCCGCCCACCCCCCGTACGGTCCCATCTCAGAGCGCCTGACCCAGATTCCCTCATCGTCCCGGGAACTACTCGGAACCAATCACTCATGTTGTCTGTTCACAGATAGACTTTTTTGGGGAGGGGTTAGTTTTATTCAATGGCTGGATTATTCATTAGAACAAAAAACTCAAACAGATTCTAATTAGTTTGAAATTGAAATGCTGAATCAAATCTGTACTTAGTTTGCAGAGTATTTCCGCGTGAATTGTAATTTCCTGGAGTGGTGAGGGGTGGAGCCAGGGACATGGGGAGCTCAAGTTCGGCAGTGGCACGGGCCGTGAACCAAGCCTTCCGCTGATTTTAAGATGCACACCACGCCCACCTGTGTCTTTATTTCAATGGGGGGTGTTGTTCCCTTTAGCAGTGGGCGGGTGGCGCTCTGCCCCCAAACCAGTGGGTTGCAGACGAGCCACCCGCCCATGTCATAAGCCCCATGGTGCTTTTCTTTTCTAACACGGCTGGGATGTAAGCTTTATCGTACCAAGACCGACGCGATGGCTGAGAGCATTACTGAATATGTGTGCAATACAGATGTACACAGTATGCCTGAAGTGTGTGTGTCCGTGTTCGTATGTGCATTTGTGTCTGTGCGTGTGTCAGTGTGCCTGGGTGTGGGTATCTGCATGCCTGTGTGTGTATGTGTGTGTGTGAAAGAAAGGCAGAGAGAACAAATTTGTAGACAGTTCCAGGTAATGTATTGTTAACTGTGCCTCTTTAGGTGTAAGGCCCAGTGCCGTATTTGTGCTGCACGCCCCCACCCCATTACTGCCCAGTTTCGTGAGGGAAGGAGCTGCAGACAGAAGGAGATGAGGAAAGAGGCGGAGCGAAATAAAGAGAGATAAAACGATGGGTTCTCTTATGGGCTTTTAAATCTAATTTAAGTGTGGTGTAGCTCTCTACAGTGCACTGCCTGAGTGGCAGTGAAGCAAGGCGTTTTCTCATCCACTCGTCCATTACAGGAATGTGTATGTGTGTGCTTGTGCGAGTGTGTGTCCATGTTTATGTGCGTGCATGGACTGGCACCGGCGCTGGTTCTGCCCGGTGACAGGAGCTGTGTGATGTCAATAGCCTCAGTTGTGGGAGGTCTTTATAAAGATTCCACTTGGTAATAAAGCTCTGGAGTCAGGTCACCCTGTTCCCTTCCCATTCACACGTGAGGGCTCACCCTCAGACAGGAAGTGGTCTCCAGGTACACAGGAAGTGGCCTGAATGTTGTGCAAGTCAGAGGACTGTAAGAACCTCTTCTTTGCTTTTTTTCCATCAGTCCACAGACTTTTCATTTGCTTCCAGTATCCAGTCAAACTTTATTTAATATAGTGCTCTGAACAACAAATGAATGCCCTTGTTTGCCCCAAGGTCTGTTCTAGCATGTTCTCATTGTTGCCTGTTTCCTTTGAAAGAGAACTGAGAAAAGGCTTACAGACAAAGTTAAATATAGTTCAGTACCTCGTGGAGATGAGGAGGGGACCTACATATCTGTGCCCCCGCTCAGAGACCTACGATCCAAGGTCCAGACGATCATTTTCTGGGATGTTAGTTGATTTCTCATGCTCTGCGCTGATTCAGGTGCTAGTTCTACGCCTGGTTCAGGTTCTTCCAATATTGGAGCATCACAATAAATTGGGAGCCAGCTCCACAAGGGCAAATTCACGATTATCAGGAGCGAGCTATCGAGAGGTAGGTGTGTAACGAATCACATGTTTTTGTACACAGTTGCTTTTTACACAGTAACTCGCCTGCCGTACATGGCAGCAGTATTTGATAATGATCATTTCAAAGCTTAGGGGACGTTTGGCACCTGCGCAAGAGAGAGGGAAACACAATGCGCCATCCCGGGGTGGGGCAGGGCGTGCCACCCCATTACCGCCCGCTAAGCAGGAGCCGGGCTGGATCAGGTACCAGCTCTCCGGCATTTAATGGACCACCGACAATTAGGGCGTAATCGAAGCATTCAGTGGGAAAGCAGAATAACAGGTAAATATTTCATCAGATCAATAATTCAGAAAGCGAGAGAGACTGAGGGAAGGAGGGAGGGAGGGGGAGGGAGAGAGAGTCTGACTGAGGCCACATTCCCCAACCAAGGGCCCAGTAACCATGGCAACGGGAGCAGGCAGTCATGTGACGTGTGCAGGGAGGTAGGGAGGGAGGAACCTGTGAAAAAGTGACAGGGAAAAAGAGGATAATGAAGAGGTAAGAGAATGCACGCCTCCATTCGTCAACTGAAAGGCAGATGCAGTGTGATGAAGACATGGCAACACTGTTTGCAAGGCAGGGAGGGGGAAAGAAAGAGAAACTGAGGGAGAAAGACAGCTACAAAGGAAGAGTTAGGAGAAACTGTGAAAAAGAGTATGATGTTTGGGGTAGTCGGAAAGAGACTTGAAATGCCTAAATGAGACTATAGTCACACGTCTCATTTCTTCTCCTTTTCTATGCCTTTATCTTGTTCTCCCCCCTGCTGCTCTCCCCAACAAGAGGAGTCTGCTGCCTGCCACACAACCCCCAGCCCCCAGAGGGCAGCGTGAGCACATCGCCCCTCCCAAACTGACAGACCTGGAGAGTGGGCGGCTAGTTTGGGGTATTCTGGTCTGTCTGTGAAACGTTTAGAGAGGTAGAGAGAAAAAAGTCAGCTTGTGCTTACGGGCCTGGTATTCCACCGGCATTAAAACCACAACAGGAACCAGCCAAGGAATTACAGTGGCAAAACTGCGCTCTTTCATTTCCCATCTGTTACCGCTGATGGTGAAAGGAGGGGGGAAATCATTTCAGCAAACCAAAGGAAGATTTAAAAGGAGATCAAGTGGCAGGGCAAGCGGCTACTCGAAGCCACAAGGCTGACAGAGCAAGGATGACTCGGCCACCGTTCAGCACAAGGAACGAGAAGAGCAAGGAGGTTAATAAAGCGTTTCTTTTGATCCCAGTATTTAAAATGAAAACGGAATAGAAAGAGCTTCATCTCTTGTCACTCAACGCCCTGTTTTGTGACAGTAATTCTCAGTTACATAGCCCGTGTCATGTCGCCGGGTTTATGCATTGGGTGGGGGACCGGGGATTGGAAGCCATTCTCATTGAACCCCTATCCTCAGCAAACACACCCTCATTTATACCTCATTTAGGCCTTCCAATATCTTCACCGATGCTGACCCCAACCCCAGCATTTCCGGTGTTGGCCTCCTTACTTAAGTGAGCTGTAGGCAAGCCAGTTACCAAGCTTTGTAACTTTGTTTCATATTATCGCTCAATAAACTAAGGAGATAAACAGTGGGAAGCAATCACAGAGTGTCATCACTGATCCCAGCAGGTAGACAGAAATAATATGCTCTCTTTTTTATTGAACGGAAAACTCAGCCTTAGACAACTGCAGACAGAGTCCAGGCAGTGGTCTGATTCTGGGCAGACTCCAGCATTGCGTGTGACGGTCGTGCTTCAGCATACTGGTTTCCATCTCATGCTAGCCCGGATGCTCTTAGAAACTATAACATTAATTAAAACATGTGCCACTCCAGTAGTGTTCAGTTTGCTTTTTAGTCTGGTTCAAGTACTATTACCCTCACTCAGCAGAAAGAGAGAGAGAGAGAGAGAGAGAGATTGGGGAAGAGGAAGTGAGATTTTCGGTCTGGAAAATTTCACTTGGGGGTAGGGATGGGTCTGTGAGTATGTGATGTCTTTTAAATCCATTAACAGCAGACAAAATCAGACCGTACTGTCAGTCTTGTGACTGGTTCAGTTCTTGTGTTCTTACATGCAGAATAATATTTTAGTTCTGAAAGTGTGTGTCGGTTTGAACAGTCTATGGGTGAATGAAAGAATCAACAGTTGGATGAAATGAAAGAGAAATATTTATGTTTTTTTTCCTTTTCTTTCCTTTGCCTTCCTGTATTTAATTCATCCTTTGCACCTTTCAAATCATGTTAGGAGCTTCTGAGACTACAAGTCCCAGAGGGCCATGGTCTTTGATTGTCAGGAACTCAGCACAGCAGTAAGGACTGGCAGACTTTCCCCCTGTAGGCCAGCTGTTTCTAACTGATGCATTCATGATACACTACAATGGCTTGGAAAAAAAAAGACAATGCATGCCACACGGACTAGGAAGTAAATGGCTTGAAGTATGGGTCAATATTGATTTGTGTGAAGTCACATGACTTGGTGTCGTTGTGGAGGGATAGAGAGAGCATGCAGCCATAGAGAGACCAGGATTCAGGATGCAATAGACCTGCTTCCAGCAAGGCTGCTTGGCGCTATCTAAACCATTTTAATCTCAAGATTGTTTGAATCAAGCTGTGTGAATATGGCACGCTATTCAGTGTGCATTGTGAAAAAAAAGAATGCATGGATATACTGAATCGTATCTCCTGTGACTTATTTTGTAATGTCTGGGGCTATCCATACTCTTAACCAGGGCCACTAAAGTGAGCACACCCAGTGTGTTGCCAGCTTGCCGATTTTGTCACCAGTTCTAGAGACGTTTACAGTGTGATAGTAAAGCTTACACTCTAAAGGGGCCACTCCATTTGAGTTTATTCTCTTTAAAGCAAAACCTGCTGCACTAGCATACATATTTTGTATGTTTGTCATACCCCAAAAGTCCCCATAAATGAATCACAAACGTTCCTCTGTGTGATCTCCGGCCCTACCCCTAGTGGCCTCTGTCAAGAAAAAGTGACATGTCGCTCTGATTAGTTGGCTGCACCGAGCAAAGCTATGTTCCTGGAGGGCATTTGGTGACAGCAGGGTAGACTGGATAGTGGGCCTTTGTGATCTGCGACAGGGATGTGCACTGGCCTGATGCCTTGTTTTTGGTCGCGTTGTTCCCCTTCACATTCCAGGAAAATGCATCCTCTTGGACATTGATTTCGGAGCCGGTCTTGCGGCCTGTTTCCACGGAGATGGGCTTCTGGCGGCAAGTAGCACAGCAGATGGAGAAATGTTTGTGCCACAGAGGAGGATACCGGGCCTCTTAAAGGCTGATCCTGGATCAGTGATAGCCGTTTATTGTTATTATGCTTTATACGTGATCCTTCGGCTGATCCTGGATCAGCGCACAGAGTTGATCTTTGTCAGAGACAGTGCGATGCAAGAGCCCGGATCTTCGGCAGGCAGGGCCCCGTGGCCGGAGAAAGTAGCTTAGGGCGGGAGATGCCTTAGTCTGTTTCTCTGTCGTCTTGAATCTCTCATCAGCTTTAGAACGACGGTGCAGTCAGTGTGAAATCATAGATTTTCCTGTCATAGTGTTTTGATCTCTGAAGCGGTCTTTAACGCCACAGAAGTGACTGGCCCAGGTATTATTACTGGCTAAGATGCTATTATATTCTCTTAAGCTCAAGCCACCTTTTGTTCAGCATGCTTGAGATAATTAAGAGTCAAGTATAAGCATCTTCTTCCTTTTAATCTTCTTGCTTGAGTCAGAGCGAGAGTTATCAATTGAAAAACCCTCCAATGCAATGCATCATTTGGCTCTTTATGAATGCAGCATTTTAAGGGCACAGTAAAATGAGTGATCATTTCGACATATCTTCGTAAAGCAAATAGACCACGTCCCCTGCATTTCATGAATACCGATAATATTGAGCGTCCTTCTTAACCCCTCTTCAGGCTACGCACACTAAACCTGTCCTTGTGACACAGGCAGCATGGCGAAGGATAGCGGGTTAAACCAGCTGCCGGCACTGCCTCTTGTGGTAGATCGATGCAGACAGATCGCTTGCTCAGCCTCCAATGAGTTTCCACAAAGCCATGATACCATGAGAGTCCCACACACAGCATGTATGGCCAGAAAATAGAGTTTGAACCCACACACAACACCAATGACCAGGAATTGGAGTTTGAACCCACACACAGCACCAATGACCAGAAAATAGAGTTTAAACCAACGGTTCTTTAATGGTTCACTCCAGAAGAATGTGAGCCAAAGAAACAGTTTTTAGTGATGTCACATTCAAGGCTCTTGAAGCCATAAATATTTTTTCATTCATATTTTTTCTCCTACCGGTACATCAAGTACTCATGCTGCCCCCATAAATGTTCTTTTTTTTCTATCATCTACCTAAATAGTGTTTTTTATTTATCACAAGGACAACGATGTATTCATACAAGGCTATCTTAAATTGATGGCATGGGCAAAATGATTTCTGAGTTATTTTCTATCCTGCCCCACTCTGCAGTATCCTCTCTCCTTATTGGTTGGCGAATCGGTCTTCATGTCAGATTTACTCGATTTGCTGTGTGTGTGCAGAGCGAAAGGCACAATACCGTTTTAGAGAGTAAAAAATATTGACTCGTGTATAAGGCAAACCAACAAAACACATACTCACACACACTTAAACACACAGAAACAACATGCGTACACTTAAAACGCACAGTTAATCATGAATCCGGTGTCTGTTTCTCTTGTTGTGTGGGTGTTACCGTGCCAATGGTGGTCTCTAAGGTTGGCGCCAGAATCAGTGCTACACACACACAGGGGGGGCCTGGCCAACCCCCGGGTGGTTTTCTGCCATGTGAGAGCCAGTGGGAAAACTGTGGTGACTTACTTGTCATTCAAATGCCCTGTGTTCTTTTCTCTGAGAGTGAGACGCCTGTCAATGAGGCCTGATTAAGGCTGCTTCGGTCTCCGCTGCCGCCGCGCAGGCCATAATGGAAGGCCATTGTTGCTTCGCCCGAATCCGATATGAATTCAAAGAGGTAATCATTCGCTGTTCAGCGCACAATTTACAAGGCAGGGCGCCCCCGCGCACAAAGGGCCCGATGCACGCCAGGGTCCCTGATGACAGCATTCTGAGTCGCGTCGTGCGCCCATCTGTGCACATAGGGAGCCTGTGAAGAGGTGCACGCTGGGAGAAGTGTTTGTGCTGGTGCGCGGCCCTGCGTTGGGCGCTCTGATGCCGCGGGCGCCTGCAGACCGCGCCGCGTGCGAGTGGACAGACTCAGCTTTGATTTAACACGCTGAGGTACGGGAGCGGAGGAAGGAGAACCGCGCGCGGGGCGGGGCCGAGCTACAGACGGCTGAGATTGGTCTGTTTTCACCCTCTCTGCCTCTGTGCATCGGCAGGTTAAAGGGCGTTGGTTTAAGGGTGAAGGAAGCTGCTGCTGCCTTCGCTCTCTGTGTGAATATGAACTTCATTAAGTCTGAGGCACAGCAGTAACAAGCATGTCTCGGGCACGTGTGAGGGGTGCTCGGGGACATGTGGGGGGGGCACATGCACAGTGGGCTGCCCCTCCCTCCCTCCCTACCAGTGGCAGCAGCAGCAGTGCTCCTGGGATGTGGATCTTCTGTGCGCCTGCCCAGCTGAGCTCTGAGAACAGCCAAGTGCTTTAAGGTCAGGCTCAGAGGGAGAGGAGGGGGGAGGCACTGCCTCTAAGGCCCTGTTTGCCACAAGCTGCTAACGAAGATGCATGCTAATGGCGCGGTGGCTAATTGTCCTGCCCCGGTGCTGATCGTGACCATTAAGCCACTCACACATGGTAAGCATGGCAAGAGGGACTTGCTAGTCTGAATCATGGCACAATGGGATTGAGACTCGCTCCCTTGGTTTTGAGTCATGGCAGAATGAGATTGAGACTCACTCGCTGGTTTGAGTTGAGTCGCTGCAGCTCCACTCCTGAGCACCTCAGGGCCCCGGCCCTCCTGTGTGAACACAGCCCTCTGCATCATCAGGGAATATCAGCGGGGGGTTAAGCACTGCTGAACGCACGTGACGTCACCGTCCTCTGAGATCCATCCCTCCCCTCCCTCCCTCCCTCCCTCCCTCTCCCTCCATCACTCTGTCTCTCTTTGACTCCTCTCTCAGGCCGCTTTGAGTTGTGCTCGTTTGCCCGGTCTCTTTTCCGGATCAAGGCGTGAGACCGGTTGCGCCTTTCCCGCGGGCCCCAGAAGCCGCTGGTTGCTGTGGTGCCTGTGAGAGAGAGACAGAGGGAAAGAGGGGGAACGGGAGAGGCAGAGAGAGTGGAGGAAGGAGAAGAGGGGGAATGGGAGAGGCAGAGAACGAGGAGAGAGGAGTGAGAGGGGTAAAGTGAGTGAGAGGGAGAGAGATATAGAGGTGAGAGACATGCCCGCCCCTCTGCCTGAAACATGCTCTGTTCTGACTGCATCAGCCAGTGTGCTCCGCCTCCCTGAGAACAGACCTCAGTATCAGGGCAGCGGTGGGGCACGGCGGCGGAGCGCTGCGTCGGTCATAGTGTCGCGTCTATTTTAATTAGGCCTCAGGATGTGTGAAGCCTCTAACAACAGCCCAGGATAAGGGGCGACTGCTAAGCGACTACACAATGTGAACGGGAGTGGGCGTGGGAGCGAAGGGGAGGCGGCTGTGCTGTGCGACCGGGCTAATCACGGTCATATTGTCCTGCCCTGCCTACAAGCGGCTGTCTAATGAGCTCTGTGCGGAGTGATGGGGTGTCTTTCGCTCCGTTTGCCTCCCTCCCCCCCTCTCTCTCCGTTTGCCTCCCTCAATCTCTCTCCTTCCATCTCTCTCTGGCTCTGATGTCTCTGCCCTTTCCCTCCCTCCACCTCTTTTCGTCTTCTGCGTCCATCCGTCAGGCTCTCGCCCCCAAAGTGATGTCTTCCCTTCCTCCCTCCATGTCCCTTCCAGGTCTTTCTGTCCTGGGTCCCTGTCTCTCCCCTCTCTCCCCCTCCCTCTCTCCTTATCTCTGACTCTCACTCCCTTCCCTTCTCTCCTCTTTGCCCCCCATCTTGCATTCTCCCTCTTCCTGTCACTTTTTTCCTCCCTCTCTTTTAATTTGTCCCTCCCTCTCCCTCCCTCTCCCTTGCTTTCCTTTCACCTCACTCAGAATAGTAAGGTCTCCTCTGACACCCACATCCCAATGTTTGTGTCTGCAGTGACAGATTGCGCTGGCCTGCAGCTTGAGGACCAGTGCAGAACAGCTGTGTGTGTGTGTGTGTGTGTGTGTGTGTGTGTCCTGGTGTAGAGAGAGGTCATCATCTGTTACTCCTCGCTAATTACCTCCTGGCAGACAGCAGGGGGCGACAGTGAGCAGGTGGGGTGTCACCGCTGGTGGCCAGGTGCTCCAGGGCACAGACAGGCTGTGAGCGTCAGTGCTCCTGGTGACCTCCAGCACAGCTTGGACCAGAGGATTCTCTCGCTCTCTCTCTCTCTCGCTCTCTCTCTCTCTCCCTCCCTCTCAATTCAATTTGCAATTTCAATTTGATTCATTGGCATGACACACGTATATTGGTATTGCCATACGTCTTACAGAAAAGCAAGCCACTGTACAGTCTCTCCCCCACCCCCCTCCGCTTCGTCAGAGAGAGAGAGACAGAGAAACAGGACTCAGAGCCCCCTCCCCTGCACCCCGCCCATCTCCCTGTGTGTCAGATTCCGGGAAGACGAGCTCATCAACGGGAAGCAGACGATGAACATTAGAATAAGGAGGCTCTGGGGTGGGCATAGGCATTCTCCACTGAAGGGGGGGTCATAGGTCAGGGCATTAGGGGGAGAGGGAGAGTGTCATTTCTCCCATGATGCACTTTGGCAGCAGCACCCCCTCAGTTGTAGTGATTTTCTAAGGTCACAGTGGTTACGTATGAAGGTCAAACGGGTGTTTCCGCAGCACGCTGTAGCATTTCTTCTGTCCTGCAGTGTTTCAAAGAAAGCAGAACTCCTGTATTTAGCAGACCTCTCATTTTCTCCGGCTCGTTGTCGGGCGTAAATAAAATGGTGGAGCCCTGTAACATACGCAGGCGCTTGCGCAAGAGCAAACGAATAAGCTGTGTATACAGCAATTTGAGTGCGTGCGTGCGTGCGTCCGACATTCTGTGGCGGTGTACTGGGCGCGAGTGTAGCAAAGTGTGACTCCTCCAACATTTCGCAGAATACCAGCGCGTGTGACAGCTGCGCTCTCGTCAGAGCGTCGAAGTGTGCTGTGCCATGCAGATACCCAGCATGCACCTCACCGCGCCTGTTCTCTCCCCTCTCTCTCACCCTCTCCGCAGGCGGACGCCAAGATGGTGTGTGACGTGGTGAGCCGCATGGAGGACACAGAGCCCTACTCTCCAGAGCTCCTCGGTGCCATGATCCGCCTCTGGTCTGACTCCGGCATCCAGGAGTGCTTCAGCCGAGCCCGCGAATACCAGCTCAACGACTCCGCCCAGTAGTGAGTACTGAGCCCCCTGCAGGCCACCTCGGGAAGTGCTGTTAAATGCCAGCAGTGATGGATTAACAGTGGAAGTTGTGGAGTGATGGTTTGTCGTTACAACCAATTAATTGTACCTCAGGCACAAATCGAATCAAATTAATCTGATGGATTATTGGCTATTGTGTGTTTGTGTGTGCATATGTGTGTGTGTGTGTTTGTGTGTGCGTGCGAATGTGTGTACATATGTGTGTGTGTGTATTTGCGCATGCATGTGTGTGTGTGTGTTTGTGTGTGCACATGCATGCATGTGTGCATATATTTCTGTGTGTGTAAGTGTATCTGTGTGTGTACGTTGTGGTGTCCCTAGGTGTTGCGCGACACTCACGGACCTTTGCAGAGGGCGTAGGCAGGGTAAATAACCCGGAGGAGGCAGTATATAAACAAAACAATAATTTATTAAACAAATACTCTTGACAAAAAAACACACAAAACAAAGGGCGGGGTATTCAGGGAATCCAACACACATAAAGTCCAAAATCCTACTTGTTGTCGTTGTCCAAAATCCAATTCCAAATCCAGGTCAGTTCCGTAATCCAGTCCAGTAGTCAGTACACAAAGGGGGTCCTCAAACAATCCAGGTCAAACACAATAAACACTCCAAAATACTTCTCAAAAGTCTTTCTAAATCCCGGCTGGTCAACAGACTTCACGGTTGTCTCTCTCCACTACTCCAACAAACTTTCCTACTCCTTCCTCTGTGTAACAGAGGAACGAGTCCTTTAAATAGGCCTTGAAATTGCCTTCAGCTGTCTGTAGTCCTCCGGCTTTACGGGCTTCAGCTGTGGGACTGCAGGCTGCTGGGAAATGCAGTCTTTCCCTCTCCAGTGGCTCCCAAGAATTAATAGAGGCAGGCGTCCATTTCCTCGTCCTGCCCTTTGGGATGCCACAACGTGTATGTGTGTGCTTGTGTGTGTGTGTGTGTTATACAGTGATGATGTGGACGCCTGTGTGTGTGCGTGTATGTGTGTGTATGTGTGTGCCTTGTGTGTGTGTGTGTGTGTGTGTGTGTGTGTGTTATATAGTGATGATGTGGAAGCCTGTGTGTGTGTGTGTGTGTGTGTGTGTGTGTGTGTGTTCTCTGGAGGAAGGCAGTATGGTTCAGATGGGAGGAGATGTCAGCTCAGAGAGGCAGCAGTAAAAAAAAAAAAAAGGTTTCAAACCTTGTCACCTGTCACAATCTTAATCTGCACACAAGCAATATGACATCATCAATAATGAAATACTCGCTTACTCGCCAAACCTGAAATATCCACAAACTTGATGTGGACCTCAATCCTCAACTCATACCCAGTCCTAAAGCATTAAAAGTTAAGACCCATGGGGATCCATTTTACATTACCGCTAACAGTGATGACAGTGATGGAGTTCTATAAATATACTCATACAGACATTATTTTCACATCACTCACGCAGACAGTAGTTGCCCTGGATAAGTCCTCTGTGATGCATTGTCTCACCTTTTTCTCAGCAACCTATTTACACTAAATGGGCCAACTCAGGTGCCTCTGCTCAGGGGAAGTCCGACCCATAAACCCCTGTCCAGCAAGTCCAGTGTCCTGACCACTACACCGTTCTGCACCCCATAGCATCCTAAAGCCCGACAGTGGAGCCTGGACCTCCTCACTCACCCCCATGGTGCAGAAGTAGCCCTCGATCACTGAGCCACGTGATGGAGCAGGATTTTCCCAGACTGGGGTCCACGGTGCAGTTGGGTCCGCCTCACAGCTGATCCCTGAATGGGCCCCACCGCGGAGCAGGTCCATCAATCACCGGGCCCCATGGTGCAGCGGAAATCTCCCGCTCGGTGCCAGGCCAGAGGTGCTGTAATAGGATTTTAGGAGCTCTCTGTGTGTTTATCCACTGGACAGCTTCTCCAGCTGAGCTATCGGGAGGGGACAGGAAGCGAGGGATGAGGCGGGGGTGGAGCGGGGGGATGTGTCATTCTCGCGGGCCAGCATGAGGTAGCTTTCCCATCCCAAGGTTGGAGCAGGCTTGCAGATGGGGCCAGTGGAGCGTGGTGTATCCAGCACCACAAGCATCCTGCAGGCAACATGTGGCAAAGACAAGGCGCTCGCACAGAACACGGGAAGCCTCGGCGTTAGACCTATTTCAGTGCTGCTGGAGGTCAGATGACTCATCCAACCTGTTTATGTACACTGTGTGTACAGATTAGATCAGGTGGAGCATCTTGTGGGATATTGACTTTTCATCTCACCTCTTTGCCATTAGTAGGTCTCTGTTATTTGAAGAGAATATGATATGAGACTTACAGTACAGTACAGGGGAAAAAATCGATTCCTTGCCGTAATTTGACTCATCATTCCCCCCTGTGATGTACAGGTGACTTCCTATATAAAGGAAACACCAACATAAAGTGTCTTAATAGGGTGTTGGACCGCCACCAGCCGCCAGAACAGCTTCAGTGTGCCTTGGCAGAGATTCTACAAGTGTCTGGAATTATTGCTATTGGAGGGATGCAACACCGTTAAGAGAAATTCCATCATTTGGGCAAAGGGCGTCCCTATAAGACAGGTGGGCGAGTTGCCGGCCTTGGGGTATTGGCTTGACCTGGGGAACAGGATAACTGTACAGTTATGTGCTGAAGGTGAAAGTAACACGCGGAAGTTCTGAAACACTGGAGAAGCTGCGCTACAGATGGTTTACAGTTTAAACCTGCTCACATGCAAATCTTCCACAAGAAACCAGGCAGAAATTTGCATTGGCAGTGCCTGTTTGATAATAAACAATGCATCATGCCGAGAGTGAGAGAGAGTGCAAAGGAGAGAAAGAGGGGGAGAGAAACGGGGGAAAGAGGAGAAAGGCGAAGAGAAGATGGAGGGACGAGAAAGTAAATGGAAGGAGAGAGGGGGAATCAGTGGAAATAAGAGAGGAGCGGGGAGGATTATTTTCCCGTATCCATTCTGCACTCACACTTTCTAATCTGAGGCACAAAAACAGAATCAAAGGTAGAGACAACGGCGGAGGCCTGTTCTGTCAGTCCACAGTGAGGCGGGGCTCTACGCGATATTGGTAGGACCTCAGACTCATTCTTCTACAATGGCAAGCCCTGGTTGCGATAATGCTGCCCCCTTGGGGGAAAAAGAGTCATTGCAAGCTACCATGGTGGAGAACTGGGTCCCTTGGCACAGCTGGGTGAATATTAAAAAAAACAATTTCCACACTGCAATGTTTCAGCGACGTTTCAGCAATGTCTGACTTTATGGTCTACTTCAGATCTGCCACTGTATAAAAGAGCATTGCTGTTAGCGCAAGAGTGTGGGCATTTTAATTTAATTTCTTCTTTATGCTGCGCTAACACTTGTTTATAGTACTTGCCTCCTGCACAGTACAGGATTATACCTATTTGATATTTCAGCAGAGATAACTGAGCATTCACTACAGCCTGCTGCACTACTGTATATTGACACAGCATCAGTGGTTCACATACAGGTTAGCTGTGACTACACAGGTTTCAACAGCATGTTATGAATTGAATATGTCTTGAAGTGGGGGGGGGGGGGGTGGTGCAGGCAGTAGCTGGTGACAGAGAGAGGGATGAGAAAGGCTAAGGCCAGAAGTAAATGGATGCTGGATGCATCGGGGGGGGAGGGGAGTGACGCGAGTGAGCCAGCCAAGTGGAATGTTATCTGACAAGTGGTGAGAGACAAGCTTCTCTCTCTCTCACTTCCCCTCTCTCTCCGTCTCCCCTCTCTTCTCTCCCTTTCTTATTGGCAGCAGAGTGGAGACGTGAGTAACAGCCTGTGTCCGCAGCGTCCAGCTCCCTGCGCGCAGTTTTTAATGAGTGGTGCTGGATTCTTTGACTCGGAGCCACTCAAACTGCAGGAGCTTGGCACTAAAGCACATGGCTCTCGTGCAGGCCTGCTCTGTCCTTTATGTGCATACATTGAGATGAATATGGAGTTGGCTTCCTCATAAAGATTAAAAAATAATAATTCTCTAGGCATTTTCAGCTTTCCTCTCAATGTGAGCTGATTAATAATGCAGTCATCGAGCTGTGATGTGACGTGTTATCGGGTGCCCGCCTGACCTTTGACCCCTCCAGTGGTGCTGGAATGTTAACGGGCTGCTACTGAATCCTGCAGCTGCTCCCTGAAGCCTGCCGGCTTAAAGAGGGGGAAACCATGGTATCAGCACACAGGCAGAGCTTGTGTGTGTGTGTGTGTGTGTGTGTGTGTTTCTAATCTGAGTCCATGGGTGTATGTTGTGTGTGTATGTCTATGCAAGCAGGCGTGTGTATGTGTGTGTGTTCAAGTACGTGTTCGTGTGAGCTTGTGTGTGCGTGTGCATATATATGTGTGTATGTGTGTGTGTGAGTGTGTGTATCTCTATGTGAGCAGGTGGGTGTGTATGTCCTTGCCTGGGTGTTTAAGGAGACAGTCATTAGCTGTCGTTAGGAGCCCAGGCAGCAAGAGAGCTCACCATGAGAAAGCGCTCAAGGATGCTCTGCCAACGTGTCAAAACTCAGACAGCTGGGGCCTTCTGTGGCTCCACCCGAGGCTCCATAATATTTATAGTAAAATCTAATGACGCATTGTGATTCTCACTGCAGACCTTCCACAGTGATGGTTTTATATCAGTCGACACATATAGTCTTGGGCAGTGGTCAGTGCAGCAGCATGGAGCAGTGGTGAGAGCAGCAGTGTGGAGGAGTGGTCAGAGCAGGAGTGTGGAGGAGTGGTCATAGCAGCAGTACGGAGCAGTGGTCAGAGCAGCAGTACAGAGCAGTGGTCAGAGCAGCAGTGCGGAGCAGCGGTCAGAGCAGCAGTGTGGAGCAGTGGTCAGAGCAGCAGTGCGGAGCAGCCCTGCTGGGTCACTGTGAGCTCTGCTCGGGCGCCGCTGGCGTCTCTTCCTCTCGGTCACATGGAGGAGCTCATTCGATGATCAGAGGCTGGTCCGTCGTACCTTTGCGCGCTGCTTTAAGCATCCACTGCCTTTCTGCCTCCCGGCTGGGCTTGAAGATGAGCGGGCAGCTCGATAACGTACAGGGAAATATAGCCAGAGATCCTTTCATTCACACTTCTGATCCCATCTTTCTCTCTCTCTCTCTCTCTCTCTCTGTTGCTCTCTGTCTCTCTCCTCCCTCCTTTCCCCCTGCCTTCGCTGTTGTTTCTCTCTCCCTCCAGCTACCTTGACAGCCTAGACCGGATCGGCGCCCCCGACTACCAACCCACAGAGCAGGACATTCTCAGAACCCGGGTCAAGACCACCGGGATCGTAGAAACCCACTTCACCTTCAAGAACCTACACTTCAGGTAAACCTCGTCCCGCCCCAGTGTAATGAGCGCCACTGGTGTTGTGCACGTCCTCCATTTCAGAGCAGAAATGGCATTTAGAGTGACAGCCGTTGGCTGCGATATTGCCTCTAAATGCCACACTCTGGAAGGATAGATTGTTTCATTTCATGTTTTTAATTCTCAAACAGTGTTTTTAAAACAAGTCCCGCCCGGCGCACTCTGTCTCACTGACATTCTGCTCTGTTATTTCTCATCCCCGCACTCTGAAAATAGACTTTCACAGCCAGCACATCCAAAGAGCCTCAGCTTCTCACTTGCTCACCTGATCAAGGCTAAAAAAGGCATGGTAAAACATCATGTGCAAAATCCCACCTCGCGCACACGCTCTCGGCTGTCAGCCCGTTATCCAATAGTCTTTAACCATCTCCTCCCTCAGAGCTGGGGTGCTGACTCCACAGTTGGACAAGCGAAAAATGCGTTGGCTCTCTGGATGCATCGTGGATATGACCCAATGGAATTCACAATGATTCATTTTGGGAGAGAACCCAAAAAAAGGGCATTTGCGCATCCAGCAGCCATTTCGATTCGTTTGGCAGCGGGACGAATACATTAATTTCACTTCTGTCTCAGTTCACCAGCAGGATGACTGAAATCTCCCACCAGTAGAGGGCGCTTTCTCACCAGCTTACCTTTCCATGTGAGAGTGTGTCATTGACTTCTCTCTCTCTTTGTCAACTAAACACACATTCTCTTCCTCTCTTTCTCTCACACACACACACACACACACACACACACACACATGGGATGTACTCAGGTAATAATGACACCAGATGTGTTCTGGTGATACTGTACCAAAGTGAATAGAACTTTAAACACGCAAACAGAAAGACGTGTTCACACAGACACACACAAGCACACAAACATAAACACACACACACACACACACACACACACATGCACATGTTTACACAGACACACACAAGCACACGCACGCACACACATGCACCATCACGCAGTTACACACAAACTGAGATAGGAACACAAGTACACACTCAGTGGCTATCACCCAGGGACATGAGGCAATATTCAGGAGATTCAATATCACTCCTGGAAGCGGGCGTTCTCAGTGGAGTTGTAGTAAAGAAGCATATAGTGACAATTCTCTGACTAACTTCTTTGTGTCCCTTTTTCCTGAAATGACACCATGAACAGAAAACACATTTGCTGCCCAGGTTTCTCCCATTGTCAGCCCGCAATTAAAATACAGGCTTCCGCATGCTGTGTCAATTCTGTTAAAACAGACTGGAAACATAAGTGTACCGTGGAGTACAGTTCACTGTATGTGTGCGACAGAGGGAGACAGACAGTGTTTTAAGGCAGATGCAAGTCTACTAGAAATTCATTGTGCAGCTCGGTGCAGTGTTTCCTCTGCCGCCAGCTGAGAAAAAGCACTGAGTGAGTGTGAATTACAGACAGAAGTTGTGTCTGAGCCAGTCCCAGTGAGGAGGCCATGACCTTTGGGTACTGGGCCCGCGAGCTGCGCAGAGCCTGAGCAGGCAGCGTGCGTCTCGCCACTCGCGTCTCGTCCTCCCAATTTTCCATCTCGCCCTGCTGTTGTGCACTGCCACGTTGCGTGATTCTGTGCGTGACGTGCTCGGCGTGTGCCCCCCATCCCAGGCTGTTCGATGTGGGAGGTCAAAGGTCAGAGAGGAAGAAGTGGATCCACTGCTTTGAGGATGTGACGGCCATTATCTTCTGCGTGGCCTTGAGTGGGTACGACCAGGTGCTGCATGAAGACGAGACTACGGTCAGTTCCTCTCCATATTTGCACACACACACACACACACACACACACACACACACACACACACACAAATGCACACACAGACACAGTGTATATAAGGATTACAACTTGCTAACCCTTGCATTTCTTCAATGTAACGTACACTGCACACCTGGGGCGGTGACACTCCCCAAGGCACAAGGCAAAGCCAAATATATCATATAGAGCATGGGCATCAGCCAATCATAATCCAAGTTATGATATAAAGACAAATATGGTCCCCTTTATACTCACATAACATTTACATATACATAGATTCATAATCTCTGTGTTTATATATATATAACTGACAAAATAAAGGAAACACCAACATAAAGTGTCTTTATAAGGACTTGTGCCACTACGAACCACCACTATAGCTTCAATGGGCCTTCGCATAGATAGTACAAGTGTATGGAACTCTATTGGAGGGATGCAACACCATTTTTCCAAAATAAATTCCATCATTTTCTGTTTTGTTGATGGTGGTGGAAAACGCTGTCCCAGGCACCGTTCCAGAATCTCCCATAAATGTCCAATTGAGTTGAGATCTGGTAACTGATATGGCCATGGCATATGGTTTACATTTACCATGCCAGGAAAATGCACCCCACACCATAACAGGCCACCAGTATCCCTCGTTTACTCAAGTGTTTCCTTTATTTTGGCAGTTACCTGTATATATACATATACATATACACATACACATTTTTCATTCAGTCAAACTAACACTCACACATTGCACAATAGACACACACAAATGTGCACATGAGCTCACCTACAGTGCACAAACACACAGTGTGCACAAATACACAAAGGTGTGGGTCATGCTGTACAGCACGTTGTGTATGCGTCGAGCTCAGCACTGTGCGTATCGGTCTCTCTGATCTGTCGACAAAGGCAGAGACCGCCGCGTTAACCTTGTCTTCATTGGCAGGTGCCCCTGGGTTTGCGAGGCTGCTAAGAACGCATTTTGTTCCAACTGTCGCAAAGATGGCCTGTTGTCGTTGTGACACCTGAGCAGATTTAGAATGTTTGATTACGGTGGTTCTGTGTGGCTCAGTAGGTAGAGCATGGTGTTGGCAACACTTAGGTTGTGGGTTCAATTCCCACTGGGACCACATATACTGAAAAAAAAAGAAGTATGCATTCACTACTGTAAGTCGCTTTGGATAAAAGCGTCTGCTAATGGCATATATTATATGATATTATATTATGATTATGTGTATGATGTGATAATAAGTTGGAGGTGGACAAACACTTCCAGCACAATGGGTCACAGGGTCACATAGTGTCCTCACAGGGTTGTGCAAGAGCTTTTCAACTGAAGGCCCCCATGGCTGGAAAATTAGGGAAGAACCATGTGTCCCATATTTTTGTGTTTTAAAATGTGACACTTTTCTTTTTTTTTTCCTCCAATTTCCCCCCCCGTTTGTCTCCCAATTTGGTTGCCGATTATACCCTCTATTTATCTCAATTCCCCCTCCCTCACGAGCCCGCCACCCGTCCTCCGGGGCGAGACATTATTTCCGGGCCGAATTTATCCGCCTCTTCCGAGACGGAATTCTACCACGGACGCCTTTTCCTGCTCCTCGACGGACTCGTGCCGGCTCACCCTCCCCCCTTCCCCGGAGGCGGACAGCCAAACGTGATGACTTTTTGTCACATTTGTTGTGTGTTACCTTGGCACACTTTAAACGTTTTAACCCGACCACTAGTGAACAATGACTACAAAAAACTAACATTTAAATCCATGAAACTTCGCTTCAGTATAAATTACAAGCCCTTTTTTCCATTGATTTGTGTGGGTGTCCAGGATGCTCTCTTTAACATAAACCTCCCCTCTTCACCGTTGATCAAACGATTCTTTCCTATGTTTATTCCTCAAAAGTGGATTTCCTGTGTTACTCTTCCTTGTTCTCACACAGGGGTCAGCGTTAACCAGCGTCTTGACCTTTGTCCCCTGTGCGACACCTTGACCTCAGTAAGGTTCTCACTTCCTGCAAGTCCAGCTTTGGACCCTGTGAAAGGGACTTTGTTGTCTTGATCAGAACATTGTGTGGGGTTATGCAAGATGTTATTTAATCTTCTTTTATCGTCGTGTGCGTCTGTTTCCATTCCAACTCCATTTCTAGTCTGGTGTAAAGTTTCCAAAGAAGGATAACATTCCTTCACTCGTCCCCCAGCAATTGCAAACTGTATTCATAGTGACTGTGGTTTTTTTCCGAGCAGAACTATAACTTTCCGTTCCATCAGGAATGTGAGCTTTGGTTGAGCTCTCCCATAACCATTTGCCTAGAGCAATATTGCAGTGCTCCGATCATTTTTCATTACACAAAGTGAACACATACCACATCATTCCCAGTCAAATTTCTGATTAAATCCTAAGTCCCTGAAAAACAAAATCATCTGCAATGGTTCCAACTGCAGTTTCAGAAAGCAAATGTTATTACATTAACCAATGCAATACATTGTGGGTTCTCGATTCCATTAGAAATTGATATGTTTTAATTTTATAGCTAATATTTTCTTTTTCAACCAAGATGAAACAGCAGTGCCCTTAACAACACATTAGAAAATTGATCTATAGAAATAATAAACGTGAAGAAGTATGCTCTCAAGTCTCGTCAGTTCAACTCTTTTTTTCCTGCTCTGCTGAGACTAAATAAAAGCTCACACGGATGAATGTCTTTAATAAAAGCACACAGTCCCCCAACCCCCACACGCACACACACACACACACACACACATAAAGAGCAGCCAGGGATGCAAGACTTTTGCTGAATGTCAGACCCAACCAGGTCATCCAGCCTTTATGCAGTATTCCCCCATAATCAGCCCAGGCTGCCCCACCCGGCCCCGCCCTACAGACTGTATTCGCTCTGGCGCTGAGAACAGAGGAAGGCTACAGCCGCCATCTTGCCGCTGCTGCATGGCGGGCTCTGGTAGTCTGCTTCGCCAGCCCGCGAAATAATCCCCACCAGTCAGGCTTCATGTCTTGTCTTCGTTTGAGAACAAGCGTGCCCTCACATTTACTGCAGTCACATCGCTCCAGTGAGGAGGGGAGTTTCCCCTGTATCCTCTGGCCATGTGACCGCAGTGCATTGTGGGTACTCCCATTCTCTTATTGCAGCTTTTTGTTCTTGTGTGGGCCCCTCACACCACAGCAATGTCACATCCCTAGCACAAAGGCTGCATATGAAGTGGGTTCATGGGAGTTGGATTTAGTGTTATGGTTACAGAGGTGTGGTCATAATTCATGCATAAGTAGAGGCCTGTCATTTGTTGGAAAAGTCATTTTGGAACTTATGATGTCATGGTACAAGTGAAACATGAATATATAAAAGGGGATTGTATGCATTGTATGTTTCTGTGGTTGCATAAAAAGCGGTAACATTTTTGACAGAGGTGTGTTTGTACGTGAGATTGATCCAGTGTGTTACAGCAGAGGTGGATTAATTAGTATTACTTTCTCGGCTATAGTCAGAGGACTTTTTATACATTTTGAGGTAATGGGGGATATGACAGAGACGTCACCAAGGAGACATAGAGAAGGAGTACATGGGATGTCAAGCCCAAGAATTGGACTGGATTTGAATGGGAGGACATTCTCAGAAAGCGTGGATATAATTATGAGCCGGTGCAACAAAAACAAGTCTGTGATACAGAAAGGCCATGCCAAAAGGTTTGTATTGCGATATGCATTTTCTGAAAGGTTTTGTATTGTATTAACTGTAATTTAGACCAAGGACATGGAATTGATATTGTTGCAGAGCGTTTGGGGGTGTAGTCTGATGTGAAGGGATAATGACACTGATAGAATGCTGCAGAGGGTTGGAGCAGCGTGAGGTGTTTTTATTGGGTTTTAAGAGACGTGAGATTAGGGCTGTGTTCATACATTACGATAAGGTCGAAGTGCTGAAAATGTCTGAAACAGTTGCAGAGTAGGGGACATATTATGAACTGAGATGAACTGAGAAAATTCTGTAGGATAGCCGTCCACTCAAGGATTGAAGGTTTGTTGTTGAACATTGGGAATTGGGCTTTTTCAAGTTTAACAAGGTTAGAGGCTTATTGAGATTGTTGTTTGTGTTTCAGTTATTTTAGGGAATATGAGATTATGTAACGTTGGCTATGGCTTCTGCATTTTGGTGGAGTTATCTGGTTTGAGACACTCTATGTAAAACGATTTTAAGTGTTGTTTATGGTTTTTTTCATAATGCACAATATTACTTTGATTGTAATGCATTAAACATTATGTTTCTGTCTTTCTTTAGTTGATTCAAAATTGTTTCCTTGCTTCATTTCCAGATTCAAAGTGTCTTTCTTTCTCAGTCCGTTGTGAGTTTCGTTTTGGGGATATTATATTACTATTTCACTCCTAGTCAATTTGAGCGGTTTTCCTTTGTGAGGGATTTACAGTAAATTGCCTCCAGGTTTTTTCTATTCATTTCCCAATTTAGTCACAGACTCCAAATCCTTTTTGCTTTCTATTAGATTAAAATAAAATCATGTGTCTTCTTAGGATGACCTTGGTCAGGTTGGGGTATGTCATTACTGTCATTATGTTCTAGGAATGATGCCCATTCGTTATAAACAAAAAGTGGCAGTGAAATCATCATTAAGCATTGAAGAGCTGCTGAAGTGCCATTTTAAGGGTAGATGACGTGGTTTTGGGCATGGCCAGTAGCTAACAGAATGTGTGATCAGAGATTGTGATTAAGTGTATTTGTGGCTATGGGATTCTTAATTGTATGGAGTTATTGGTTATGTTGAAGAATACTCCTGCACATTGTGTTTCTTGCAAAATTCACCACACCTTATTAGATTTTTTTTTTAAAGCTAACTTTTCGGTCAACAGACCTTTGTCAGAGCGTTCTGGGACTTGAGCACATATCCCCTTTTAAAGACAACCCCCCCGGTGTCGTCATAGGGATCGCCATCAAAAAATAGTCAATCAGGTTACAATCAATTATTCAATGATTTAATTCATTACAGCCCCAATCGATATTGAATGTATGCATTCAGTCATTTTACTGAAAATACCATGCCTGATATCATACCTGTGTTGAAGACAATTCTTCAACATATTCAGCGTCTCTTCTCCAGGCACCTGTGGTTTACTGTATGTTTACTGATGGAGTTATTGGTTCAAATGTAGTCAGTGCGTCAGAATCATTTATGAACATCAGGAATGTTCTCTAACCTTTAGATTACTGTATGTCAGGTGATGGATGTATTGTGATATGATTGTAGAAGCTTGTGTTGGTGCTGGTTAAGTGCGATTCATAGAAGTTGTAATTTAATACTATATTGAAGTCACTGCTATCACTGCAGAGTCACGGAATGTGCGCAAGTAAAAATATAATGACTGAAAGAAAGTAGCCATTATTTGGATTTGGTCCATGAATGTTTGTAATTGTGAGTTATGCAATCCATATTATCATCATCTGGAATTACTGTTTTTTTTTTTATGGAATATTATTGTTTATAAAAGCATTATTACTTTTATTTGAATTATGATGATGACGGGTTAAGCTCCAATTTTACCAGAGTTTCTGATGTTCTGCCTCTGAGAGATATGTTTCTTTGGATCTTTGTTCTTAAGTCTGACAACTGATGCTATGTACGTTCCATGACACAAGGGGGAATTAGGATGTAGCTGCAAGGTGCAGATGTCAGTTGATAGCTGGGAGTATGCAGGCCCGTGAAGGAGGATCGAATGGAGGGTTTGTAGTAGCTAAGTGAAAAAGGGATGGTTATTGCTGATATTGACCATCTTGTAATGGAATTAAGCAGGATGGCACACCTGAAACATAACCCAATGCTGTATAATCCAGCTCTCCAGTAGACTGAGCTTTATGGACTGTGATTTCGGTTCAATATTTTTGCACTCTTTCCTCTGAAGTGACGGCCTTCCCTGGCCACTGGCCTCTTCCACTCCCCCTGTCGGGTGAGTTTGGTTCCTAGTTGCCTGCTCTGTGCTCTCTTTCCTCTGCGCTGTTGGGGGGGAGCAGGGGAAAAGGCCCCTGCCCTGCCCCCCCCCCCCCCCCGCCTCCCAACGGCTCACACCTCTTCCTCAAGCGTCTCGGCTCTTCTCCTGCCGTCTCTCACCGTGGGCTGTCCTCTCTAACCAATCTCCAATCGCTAAAATCCCACCTGGTTGTCAAGCGGGCCCATCCATCAAACACTCACTCAGGTATGGAATCATTTGTGGGTAAAAAAAAAAAAAAAGATTACACCTGAAAACCAAGGAGTTGGAAGCAGCACTTCTTTCTGTTCTGTTCTGTCTCCCTTGTGTATGTATGAGAACATGTGTGCGTGTATTTGGCTGTGTCTGTCTGCCCTGCATTCTGACTGTGACCAACTCCAGCATCTGAATCTTGCCTTGACCTCTCTCCTCTCGCCCTCTGTCTCCAAGCCTTATTGCAGATTGATAATATTTCAAAATATGTATTGGTCTGTTTATCCCTGCCAAATTGAGGCCCGTTGTCTTTCCTTCGTTGTCTGAGTGCTTGCCCTGTCCTGGAACACCAGCAGGAGAACCTCTGTGATTATCGTGCAGTGAAAACTCAATCAGTGGGCATCGTGCTGGTAACCTGCAAACGCACGGCCTGCCATGTGATTGTAGGACAGAGCTCCGTCCTGGCTGACCCTCCTATTCCTGCATGCTGTGTGCGCTCAGTGTCTGATTCACTCTGCTCTCGAGAACAAGGCAAGGTTCACGTGCGTCAGGGAGAGTGACTGCTTCCAACTCTGGATTAATTCAAGGAGCTCAAACACTCCTTGGTTAATTTTCACGTGGCACATTCTGTATGCATGATCAAGCCACCCCCCTCCCCCCCCCCCTGCTTCCCAATGGGAAAGATTAACACCACAGTAGATGTTAGTACTGCATGAACACCGACCTCTGTGCCTCAAACTTAGAGGCTGTTAGTGTGCTCAATAATACACTGCTTCCCGTAGGTCTGTAGAAACAGCTAACACATGATAGTCTGTCTTTGTTGCTGGTGGAATTCCAGCAGTATAGTTAAGCTGTCATAAAGTCATAGAGATGTTGTCTAGAAATGTCATGTGCTGACTGTGGGTGTGCTTCACAGACAGTAGTCTAGCCACAGTTTAGTCATATAGAGACGTGTGCATCGCTTGTGTTCTGTAGTTTTCCCTTTCTAGTCCCATTTCTCTTATTTTCACTTGATGCAGGTGAAGCTGCACGTGTGTGTGTGTGTGTGTTTGTGTGTGACCCATTGACCTCTCTGTCCACAGAATCGAATGCACGAGTCCTTGAAACTCTTCGACAGCATCTGTAACAACAAGTGGTTCACAGAAACCGCCATCATCCTTTTCCTCAATAAGAAGGACATATTCCAGGAGAAAATTAAGAAATCGCCACTGAAGATTTGCTTTCCAGAGTACCCAGGTATTTCACCCAGGCCGGCCATTAGTGCAGGGAGAGAGAAGCTCAATGAACCCCATGAGGGGTGGAACCACAATGAGCTGTCAATGTTTGACTTGTTTGAACCAATCAATTTGAGCCTGTCGACGGGAAAACTCAATGATCGGGTCAAATGAGGGTCAAATTGGGTCATGACTCACACTGATTACACATATTGTAGTTCTGCCTACATTTGTTTTAATGAAGCCTCAATCTCCCATCACTGCCTGTAATTATTATATGTGGGGAAAGGTCTTCTGAGGAATAACTAGGGGACTAATGCCAGAGAATCACTGAGCGTACCAGAAAAAGAATGGTGGTGAGGGGGGGGGGGGGTTCCTGGAGTCCTAGCAAAATTCCAGATCTGGCCATCTAATCATCCCCCAGTTTAATTGGTCGAATAAATCCCAGCTTCGCCGCCTCACCTCATTTATGCTGAGTGTTCTGACACAGAAATAGTTGCCATGCATTTCCCCGGTGGTTAATATGTGGATGAGGTGAGGAGGAACACAGCAAATTCACGATCACTCAGCCTCTGGCTATGCCCATGTGCCTCCATTTCCATGACCGGGTTTGGGGAGGGGGATATTGAAAATGTGGATATGATTTACCAACATTCATTATTGGAATTGTTGCTCGAAAGGTGCAGCAGAAATTGCCCGGCCCGTTTTCTCTACAGTTGCTGTCCATTACCAGGACAGTCTCCCCATGTTCATTTTGATTGGCCCAAGTTGCCTGGCCAGCTTAAAGCCATCCTCGGCACCGTGATCCAGTTATCCCATGGCCACATTCTGTCTGAGCCCCACCCACTCTCTCTGAATGAGCGCCCTGCAGCAGGAAATTCTGGGCCCAAAAACACAGATATTGTATTAATGTTTAGACTTGTGGATCCTAACAATATTTGCTGTTTCTCTTCTTTTTTTCACCTCCTCACCTCTGCTTTGTATTCTACTTTTCTCGTACTCCTGCCTATCATCCCCCTCCTCCTTCCTCCTCCATCCCCATCTCCTCCATTGTTCTCATTTTGGATGTCTCTCTGTTCCTCATCCTCTCTACTCTGTACCCTCTCATTTCTGCCCCATGTCCTTGCACTCCTCCCCCCTGCTCTTTTTCTGTTTTCAATTAATTCTCTCCCTCTCCTCATCCCCATCCTATCCCTCATCTGTACTTCTCCTTCTCCTCTCCACTCTTTTTCTAATCTCTTCCCTCTCCCTCCCCCATCCTCGCCACTCCTTTTATCCTCCCATCTCTTTCTCTGTCTCTGTCTCCCCTCATCCATCCTCGCCCAGGCCCGGACACCTTTCTGGAGGCGGTGGCCCACATCCAGTCCAAGTACGAGAGCAAGAACAAATCCACCCACAAGGAGGTGTACGCCCACATCACCTGCGCCACCGACACCAACAACATCCAGTTCGTCTTCGACGCCGTCACCGACGTCATCATAGCCAACAACCTGCGGGGCTGTGGCCTCTACTGACGGGGCGGGGCTTTTTAACAGGACAGCATCACATTCCAAACTGGTCCTCTTTCTCTCTAGGTCTCTTTCACACCCCCCCTCCCCTTTGCCAAATCCACCAACGGCTTCATCACCGCCAGCACCCTGCGAGGCTGCAGCCTCTACCAAACCCGCATCCCTCCCAGCCCCTCTACCCCTCCCTACCACTGTACCCTGCACATACCCACATACCACGTCTTCATCACCACCCCCACCCCCCACACACACACACACATTTTGATATTGTTCCAAAATAATGACATCTTTTAAATATAATGCATTCAAGATTTCATTTCAAATGGGACCTTTTTGAAAAGAAAATCTCTCTCACTGGCATTTTCTCGTGTTGAAGAGATGTTTTCTGGCAGTCCCGTGCCTTGAACCTCATAGCCAATGACATGCCAGAGTATGAGAGGGGAGTGTTAATGCATGATATAGCTATTTATCTGGCCCGCTGGGTCTCCACCCCCTCTCTGACCCCGCCTCTCTGCCAAATAATCCTACCTTTACCTTCCCCGTAAACAACAATAACACTGGGCCAGCCGATTCATGCAAGAAACAATGAAATAACAATTAGCCAATGAAATCGGCCAAAATCGGTATGACGACATTACGATAATTCACTGAAGGTGAAAATGACTGTACAACTTTGGGAGAAGTGGGGGGAAAAAAGCCAAAAAAGCCCACAGGCTTAAGCCTCTTGCTAAGCTTTGCCATACCCAGCAGATATGGGTTGAACCAAATGTGCCAAAAACCTTTTAATATTTAATATTATGAGTAATAATGAATCATAATAATGACTACTCACAGATGATCAGTCAACACATTCACACTTATTCACATTTCAAAAGTATGAAATTGGCCTTTTTTTTTTTGTTTGGGTATGACTCATGGACCTGTAGCCAGTGGCCCTAATTGCAGAGCTCTGTCAGATTGCAATGAGCGTCAAAGATTCTGTGGTGGTCACAGGACCAATTGATTGACCAAGGAACACCTGTATTAGTTATGTATTCAGTGGTGTGACCCGGTAGGTCCAGGCTGCACCTAATCAAACAGGGAGGATGAAAAAAATGACACAGTTTCGATAACAATGGGAAGGATTATGCTAGCTGTGTGTGGCAGGAGTAGCAGCATAGACAAGAGCAATGAATGCCTAGAAAGCATGTTTACACATTTTGCGAGAACATGGCCAGTTGTGAATTTGCCCTGTTTACCAAAGTTGAAGGAACTGTACTCTTAATGGTATTTCTAACATATTATACATTGGTAAGATACTGAAAATATCCACACACGAAAAATCATATATATAAAAATATACATATATATAAATATATATATATATATGTATGAATTCAGCCATGAAAAACATCTACGGATGCTGGAAACTGTTTAATATTTTTAGTACACTATAGCAGTAGAGGCTGTATGCTGTATACTCAGCCATACTTTTACACAGCTCTGAAAGTTTTTTGCTGCTGAAAAATCATTTTTTAATTGTGTTTCAGTTGCTTTTTGTGTTCCATTTGTTCATTTGATGCTTTGTATTGGATTGTAGAAAATCAGTGCATTGGATATTTGCATTAATTAGGGAGAGAGTTTGCCTATAGCAGTCTGTTATACCGTAGAATGGAATCGTCAAAAACGTGAATGTGGAGATTGTTTGAGATTGTTGTTTTGATTTTGACTGTTCACTGTGCAAATAGCCAGGTGCATATTAGGAAGACATGTTCATAATTTATAATTGTGGAAATATTTGTGTATTAATTTACTTGGGGAATAGGTCATTTATTCTTGGGGGAGTTTACTTGGTTACCTATACAGATGGTACTGTTAAACAGTGTGTGACAAGGCTGTCAAACAGAGGGGTTTGCACGTTTGATGCCTGTCATCGTCTTTATACTCACGTTCGCATTTCAGGCAGTGTCAGGGTTGCCACCAAGACCGTTTTGTAAACGAAGCGCCTTTTGTAAGCAGTGTTCTTGTACACCACAAATAATATGACTAGTGCCTGACTGTTGTGCGTTGTTGTTGATGAGAGCTTTTAGCTGTCATTGCAGACGGGTAGGCCGTTTATCTGTGGATTCATTATTGGGGGAAGCAGCTGTTTGTTTCTTCATTACGAAGCTCCGTTGGGATGAATTTAGAAAATGTCACCGTGTCATCGCGCTCTCTCCCGCTGTCGCGCGGTCTCTCCGGTTAGTAGTCGCGGACCTGAGCGCTGCGTGCGCACCGAGCCTCCGAGTGCGGGGATGGAACAGCTGTTTCCATGACGACCGCTCTCACCTCCTTGGCAGGTGCCAGCGCTACCGCGTGGTGTGTGACGGCACCGAGCTCAAGTCGCCACGCGACCTTGAGTCCTGGATGCTAGTGCCACTGCTCCTATGAACCTAAGACATCTATCTTAGTGCCAAAGATCGTGAAGTAGTAGTACCCTGTGTTGATTTTTGTAAGATGCTGAAAGCTATTCTTGCAGCATAGTATGTCCCTGTTTGTATGTCTCAGTGAGGAGTAGTGACCATTCCTTAATAAAAAGGGAAGAAAGCATGCCGCAATACACCAATCCCGTTTCTCACTATTTTGTGATTAAGAAAATGTATCGGTTCTGTGGAAACAGTCTGTCCTTCACTTAAGCCAACACATCTTTCAAGGTCTGCTGATTTCAGCAAGAAGTATGAAATATGTGGCCAAGGCCGTTCCCCTATACAGCAGACACTTTTATCAAAACAAGGTCTCTTGTTTTCTTTCTTGGTCCCTTCTATCTCGGGGGATCATGTTGCCAGTTCAATTGAAATAGAGCACTAAACCGTAAAACAGATTTATTTTAAGGTTGTTCCTTACCTTACAGTCTAGTGGGTATCTCGCACAAAAAATTGCACAAAACCGTCTTGGGGGAAGAAAGTCCTCTCTATTGTTTTTTATCACCTCCAATTTCAGATCATTATAATATTGGTTCTCTCCAGTGAATTCTGAGTGAATGGATACTTTAAAGCCCCCTGAAACAAGGCACTGTTTTTACTGTCGCAATATTAGCCAGGAAACCATGTCCAGGTAGTAGTTCAGGACTACTTTGTCTATTTTTTTTTTACAGGCATGTTATTGTTTTGGATTATATCAGTTCAAATGGACAGCTATTCCCTTATTTTCTCCATCCAGTCCCTCAGAATGCATCCCCCAGAAAGAGACTGTCCAATCTAAAACATTTCATATACCAAACATGAACATGGTGGTTGCAAGGGTATTCTATTATTCTGTCTCTCAACAATCCTGTAAATAATTCCAGTTAGTTACTCCACTATGTATCATTCCCATCCATGATCCCCTGCTGACTTTCTGCATGTACAGCTCAATATGTTATGACAGTCCCATCAGTACAGACCTTGCCACTTCTGTGCACCAATAAAAATGATTTAGCCTCAGCCACCAGTTCAGCAAAAATCTCATCAGGAGCAACTTTAGCTCAAACATTTTCGGGGCGTGCCTTGCTAATAAACCAATGGTCGGTTTCTACTTCTGACGAATCGTGATCTCGTATAGGTGAGGCTCCATAATGAGGTGGCAGTTCAAGCCAACTCAGCCACTGACCAATAATATTATGCTGGCTAAAACGAGCTAGGACCAGTGTCACAAGCTGTAACTTCCCGTTCCGGATGCTGTATGGGTTGAGCATCTGGGGTTGAAGACTGGTCAGGAGCTAGCGAGACTTCAGGAGCTGGGAGTGAAGCTAGGCAGGTATAGGTCTCTGCAGGTTGGAGTGCAGGTGCAGCACCTGAACCACAAAGCATTGGCTCAGTTTATCTACTGTGTTCACTGCCCTCATCTGCTCTGCAAGCTAGATGAAGTGTGCTTTGCTGTTGCACCAGTGGATGAAAATAAATACGTTTCTAGCAAGCTTCTTTGTTTTTACTTTGATGTAACCTATGTGACGTCTAGCCACGTGTCCTTGGTAGCTAGCTAGCTAGCCATGTCATTGTGGGAAATGGGTTCCTTCATATTGTAGGGATTAGATCATTTGATAATATCTTAATAAAGTTGCATATTGGCACTAACTTTGCATTAACTTAATGAGAAAATCCACAAAAAAAAAAAAAAAGATTTTTATAGCAGTAAAGTGTATTAGATTAAACCATGCTCTGAAACTTTTTTTTCCAAACCCCAAGCTTGCTCACTAAATTATCCAAGGTGGGGCTACAGTGGGAACTTTTCAAAGTCAACAGCCGATTGGTTGAGTAGGCAACCATAACTAAGCATGCATATACCACTTCAGAATTGCACTAATGTTAACAAATATAAAACTGTATTTAAAAAGGTTCTGCCTTTGTGCCTTCAAGGCTATAGGATACATTTTTCTAGTACTAATTCCTATTTTTTACTTAACGGTGAGGAATAAACACATACATTCATAAAAACCTTGTTGGATTAAACTTGAGGAGTTACCAGTCCTGGAATGTTACTCATAACAGTGGAAGTGACAAGACTTTAAACGGAAAGAAAAATGGCTGCCAGCTTGGTCACCACTGATTAAGTGTTGTTCGTCTCAGGTGCTGTGCAGTACAGACAAGGTGAGGCAAATTCCCTGTGTACCCCAAACACAAAAACGCCTTAAACTCCTTGATATAAACTAAGCATCACACCACCCTGTCCCCTACAGCACAATGTGTTTTGACTAAAATGTTGCATCCCCATGCTGCCCATCCTCCCCCGCACACCCACTCCAATATCCCATTAAGCATGTACCCATCCACCCCAACACTTTTCTATCCGGTCTACAGAACTACGGTGACTCAAAGGTTTTTTCCCTGTTTTTATTGTTTTGTTTTTTGTTTTTTTAGTAAAAGTATCAGTCTGTTAATTCATTTTTGTCACTGCTGTAATTATTTATTGACTGGTGGTTGAAGTATTTATTAGAAGGAAATTAATAAAGTGCCAGATCAATGCCTGTGTTATTTTTGTCATATTATTGCCTTATGTCTCCTTACCTCTGTCTTTCTCTCTCTCCCCTTTAGTCTGTGCATCCTATTTTCTATGTATATTTTTTCCTATCTCTTGCAGTCTTTCCCTCTTTCTTTTCTTCCTGTATGGAAGTGGTGTGGCTGGGGGAAGGGGGTTATTGGTGTGTCCAAACCCACGCCCCCTGCCCTGACCTTGTTGTTCGTCATAACATCAGTCAAGTTTCAAGTTCAATGAGCCCAATGGTTGAACAGTCGTGCTCGCTCTCTCGCACTCCCTCTTCCGCACATTTTCTCCGCTTTCTAATGGTCACACATTTCACTGGAGTGAGTGTCCTCAGTGTTTCCACTCTTCAAAACAGTGGCCCTCCTGTTTCTGTGGATGTATTGTGAGCTGGCGTGCGTGTGAGTGCACGCGAGAGAGGCAGAGATGAAAGCAACAGTATTAAATGCAGTGTGGATGCTGGGCATTGTGATAGGCTTTTGTCAGAACAGAGATGGGATGCTGTAGGTGGGAGTTAGTGTGGGAGCATTGAATCCACCCTGATGGTTGTATATTGTGTTTGGCCCCTCTACCCCTGCCCCCCCCTCTATTTTGCTGTAACATCATTTCCTGTTCTAGTGGGAATTCTCCTCAACAGGATATGAGCATATATCAGAGAAACACTCATTGCTCCCTCCCCCCCACTCCATAAACACACACACAGACACACACACAGACATTTTCCATTTATTTCTGAATGTCGGTATTCGAATAGGTCCCTGGAAATGGCAGCGATGACATGGTTTAACACATTCCTCCCTGAGGACTCAGACTCATAAATGCACCATCATTCAGTCTGTAACATTTTGTTTTACCCACCTCCCTGAACTGTTCTTGGAGCGTACTTTATGTTGTTGTGAGACTAATGAATACTGACGTCAGCTCCTGGCTGTCACAGTGATGGACAAATGAGGTTTCATGGGCATAGTTGTCATGTCCTATCGACAACTGTGCTGATTTGGACCAATAGAAGGGTGTTGCTGTGGAGCACAGGGCATTTCAATTGGTTCAGCTCAATCACATGTTGCACCACCTACTGGGTGGTAAGGGAAGCCTCATTTGGCCATCGCTGCCCTGTATTGCCGCTGTTTCTGTCTGACTGGTGCCTGGCCTGACTAATGCTTTTTGGTGTGGGATCAATCTAAGCCTGTCACTTGGATTTAACCATTCCTGCTTTGTTTTTTGTTTTCCTGAAGCTAACCTTTCCCCCCTCTCTCTCTCTCTTTCTCTCTCTCTCTCAATCTGTCCTTGTCTGCCTTTTTCTCCTCATTCTCCTCCTCCATTTCATTCCCTCGCTTCTCTTTTCCTCCTCCCGTCTTTTTCTCCACTGCAGAATCGCATGCACGAGTCTCTCATGCTGTTCGATTCCATCTGTAACAACAAATTCTTCATTGATACTTCCATCATTCTCTTCCTCAACAAGAAAGACCTGTTCGCTGAAAAGATCAAGAAGTCTGCCTTGAGCATCTGTTTCCCCGAGTACACAGGTAAGAGAACCTGACCCACACGTCTGGTAGATGCGCCGTCTAGAGAGTGTAGGGGGGTGTAATGTATATCTCAGCAGGGGGCTATTACCATTGGCCCATATTGGCTTTCGTTGCTGGAAAACAAATTGTGCATGGGGTGCTCTGGTGGTGTCTGGGAAGTGGAGAACATGCGCGGTAGATTGACAGAGATCATCTATGGTGTCACCTGCTGTCTGCTACCACATCCCTGGAAGTCTTGTGATGTAGTGATGGCTTTTGTCTCTCCTGAATGCAGTGAGAGTCCAACAAATCATGGGGGATTGCAGGCTATACACATACCCACATACATCTGTAGGGAAAACGATGTATTCTTGTAATCTTTTGATAGATACAAACACACACCCATACATACATACTCTCTACCTCTATCTTTCTCTCTATTGCTCTCTATATTTTTATCTTTTTCTCTCTTCCTTGAGCATCTCTGACAAAGTGAGACAATCAGCCATCGCCTCCACCAGAATAAACACACAGACATGCTTGAGCAAGCAGGAAGAATGGCCAGCGACCACATGCCTGTGTTTCCTCTGATGTACACTGTGTGTGTGTGTGTGTGTGTGTACATGTAACTGGCAGAATAAAGGAAACGCCAACATAAAGTGTCTTAATAGGGCATGGGTCATCACAAGCCACCAGAACAGCTTCAATGCACCTTGGCATAGACTCTACAAATGTCTCAAACTCTGTTGAAGGGATGCAACACCATTCTTCCATGAGAAATTCCATCCGTTGGTGTTTTGTTGATGGTGGTGGAAAACGCTGTCTCAGGCGCCGCTCCATAATCTCCCATAAGTGTTCATTCTGGTGACTAAGACGACCATGGCATATGGTTTACATTGTTTTCCTGCTCATCAAACCATTCAGTGACAACTTGTGCCCTGTGGATGGGGCGTTGTCATCCTGGAATAAACCAATCCTAGAAATGCTTCACCATGGGATGAAAGCGATCACTCAATGATTTACTCAATGTTTCCTTTATATTGCCAGTTACCTGTATGTGTCCTGTTGCTGACCATGGGGATTCAGAGGCAGGGGTGGGAGTGAGAGCTGGTACCCTTGCGCGGACAACCACCCTCAGGAAACGTTTATCTACATAGCAGAATGCTAACTAAACTAACACAAACACATGTAGGGAGAAGTGAGCCATATGCTTCCCATATGTCACCAGGTGAAGGGCTAAAGACCCTGTTGTAGATGGCTGAACTGTCCTGATTGTATGTGGATGGGAAGGCGATGTAACAGCCCTTCATCGCATTGCCTTTGTAGGCAGTGCAGGTGAGGTCAGGCCACATCTTGACCAGTAGGTTCTGACAGAAGTGGGTCAGAGCTAGTGGCACAGGTATCTCTGGGCTGAAACGGGCGGTTTGGACAGGTTCTGGATCTAAACCCAGCCCGTGAGTCCAGGGTCTGGGTAGCCCTGGTTCTACTAGATCCTTTAACTCACAGAACTTATTTTGGGTGGGGTCACAAAGGTATAATTAAATTAAAACACTGCCAACACTTTTCCAACGGCTCTATTTTTCTTTTTCTTTCTCTGTCTCTATCTCTGCATCTCATACCCACTCCTCTCCTCTTTCCTTGTCCCCCTCTCACTGTCTGTCTCAATCATCTGTCTTCTCCGTTGTTCCTGTGACACCTCTTTTTCTCTTTTACTTACCTCTCCTCTTTCTGCCTCCCTCCCTTCCTTTCTCTTTTCCCTCACTTTTCTCCACCCAGGCCCCAACACCTACGAAGACGCGGCCGCTTACATCCAAGCACAGTTCGAGAGCAAGAACCGCTCGCCCAACAAAGAGATCTACTGTCACTTGACCTGCGCCACGGACACGGGCAACATCCAGGTGGTGTTCGATGCCGTCACCGACATCATCATCGCCAACAACCTGCGAGGATGCGGCTTGTACTGACGAGCCTGTCTCCCTCTCGCAACCCGTTTGGTAATGATTATTATTGAAAATGCAAGTTGGTAAATAATAATGATAATTTTAAAAAAAGGCATACATATATATAAATATATATATAAAAAAATCTTTTTAGTTTGTCTCAAAGAGCTGCCAACAGAACTGATTTCTTATAGAAACCCAGCCCTTATGGTTATAGGACACATTTAGATTATTTTGTTTTCCATTTTTGTTGTTTTGTTTTTCGCCCCCCTCTCGCTGTGTCTTCTTGTTTTAACAAAACAGACCTTTTTTGTTTTACATAAAGAAAATGTGTCTTTCTTTTATTGATTTTTTTAATGTTTACTTGTTAATTGTATGTATATTTATTGTATGAATATCAACAAGGGTGTTAACCTCGACACGTTTGCCTGAGAATAATAATGATGTAATGATGACAATAACAATAATAACAATTGTAATGGCTTTGACAGTGATGTTAGTTGTAAACACTACGGTGGCAATTTCAGTTCTGGGACTAGGTTTTAATGGTATTCCTGTTATTTTGGTTCATGAGACTGGGTTTTCAGGGTAATCCTGTTCGTTCTGTTCAGCTGTTTGATATTTCAGGGGGAAAAAAAACAACAAAAAGTGTTTGTTTTTTTAAGGACATACACAGGATTGCACCATATCAGCTTGCTCTGTTTTCACTTGTGGATCAAAAACCTTCCCAGGGTTACGCCCTGTCACTGGGGCAGGCCTTGCCATTGGCCCCCTTACATTTGGGGGCAGGCCGCAGCTCTCTATACCAACAAGAGACCTCTCAGCCAATGAAATTTCAGAAAAGTGTCATATCAGTGCCAACCTTCTGAAAATAGCGGGTTTGGATATAGTACTAGAAACACTAGGTTGCTGTAACCTATGAATATTATAATGTAAGGAACTTCTACTTTTTTATTATCATTGGTTAATTTATTAATTAATTTATTTGTCCTCAGGCCCACCCCACCTTTACACTCACCTTACACCCCACACTTCCTACCTCCCATCGTCCTTCAGTTTTTGTTAACTTCCTGTACAGGCTGGGTTATGGCGTCTCCTGTCGCTGATCCTGTCACAGAAAGCATGACCCGTCGGCCTTTGTATAAAGCAACAAACGAATAAATACTTCAAATAGAAAACATTGAGAAAAAAGAAAATCGACAAAAAAATGAAAAAATGAAAATTATGGAGAAAAAAAACATACTGGAAACAAAAAAGAGAAACATCACGTGGGTATGGGGGAGGGAGGGGGGATTGATTGACTGCCATCCTGACCAGTAATGTGATGTTTTTGAGAACAGCGGTCAATGGGATGTGTGTTTCAGTAGAACGCTGTAGATCCGGTTCTAGAATCTTTACAAGTAGAAATAAAAAAAGAAACAAAAAAGATCAACGACAATAATTATAATAACAATGATGATGATGATGATGATAATGATAATATTATTAAAGTATATTTCTTGTGCTTTGTAGCTAAAGAACATTTTTTTCTCTCCCCCTTTTTTAAAAGTTTTGCAGGGGTTTCTCCGAGTCACTCTCGACCGTTCTTACTGACTTACCCATGTGGATGTTTTTGAACTGTACCCATTATTTTGCCTGTTCGCCCTGCATCGCAGTGTCTTTATTTAGCCTGGAATATTTTGGGGGGGGGGAAAACACACTTTGGAGCACGGCCTGTCCTTGTTCTGACGGGCGCGCAACGCAGCTGTACAGATACATGCGCTTTCTCTTCGTTTTGGAAATTGTACTCGAACACCTTCCAGGTCTGCATAGAAAAGCACAGCTCTCACTCACCCGTAGATTTGGAAAGATGTCTCTCTCCTCCCTCTTAGCCTTTTTGCTAAAAAAAAATAAAGAATACTGTGTATTATGACATATACCAGTTAGGCTTTCTTTTTGCCCCCTTCCTCTTCTGTTTTTCTTTCTTTTTTTTCCAGTGAATGCATTTTTGTGATGCTTTTCCCTCCTCTTTAGTGAATGGTTGTTCTTTCGTGTGGGATGTTTGTGCTGAAAACCAATCGAATGTAGTGTTTACATTAAAAGCCACAGTTTTCATGACTACTACTCGGGCCATTTCGACTTTTGATTGCTGCCCTTTGGTTGCCACAGTGCCACCTCTACCACAAGATGCATTAATAAAGGTGTGTGTGTGTTGGGGGGCAGCAAAGACAATAATGACAGGTAGAGAAACCTGGAGACCACTTGACTGTGACCGGGTTGAACATTCTCAAGTGTTCTCTTTCAATCAGCTAATCAGAAACCCTGACACTGCAGTCTCTCTGTGAAAAATGGAGGTCCCTGTGAGATTGCCCTTTCTACTATGGCTTAGTAGGGGTATGAAGATATTGTTCCGTGTCCGTGTCCTACAGCATAGGTCTCCAGCTGTTCCTTAGGATCCCCTGTGTTGTGCTATTTAGAAGAGCTCAGTATCACTCCAGGGCATTGTCTTCAGCATCCGTGTTTTGTTTTCTGAAGCAGCCCCCTCATGCCCACTCCACCTCACAGAACAGACACACACACACACACACACACATGCGCACACACATAAACGCAAACACGTACACATAAACACACACACCTGATCCAGTTAGCAGTCTCCATTGAGATTTCATTTTTGGCTGGATTTATACATTTCCAATATTTTGTCCTCATTTTTCAGTGCTTGAAAAACAATCACCAAGCAGAAGAAAGATGTGTGGATTTCATTTAGGTACCTGAGCTTGCTGAATTCTTTTTAAATACTAAATATTGGAAAGAGAGAAGGAATAAAATAGAGTCGGGATGGATAAAGAAAGGAAGATCAACAATTATGCTGTCTATCCACAGACATAGAATGAAATGGAAAGGGTACCTTTTTCCATTTATCAATTCAATTATCCCTCACCAAAGTCAGGACAATTTACCATATAATACAAGAGGATCATCACTTGTCTTCTACAGGACAAGGCCAATTAAGCAAAGGATTTTAGAGAGACCATCAGATGGACGTTTTTGTTATGGGCTCTATGACAGCAACATACCCCAGTGAAGCCGTTACCGTACGTGACAACCCCTGGACAAATGCTGCAGTCCAAAAATGAAACGGCACTCCATGGAAGGAGGGAAAATCAATGTGCCTGAGGAAAGATTTTGCACTCTACCAGAGGAAATATCTGAGCTGCCGATGCAGATTTTCAGAGGATCTTATCCAAGAAAACAAGATTTGTGAGCTCCTGTTCAGGTGCAATGTTCGTTCAAATAAAGCATTTCCCAATAAAATTCATACACAGTGGCACAAATGTTACAGCCAACGTTACCACAATCTAATCAGGTCAAAAACAAAACCCTTGCATCACCCTGTTTGAACCTCCTCCGGAAATTCATTCATTCCTTTGGATCCCCATGAAGACGTAAGGATATCTGCAGTCTCTGGTGGATTTCCAATCGATGCCAGCTGTGTGGCTCATTTCTCCCTCTCCCTCTCCCTCTCCTTATCCATCTGTGTTCCTCTCCTTTTCCCCCACCCTCTCCTTCCCCCACTTTCCTCCACTCCCGTCTCTCCCCAGTATATGGTGCACTCTCTGCACAGCTTACTCTGCAGGCAGACTGCGTGCTTTCCCTGTGCCAGGTGACGATGCCCATTGTTGTCACCCAGGTCTGTCACCACAAAGCGATTGATAACGTCCACTGTACCGTATTTATCAGCGGAGGCCGAGCAGCTGTGTGCGAAGCCTGAGAAATCACTGTGGGGAAAAGAACTCAGCCTGCAGTATCAGCTCACATGCAGTCTCGGAGCCTGACAGAGGGATCGATAAGGCCCGGAAGACTGTGGTTCTTAAATGCACTAAGTGCACGCAATAGCACCTCTCACAACAGTTTTGAGTTTCGCTCCAGATGCCAAATGCCGTTGGTCGCGTTGACCAGGAGTCAACGGATCTTCAGCCATTGATCTGGCTCATGAGGAAGCCGAGGATGCTGTACCCCCTACACTGAAAAATGCATGACGGTCTGGGAGTGGAGGAGTGGATCAGGGAGTTAGTGAGGGAGGGAGGGATGCAGTGAGGTAAGAAAGGGAATGAGGAAGGGAAGGAGTGAGTTTGTGAGTATATGTGAGTGAGTGACTGATTGAGGGAGGGAGTGTGTGTGAGTGGGTGACTGAGAGAGGATGGTTTGTGTCAGGGAGGGACGGAAGGAGAGAATAAGAGAGTGAGGCATGAGGGAAGCTGGACAAATGTTGTACATGGTCCAAAGCATCTGGAAGGTGTGAAAATGAAAGACTTGTAGTTCACCTGCGGTAAGGGCTGGCTTTAGCATCAGTTAAGCATAATGCATTGCAGTGTTATGGGAAATGATGTTACACACTCACAGCCCACGACTCCAGTCTGCACTCGTTCAGGTCCTTATCTCCCACGGTGTCGTGTAAGTGGAGCTGCTGTGGAGGCTACCACTGCACCGACTTGTTGATGCGGATTATCTTTTTTCCTCTTAATGGGTTTGAAAAGGAACAGTTGTTCCATTCTTTCATTTGTGAGAGTGAAGTCATTTCCCATTAGGGCCGCAGAGAGGGAGTGAGAGAGGGAGAGAGACATGGAGAAGAGTTGGAGAGTGAGGGATGTCACAGGAGGGCAAGGGGGGGAAAAAAGGCTCAAGGCACTGCGGTGAGAAGGCAACTGCTCCCCCTGTTGGTGAAAGCATGTCACAGCAGCTACACCCTTCTCCCTGGCAGAGCAGAGCTCCTTCTCTCGCGTTCGAAATGCAGGCTTTCTCGTGGTAAGGAAATGCAAAGCTAGCAGATATGAAAGCACCTTGTGCATCGCTTATCTCACACAGGCATGACTTGTAAATGTAATTTCTCACATTTCCATTCAGCTACTTGCCCACTGTGTTGACTGTGGGCTGCGTCACAACTGCACAAAAGGGTGAAAAGCATCAGGGGTGGAACAGGGCGGAGCTAATAAACCGAAAAACCACTTCACCAAATGACCATAGTAACCACCCCGCTCCTACAACACACAAACACACACACACACACATACACATGCACAAACACAAATACACATATGTCATTATCCATACCTGACTGAAGAACCTCAGGGATAAACCACAAGAAGCGAAACAGAACTAGAGCAAAAGGTGTGAAACAATGTGTGTGTTTTATGGAGCACTGTGCCACAAGCAAAAGCAAACAAGTGAAGAGATGTAATTTCCCTCAATTCTCTTGACTTGACATTCTCCCCGGGTCTCCGGTCAGAACGAAAAGCTGAAAATTGTAATAATTGCCACAGTTGACACTCTCCTTATTTGAGAGAAAGCGTGGAATGAGGCGAAGAGTGAATTTAGAGGCCAGGAATGCCCCAGAATAATGCCATTGCTGCCCCCGAATGAGTATCCCAGCATCCCCACCTCCCAAACCGACTCATCTCGCACGCAGTTATTTATAGCTCAACAGTACTGTCTGGCTGTTGCTAGGAAACCATCGAGCATAGACTTCATCTGCAAGTAATCCCTTATTTTTTACATCATGAATAATTGTGTGAATATTACAACAAATCCCATTGCACCAGGCTGAGGGAAAATACAGTTGGCTTTTATTAGACCAACTCAGCTTTTGATTTACGAAAATGTTATTTGGCCGGACAGTTTACATGTACATATAAATGGGCATGCACACATGAACACACACTGTCTTAACATATTTTAATAATCTTCAATGCATGTTGCTACAAATTCAATTTGAATTGTGTGTGTTAGGTCATTTTAACAGCACAATAAATCAGCCTTACTTGTAGGTAGCAATATGGTGCTCTACCAATTCACATCTTCCCTGCAGTTGCAGTGGAGTTCTCAATAGACAGTTTTCACTCAGGCTACTATTGATGATGCATTCAAATTGCCACAGTTATGTTTCTGCCACTCACATTTTTAAATAATTAATTTCTGTCCCATGTTGGAACTGACAGGAGCAATTTTTTTTTCAGTCAGAAAACTGAGCTAGAGCTACTCCCAAATGTAAAAATAGACTGAATCATGACTGAATCACTGAAAATCAATCTTCAAAAGGATTTTCATCGCAATTTTTATTAACTGAGTCCTGCCCACAGTGTCCTGTCATCCTAATGGACAGCAAAGACGATGCTGATGATTAGAGGGGCATGTCCCTGCCCACACACACAGACCTTTTATTGCTCTCTGTCATGGCTCCATCTCTCTCCATCTCTCTCTCTCTCTCTCTCTCTCTCTCTCTCTGTCTCTCTTTCTCTCTCACACACACACACTCTTTCTCTCCGCTTCAGATTTGCATATTCAGAGGGAAGGAAAGAAGAGGAGTGTGAGACCAAAGTCATTATCAGCTTTTAAAAATGGGCTGCAATGTCTTGTGACAGTGTGTTTTTGTCACCCCTAGAGCACGTGTTTGTCAGGGGGGGGGTCAAGGGAAGGGGTCACACGTTGTGTCGTAAGTGAGGGATGCATGAAACATGAGAAGTGTAATTTCCTGCCGAAGGTCACCGGCTGGCCATCGACCCTGGGTTCCCCGTTGCCATGGAAACCAGCTGCTAGCTTTGCCTCTGCATCATTAGATTTTTGATCAATTAAAAAAAATATTATATACAGTATATATATATAATATAATATACAGGTAATTGCCAAAATATAGGAAACATCAATATCAAGTGTCATAATAGGGTGTTGGGCTATATAAGTGTTCATAAACATTCAATTGGATTGAGATCCGGTGACTGAGATGGCCATGGCATATGGTGACCACTCATTCCCCGTGGATGGGGGCATTGTCATCCTGGAAGAGAGCACTCTCATCAGGATATAAATGCTTCACCATAGGATGAAGGTGAACACAAAGAATGGCTTTGTATTTATTGGCGTTTACCTTGCCCTCTAAGGGGTTGAGTGGATCCAAAGGATCTGTCAGTAAAATGCCCCCATGCCATAACAAAGCCACCATAACCCCCTACCATGGGAAACATGCACTCAGGCCTGTAGGTTTCTTTTGGCTTATGCCACACATGCACTCATCCACTTGTTGTGAACAGGGTGAGGGATGACACATCTGACATCTTACACATCAGCATTTTTTCACTGCTCGGTAAACCGCTGCCTGTGTCCTTTGCGCCACTTTATTCGCCAGCATGCATGTTTAGGTGTAATAAGGAGTTTATGCGCCTGCACCCCTACCGTTGTATTCCTCACAGTAACTGTCGATTCAATGCGGTTGATGAAACTGCCCACTCACAACCAATATTTATGTTTGCAGTCAACTGAGAGTTGCTTGTCAGTTTTGCTTATGTCCATAATGTCCGTGCATCTCAAACCAATGACATTGCAGTCAAGGAGTATACGCTTTCGACCACAGCTGCCCGTAGTTGATCATTTAGTCTTTCCCTCAGACTTCCATGCCAACATCACCTTAACCACTGTTCCTTATGAAATATCAGCAAGTTGAGCAGTCTTTGTCACTGAAACTCCTGCCAGCCCCAGCAATCACCCCTTTTTCAAAGTCACTAGTCAGCTCTCTTATTCCAGTGGTGTGCAGTATGTGAACGAACCAATCTTTTTGGATGAATCTTCAAAATGAACTGAGTGCACTGAATCACCACTCTGAAAGATCCATTCTTGTTATAGTGCACTTGCATGCGCATCAAGTCAAAGGTGGCCTTATGGCTCTGTCCTTCCTCACTCATGTCAATCGAATCAGTAACACATTCTCAGCGTAAGAAGCGTAATAAGTGACAAAAAACTTAGTTTGTAAGTATTTTCACTAAATGCATGGTCAGTTGCTGGAAACACTGGATGTTGTATCGTACTGATGAACTGTTGACTATCAATGCCAGTGCACCCATACACTCATGTCAATCGAATCAGTAACTTTCAGCATAACAAGGGCTCCCCCCACAGGTGGCTAAAAACAAGCACTGAGTAGAAGTTACAGTAACATGGTGTCACATTTTACAGTAAAAAAAATTGATACACGTCCCCATTTAAAAACGGAATGTTTTACTTCATCCATAACTCATATTAGATAATTTTATACAATGTTACAGAATTATCAGAACTTCTAGATATTTGGTTGACATGGTTGTAGCCTGAACTGTAATCTCAAACGCAAGCAGGTGTAGCCTATCTATATCCACATATTGTTTGGTATTTCCATTATTATGTCTACCACATATGTGTATATATATATATATATATATACAGTGCATCCGGAAAGTATTCACATCGCTTCACTTTTTCCACATTTTGTTATGTTACAGCTTTATTCCAAAATGGATTCAATTCATTTTTTTTCTCAGAATTCTACACACAATACCCCATAATGACAAAGTGAAAAAGTTTTTTAGAAATGTTTGTAAAAACCGAAAATATCACATGTACATAAGTATTCACGCCGTTTGCTATGACACTCAAAATTGAGCTCAGGTGCATCCTGTTTCCACTGATCATCCTTGAGATGTTTCTAGAACTTCATTGGAGTCCAGCTGTGGTAAATTCAATTGATTGGACATGATTTGGAAAGGCACACACCTGTCTATATAAGGTCCCACGATTGACAGTGCATGTCAGAGTAAAAACCAAGCCATGAAGTCCTAGGAACTCTCCATAGACCTCCGAGATAGAATTGTGTTGAGGCATAGATCTGGGGAAGGGTATAAAAACATTGCTAAAGCATTGAAAGCACCCAGGAGAACAGTGGGCTCCATCATTGTGAAATGGAATAAGTTTGGAACCACCACAACTCTTCTTAGAGCTGGCCGTCTGGCCAAACTAAGTAACCGGGCAAGAAGGGACATGGTCAGGGAGGTGACCAAGAACCCAATGGTCACTCTAAGAGAGCTTCAGAGTTCCTCTGCAGCGATGGGAGAACCTGGTAGAAGGACAAACATCTCTGCAGCACTGAAGCCACTTTTTCAAAACTCTAAAGTCTGCATTATCAACATGCATCTTAGCCAAACAGTTAATCTCACTTCCAAAACTCACTCAAACCACCAAAACACTTCATACATGTCTCAAAATAAGTTCGTTTGACCATAACACTGGCAACAATTCTCACTCAGAAAGCATACATTGTCACTCATAACACACTGACCTAAAAAACACTAACAACAGGGAGCATTACATAAATTATGAACTTTTATCTTTGAAGTTTGAATGATTTTTCACATAAATCAGTATTTCATTATAGAATAAGAATAACACCTTTTCACTTTATTGACTGTACTAAAGTATATGTAACAACAATGAATCAGAAATGCAGAAATTTGCTTCAATATCGTTTATTTTTTCTATATCTCTGCATATTGTAATTTACTTGTGAAAAATATAAAGTTGAAACAAAAATAGCAATTTCCTGAAATTCCAGGGCTGCAATAATAATCACAAAAAAAACAACAACATGTATAGTATAATCACTCATACTGTACAGTACTGTGAGGGTTCTAGTTCTCCCTCTCTCTCATCAACTCCCTCATCAACATCACATCTTATGTTTTGTCTGGCAATGCATCTTGGAAAGTATCTTCTGGAATGTCTAATCCAACCCTGGCAGTCTTCAGGAGAAATGTCTCCACACCCCGCATTCATGGCATCCAGTAAGGACATCTGGTCATGTGGACGGTGGTCATACACCTTCCACCTCCACGCAGAGAAAAACTCCTCTATGGGGTTTAGGAAGGGGGAGTATGGAGGCAGGAATAGTACTAACATCCTGGGATGTGCAGCAAACCAGTCTGTGACTGCAGCAGAGTGGTGCAATGCCACATTATCCCACACAACAATGAAGGTAGGGGAGTTTCCTGCCCCTCTCTCCTCCACTGGCACAAGTCGATTATGAAGGTCATCCAGAAAATAAATGAGCCTCTCTGTATTGTAGGGGCCAATGAGTGGTTTGTGTAACAGCAAACCATCATTGGACAGTGCTGCACAAATTGTGATGTTAGCTCCATCATTCTGTTTTGAATGTGTTTTTAACAGTTTTGAAAACAGTGTGTTAGCATTTGAAAAATGTTCTGCAAATATATAGTGTTTTGCGGGTATGAATGAATGAGTATGAATGAGAAAAGAGTTAATGGATTTAGGAAAATGTGGTCATTTAATGCATTTTGTGTGAAAGCAATGAAAAATTATTCACAGTTTGGTCCACATAGACTTCTGTTTCGCTGAATGTGTGAAGAGTTTTGACAATGTGACTTCAGTTTTGACCAATGCATGTTAGCAATTGAAAAAAACCTGTAATATTATAAACAGGAGAGAACTGAGCTGGTTGGTCTATAAGTAGATGTGGGAGTGGCTTAAAGTCAGTTTGCAGGGTGTCATCATCTCCCTGCTTCTGCCTCTGTCCACCCCCCTTCCCCCTCCCTTTTTTCCTTTTGGTGCAGTCTCCTTCTTTTCCATTGGGGAGACTCTCATTAGCTTCCTCTGTCAGAGAGACATTATAATAACAAGAAAAGCAACAGCAGTAAGATGTATTATTTCAGAGCGGAAAAAACACTATATGCCCAGATGGACCAATTACACCGGCTTTTGAGCATGTCATTCTCTATAAAGAGATGTTTGTGTGTGTGTGTGTGTGTGTGTGTGTGTGTGTGTGTATGTGAGTGTGAGCATTTGTGCATGAGTGTGCGTGTGTGTATGTGGGTGTGTGTGTGTGTGTGCGTGTGATTGTGTGTGTGTGTGTGTGTGCATTTGTATGTGCCCATTTGTGTGTGTGTGTGTGTGTGAGTGTGCCCATGTGTGTGTATATATGTGTGTTCTATCCTGCGGGCTTATCATCAGCACTGAATTTTTTATTCTTCTCTTGTGTTTTCACTCATTCATTTATTTATCGATTCAGAGAAAGGTGTTGAGAGATGGACTTTAGAGTGCAAGTGGAAGCCAATGATAGATCATTCTGTGTATTTCTTTAGATCTGTAAGGGAATCATTTAATAAATTACTGTAAGAGGAGAGAAAAAACCATAAGAAAAGAGCCATGCCAATGTGCCCTTAGCTTGAGCCACTTCTAAAAGCGATGGAGCAATATCATACAAAGCTTTTATGCTCATTAAATTCACATCTTATTGGCCTGTACATGGGCATATGGTAACGTTATAGTGATCATACCTCCTTCTCACTACTCTGATTTACAGGCGTAACGAGTCGGGGGGGAAATGGAAGGAAATGTCCCCGGCAATATTCAAAACAGTCGTATATGTCTTCCCCCAATAATATGTAGATATAAAACATTCCCTTTCATTATGTCCCCCGCAATATTTAATATGTGGTTATGCCCTTGCTCTGATTGTTGTCTGCTGTTGGGTCTTCGTTTCTGCGACGATGAAGATGGTATAAGTGACATATAGACTGGACTGCCATCTGCTGAACATAATGTGAAACTACAATAGCGATCGTTCTTTTTCTCGGAACTTTTCAGTGCTGAGTACAGAGTATTGTGAAAGTTCGACCTTCTCAAAATGACACTTTTAATTGCTAAACATTTAAGTCATTTTAATGTTAGAATGAATCTTGCCTGGAAATATTTGCAATGCGGAGATATAAAGATAATTAAAATGAATGCACTGATGCGTGCATCAGCATTCTTAATTAATTTATATATATATATAAATTAATAATGCTGATATATATATATATGTTTTAAATGATAGTATCTGAAATTATTGTGTTATGACGTAGGCTATGGATCATTGTCAATTACAGTTATTACTATTAATAATGACCAATACTACAAACAATATTGATAATATAATTGTAATGACAATAATAATAACAACAAATGTTATCCTTGTATTTCTAGACTGTTCTGGTAGCAATTTCTAGCGGTAGCGGTCATGTTAAATGCTTCTTTGAAGCGTCTTATCACGTAAACCGAATGTTCCCACAACCTGCGTCAGAACATCTAAGATAGAAATCGCCGAGTGTAAAATAGGTTTGGTATTTGCTGTTCAAATAAAAAGGCCTGTCTGGCTGTGTGCTCCCCGGGAGTTGAGATTAGGGGCGTGAAGTCGCCGCGTCTGGCTGTGTTGTTATTTTGCTTCCTCACGAGGAGAGACGCTGGCGAACGTCAGACTGACGGATACCGCTGCCAACTCCGTCACGACTTGGCGTCTGACCTTGTGACACCCCGGGCACTCTTTGCGGCTCTCATCTAGACGCAGTTATGTTGTTCTTTTTACGGGTGGTGTGTGAGGGCTGGGCGGGGTGTGGATATTGGGTAACATCATTTATTATGCCAGGCGCTGAGCTGCGCTCTTTGCTTTGACTGGTGCTGTGCGATTCTCAGTCTGTGACGTCGTCTGCTATACACAACTGTACGGTTCATGTCTGACGGCTATATTCAGAGATTGTGCGCTTGGTCTGTGGTCTGCATCAGCGGCATATTGACTTTTGGTTCTGTTTTTTGTGACGCAGAAAACCGCGCGCGGGTCCTTCTGTTGACGCATTCCCAACGCTTTCATGTTAAAACTAGGCCATGCTTCATGCATCTTGTTTAGGATGCGATTTTGTAGCGAGACTAATGTTTTTCACATGCTTAAAATGTCAGACTGTTTGTCAATGATAATTATATTAGTGGGCTACAATGTACTGTTTGTGTGCATGTGTGTGTGTGTGTGTGTCCTTCCATTGTCCAAGAGGAGAATTTGGGTACGAAGTTTGCTATGCCTGGAGATTCATTAATTATCACTAACGGGTATGTCTAGAAAATGACCCAGTTTTAGAGACAGCCATTTTACAAAGTATGCACCGTATGTTTGACAACATTACAGTAATGTGTTCTCAAAGCCTGTATTGGAGAGGCATGAGAAAAGTAGGTTGACAGTTGACAGGATGCAGGTTGGTGAGTTCTGTGAAGTAAAGGTGTTTTACTTGAAGCGTCCATTGGTGTACAGAATTTCAGATACTTCCCAGCTAACACTAAATATTTCCACAATATTTCTGTGTATTGCTGTCACATTTTTGGGATTGGCTGCAGTTTACTATATGAAAATAAGGTCAATGAGACATAAATCAACCAAAGGGACATGCGGGGTCTTCTTGTCACAAGGAAAATGAAGGCTGCATTCTGGGCAGTTTTTAGGAGACGGAGTGTGAATGTATGTGTGCGTACATGTATGTCTACATGACGTATGTGTGTGCACCTATGTATTTGTGTGTGCACACACACACGTGTTTTTGCGTACATGTGTGTGTGTGTGTGTGTGTGTGTGCACATGTATGTGCGTGTGTGGGTGGGAGCATGCAGGCGAATGTACATTCTGAGGGGATCCTATATGAAAGAACCCGTTATTCAAGACACTTACGATTCAAATAAAAATAGCAACTTTAAATTGTAATATTCCACAGCCACTTAGTGTTGATGAAAACTCGATATCTCTCTGTTTGGGTGTGTATATTAATGCCCTTTTCTCTCGGCAGCCTGGTGTACTAATACTGAGTGGGTGGTGCAGCTGAGGATGCAAATCGACTCTGTACACTGCAGAAGAAGCTTATTTTTGTTTAACACCGTACAGGCTGCACCTTAGTGTTGTTATTTAGAGTTGTTCTCACTCTGTGATGCCGCCCTGCCTCTCCTGAGCGGCAGGAAATATGCCCTGACATGCAGAGTTCTGAAATGAGATTCTTATAATTGGAGTGTTGGCTGGGAGAAGAATTGTATAAACAGACAGTTTTTTTTTTTCTAAACAGAGATTTCACAAGAGAATCATTTACTGGCTGAAGGAATACCACACAAGTCTCTTGTACCTAAAGGAGAGTGATGTCGTTTTATCAGCTATGTCTTGCAGAATCCCTGGCTGGAGATTCTTTCATATATCACACACACACACACATACATATATATGCATGCATATATATATATATCGAGGATCATATATATATACAGGTAACTGTCTGTCAACATAAAGGAAACATGAACATAAAGTGTCTTAATAGGGCATTGGCTGCCAGAACCATGAGCTGCCAGCATGAGCTGCCAGAACAGCTTCAATGTGCCATGGCGTAGATTCTACAAGTGTCTGGCACTCTGTTGGAGTTTTGCAACACCATTATTCCACAAGAAATTCCATTATTTGGTGTTTTGTTGATGGTAGTGGAAAACTCTGCCTCAGGAATCTCCCATAAGTGTTTGATTGAGTTGAGATCTTTTGGTTTACATGGTTTTCATGGTAATCAAACCATTCAGTGAGCACTCGTGCCCTGCGGATATGGTCATTGAAATCTTGGAACAGACCACTCCCATCAGGATAGAAATTCTTCATCATAGGATGAAGCGTCACTCAGAATGGCTTTGTATTTATTGGTGTTTACCCTGTCTGGTTGAGTGGACTTTAACAATGCCTGGAAAATGCACCCCACGCCATAACAAAGCTGCCAGAACCCTTCATTTACTCAAGTGATTCCTTTATTTCCTTTATTTTTGTTGCCTGAATATAAAATATGGATGTGAGGAGAGCAAGGATCAGCAAAGGCAGCAAAGGATCCAACAAATACATTGCATTCTTACTAAATGTCTGCAACATTATAGAAACATTGCAACAATGTCACAGTAGCACACAGTAGCATTGCGAAAATCGTTAGCTTGGGAAGCAGAAACTAATCAAAACTACTGTGAAAACAATTGGAGCAGAAATGCAGACCCTAAGAGTTTGAGTGCTCTGTTAGAATGGGTGTTCAACGGGAACCACAGAATATTTGATTAATTAATAAGCGTTTTGTGGTGCTGCTAAAGCTCTTACATGTCCCAGTTGGCATGCCTGAAGGTTCTGCCTTTCAACAGATTTACTCAGTTCACATCCCTGGAGTCTAGGAGTGCTATAGGGCCAATAGGGAATAAGAACACAAACACACAAACACACACACATATACAATCACATACACATGCACAAGATGCGCACACACACACACACACACACATACACACACACACACAGACACACACTGCATCCACATAGCCATACACACATACACATGCACATGCACACACACACACACACACACACACATATATACACGCACACACACACAAATAGCAAACCAGGGGCCTGTCTCACGAAGGAAGTTCAACATAGTAAGGCTATCTTTGTGTCAGCTGGCTACACAAAACCTAACAAAGACAATTACGGCTAACCTGTCTCACGACGGTGGTTATGAACTCGATCTGTCAACCCAGGTTTTTCTGATCGAGCTATGAGCGCGTGCACACAAAGGGGGCGGGCGTTTGTAACACAGCATGCAACATGGAGAGATCCATAGCACTGTTTCACGAAGCAGGATTGATGGGTTAGCAAGCTCATTTTGGGCTTTAACACCGGGTTTTCGGTCTCACGACCGTGGCTCACCCAGGGCTGCGGTGATGCGAATGTGAGTGCGATCTATTGAACCAATCACTAGGGAATCATATCAGAAAATTACACTGAACTTAATATGCAACAGTACATTTTATTCATTATTGCTAACCATATATAACTATATAAACTGTATGTTTGCTCAGGTTCTCAGCATCACCAACGGAAAACGTATATGTACCGGTGGCTAGAAAACGTAGCGCAATACATAGGCTACAGTTTGCTGCACAGTGATCGCATGTCTTTGACAAGTGGAATTTGTGACATGCGTCTCTAGAAGTTTGCAAAAATACAATATTCCTTCCGCGGAGAATCTATATCTCTGATATAAAAAAACTGATTACGCAATTCTGTAGGATTGGTGAGGCCATTTTCCAGAGAGCTAATTGGTGGGGATTTATAGGATTTGATCCGTTAGCCTGAGTTTAACCTACTCCCGAGCAGGCTAGGTTTGCAGCATAAATTACCATGGCGATGCAACCCGGTTAAAAGTGAGCCACTGTCGTGAGACCGAAAACTCAGGGTTACACCCAAAGTTAGCTCGCTAACCCACTAATCCTGCTTCGTGAGACAGGCCCCAGGAGTCGGTCTAGACCAGAGTGCCTGGAGCTGGGACCCTGGGGGGTAAGGGGGGTCAGTTGACCAGCTCGCGTGTGATGGGCAACACACGATGTGTCAGCAGCCCTGGAGCACCAGGGTTTCTGATGGCAGATAGATGTTAATGGTAGATGCCAGCGCTGAGCTGGGCTGTTGGAGCAAAATTGTGAAGTTAATCGTTACATTTTAGTTGCAAAATAAACACAACACATGGACACAAATACTATAGTTAAGAGAAGGCCTTTTGTAGCTCAGTCAACCTCCACCACCTTAGACCTTAGAGTCAAATGAATGAATAGACTTTCACAATGAGAACATCAGATATCTTTGCCTTTATAAATTTAGAGTTACTTTTTCCTCACCAACTGCTCTTTTCCTCTCAAGCACTATCACCCCCTCCTCTTTCTTTCTCTTTTAATGTCCATTCCTTAATTTTCTCTCTCTCTCTCTCTCTCTCCTTTCTCTCTGGTCTAACAGAGTTGTAATAGCTTCCTAAGGGAAATCACAATGAACAGCAATGGAGGAGAACACAAGTTCTAAACACACAAACAAACAGAAAAGTAGCAGAGGACTGTCACAACAATGTTCATTCTGAATTGTATGGATTATGAAATGTGCTTTTTAATTAGGTAATTATGTGCAATGTTTTAGATGTGGGGGTTGCAAAGGCACTTTGTAGCCTGCTATTACGAAATACAGAAATAATATTTTTCAGTTGTTCAAATATGATATATAATGTATGAACAATTTCATTGGCTGGCTTTCTCTCCAAAACAGACAGCAACAACCTTAGTTCCAGTTTCTTTTTAAATGTATCTACCTGGATTACTGAGTCTATCTGTCTAAGGAACGTCTGGCTGTCTATAAGAAAATGCACCTTTATGGTCCCTAGTCTGTCATGAACTTGGTAAAAAGGCTTTTAGCTATAGGGCTCAGAGCAATTGGAATAACCTGCCAACTTACTTTAAATCTTTAAGAATATAGGGTGCATTTAAAAATGATCTTTTTACTCATCTTAAGGAAGACTGCTCTTGCTTTTAAAACAAACAATTTCCATCTATTGTATTCTGTATGTGTTTGGGGTACATATATGTGTGTTGTTCTTGTGTGTGTGTGTGTGTGTGTGTGTGTGTGTTTTCTGTCATAGTTAATATATTACAATGTCTTATATAGGGATGTTTTATCCTGTTAAATACATTTCAAGTAATAATAATATTGAAGTGTTTATGTGGTGCACATGACGGGTGAAGTCACCGGAAAATCGTTTTTTTTCCCATTCAATAATTGTATTATTGTTCTTAGTCTTTGGCATCCCTGGTGACTTTAAAATGATGTAAGTGTGACCATTTTTGCTCACCATAAAAGACAAATGCAGTTCTGTGTGATTTTCAACTATGATAGATATTATTTTATAACTTGTGACCAAACTTGTGACCCATACTTGTGGCCAACATTATGTTTTGACACAAATATGAAGCTTTTGATTATTTAGGAAAGCTGAGTTGATACAGAAAATGGTTTAGAAGTCATTCCGCTCAAATTGAACTATACTTTTTAGCTGTCATTTTAAGCAAAATGGGACAATTTGGCATAAAGAGCTCAGTTTTTTTTCAATGTTTGTTTGTTTTTCTGTCCTTGGGTGTAACTCTGGTGTGTGTGTGTGTGTGTGTGTGTGTGTGGATGCAGTGTGTGTCTCTGTGCGCGTGTGTGCACGCATGTCATGTCTGGTTCTAGAGGGAGGCCTGGGTGGGCAGGGCCAACGTAAATTTCCACCTCGCCTCACCAAGCATTTCAACCCATGGCAATTTATGAATGATTATAATTCTTAAAGGCAGTTTTGTCTGGCTCTCCCAATATGCTTGCCCCCCTTCCCCTATATCTGTTTGCGTGTGTTTCTGGGTATGTCTGTGTTTGTGTCTGTACTTGCATATGCACACACATCAATATATATCATACATAAATATACATCAGTGTTAGTATGCATGAGTGAGGTAGAGAAATAGACAGAGACAAAGAGAGATAGTAAGAGAGAGAGAGGGGGTCAGACTGTACCTGACAAAGTAAAAGATGATCTATATCATTAACAAACGTAGGGCAGAACTGAAAGGCAGACGTATTCTGCTGCAGTCATTATCCTTAATAACGTAGAGAGAGAGAGAGAGAGAGAGAGAGAGAGAGAGAGAGAGAGAGAGAGAGAGAGAGAGAGAGAGAGAGAGAGAGAGAGAGAGAGAGAGAGAGAGAGAGAGGACACAGTAACCAACAAATAAAATTCCTGGCATCAGTTTGGGCAGTTAGGAAACTGTCTCTGGCTCACATTGAGCTGTTTTGACAGACTTTCTGAGGGTAGAAATGTGATCTTGGAATGCTATCTGTTCTTTTAGGGACGACGATTTTCTGAAATGCAGCGCTCTTTCGGTTCTACAACAAGAAGGCACATTTTCGGCACATAATCCAAATGTTCTTTACAGCCTAGATTTAGCTGAGCACTAAAAATACATATAATTAACATAACGGAAATATTTTTAAATCAATATTAAATCAATTTAAAAAACAATAAGTGAATGCCGCACCGAAAGAGATTTTTGGAAGTCGGATTACTAAAACTGACTACATTCTACATTCATACAAAAGGTTTGTCCAGGTATCACATGTCTCTTATTTGAATACTCCCATGCAAATGTTGCAGTCATTCAGGCCTATTCACGGAGTGTTTTACGCAAGAGACCAAAAGGGAGGGAGCGCATTGTGACCAACGTCAAATAATGTGAACTTGAATTAGTGCAAAGTGAAATGTTGGCATGGAAGGAAGGCAAAATAACATAATACGTGTACAATTCAATATATTTGTCTATCTGCCTGACAAAAGCATATAAGAAAACTTACATGTGGAGTAGGCTATGGACCACATTCTATAGGCTATGTTTCAGAAAATGACGGAGAGTCCCTCTAAATGTATTACCGTGACTGTAGCTGTGGCTAGGCTATGCTATATATAACAAATATTGTCTGACGTTCACAAAACGAGTTTGTTTGATTTTCACTGTGGCAAAAGTATCTGTCAAATTTCACTCCAAGCAGAAGCGCAGAGAAAGGCACACTTTTAACCAGGAACACGCTTGCGCGCTTTTGGGGAGTTGCTGGTGAGTTGAGCCTGCGCACTACCGGTCTGTAGTGGAGAGAATTGTGAATGGGGGTGTCTTCAGGGTGTGCAGTCAGAAGTCGGACTCAGAGGAGCCAGGAAGTAACTTCGAGCCATGCACAGAGACGGTTGAAGTAGAACGAGTAGCGTTTGTTGTCAGAGGACAGTATCACGCTGGGATCGAGGAGAGAATAATCGCCAATTGCGAAATCGAACCAAATCGTCTGCAGTGGCTAAGACTGACCACACCGTATTTGAGATTCGGAAGAAGAAGAAGAAGAAGAAAATATATCGTCCCATACAATAAACGTAAATACCACAGCACATTTCGATTGTCTCTGAGTCACATAAAAAGAGGAAGGAAGAAAATTAAAGCGGGATCGGGGGGAGTTGAAAGCTAATATTTTCTCTTGAAGTTACTCACACAAAACAACGAAAATTGCTCAAATAGAATTTAAGATGCCCCGAGTGGTCCCGGATCAGAGGAGCAAGTTCGAAAATGAGGAGTTTTTCAGAAAACTCAGCCGGGAGTGCGAGGTAAGTAGATTCATTTCATACACGGTATAAAGTGGCGGAAACTAGCTAGGTATGTTACGAGCCAGACACCACGTTACTTCAGCATTGGTGGAACTCTACAAAGCTAAGTTGTTGAACAAGCCAGCAAGAATTATGTCATCAGAAAATACGACAACACAGTAGTGCTAGGTAACCTAATTTGAACGCGTTGATATTTGTTGCTTACTTGATATAAACTTCCTGTTTCAATCTCCGGTAATGGGAACAGTCGAATGGTTTAGATTAGAAGTTCGCTCATATCATCATAGCACATCGGTCCTATACCTTATTATGAATCCTCTGACAAGTAGACATGGCTATCGCTGATGTGTTCTGGCGATAGTTACGCTTTTATAGCAATATTCTGATAAACGAACTGTTTATTTATTTATTGTGGTTACTTACGCATATACAATTTTAGTTTTCTAATAGCACACTAAAACAAATGTACTGTTTTTAGGGCGATATCTTGTACACGTTTATTTGAGTCCAATTAGCTAAAGTGAATTGATAGTTAGCCAACAGTGTACTGTAATGTTGGAAACAGCACGTTGTCCGTTTTAGTTCGTTTACTATGATTAAGGATACTTTTTATATGAACGATGAAGTGTAATGAAGCCTCGGTGTGATGGTGTGTAATTTTGCCGTAATTAAAAAGTTACGGTTTAAAGGTTCACGCTGCCCTGTGTTTATTTTATTGTTAAAATCATGTATCATGTGTTACTCTTTTTTTAAGATCAAATACACCGGTTTCCGAGACAGACCGCACGAAGAAAGACAGGCCAGGTTTCAGAACGCCTGTCGGGACGGACGGTCAGAAATCGTATGTATTCTACCATTTTTAAACTGCAAAATATTTTGACTTCATTGTCGTAAACGCCACTAGTCAGCAGACCATCAATGTGTCCAAGTGAATGCCTTTTATGTGTTGCTGAGCATAATTACCCGGAACTAGACAGTTTGTCATATAGCAGACAGAAACCTACTTCCTTATATTTTCTTTCTTGCTACAGCCAAAAAAAAGAAGATTAGATAACCGTGTTTACATTGCCACATGTTTAAAACTATTTAATGAATTGGCTAACGAGATGGTGCAACTCCGTTTCCCAGTTTTCTATTTGACTTCAATAGCGACACAGACACTTGACAATGAATGGGACCCGACCGCGAGGGCTGCTCGCGGCTGAATTTAACACCCCGCAGTCATTCCCTCTCCAGTAATCATCCTCATCGAGGTATTTTTCAGCAGTGGAGTCAGATGGATATAATTATACAGTCTTTGAAATACCTTGAGGTAATATGTAATCAGATTTGAGCGCACAACCCCCGCCCCCCTCCCCTTGCATTTGACTTTTGCGCGTTGGCTCAAGTGATGTCCTCGAGCCTGGCAACTGGCTACCCCCTTGTCCCACGTACAGTATATTGCCGCAGGTTTCCACGTGAATTTTATTCGAAGCCGATTATTCGCACTTCAATTTGGGAACGTTTTTATTCATTCCGATTCTGAAAATATTTAATTGCCAGATTTTTTATGCCAGATATTGCTTATTCCCCCCAACAAAAACCCCTATCTGATTAAAACACATAGGCTATAGCTCCGTTAGCCTCCTCTTTCAGATATGTTATAGGCTATGTATTATTTGGTTTGTATTAAATTCCTCGTAAATAAGTTAATTGCACGTATTCAAATACATTTCTAATGGGGGTTTACTTAATATTTGCTTAATATTGATGATTGCTGTATTAGGAAAGAACGTTTTTTTATCAATATAAACAAGAAATAGTATATTTAAGCGTATTAGTATTTTTCATTTTTCAGAGGTAAGGCTTTGAAACTTGAGCAGTGCTTAGTCCACTGTACCTTCTAAATCTGTATAGGAATTACCGGCATAGAAATCGCGTTATTTGACACCTGCGATTTTTAAACATTTTATTTTTTTATTTTTTTATCGTGCTATAGAATGGGCCACGATTTTAATCGTTTCGCATAGCAGCAAATTACATTTAGCAGCGTGATAGGATTAAAATGCTTTCGGAAGAAATATGTTAGGAAGGGACAGTATTTTTTTGGGGGGGGGTTTTGTGTTAAATTCCTCTTGGATTATGAAGTAATAAACAAACATTTTCCCCAGAGACAGAATTGTAAACCACAAGTCAGAGAATAAAAAAACAACAACAAAATAAAAAATAAAAAAACAAAAAGAGAAAGCAGCCAAAAGTGCATTATGGCCTGAGAGGCAAAGTATGCCTCCATTAAATGCACTTTGAAATAAAAGCTATTTGCTTAATGCAAATACCATTTGGACCTATTTTTCTCTGCACAGGTTTTTTTTCTCTTGATGTAAATTGTACATGAAGGACAAACAGGCGCTGTTTGATGCTGATGGTGTTTTGTGTCCAGTCATCATTCTCACCCTGTGAGTGACCCCTTGACCTACACCCCCGCCCCCCCATCTGAATAATGGATCTGTCTGAGATTTGGGTAACTCTATTGTACTCAAGGCAGAGGAGAATTTTCAGTGTTTCGCGATTCGGGTGTCTGACAGTCATTTAAACTGCTTTTCACAATTTCCCACAACCAAATCAATCGCTTTGTCTCGCTATGGGTACAATATCTTTGTTTAATATGGCAGTTTCAGAATAAGGTGTGCATGGCATTTTTTTTTCTGTTTGGGTGTCGGTGTATGAACTCAGGGGTTGTGTTCAGCACTGTGTCAGTTTGAGGGAGCACAGTTTTTTAAAAGCCTTCCTCTGCCATGTGATGCTGTTTAATGCACATGCTCTGAATAGAACAGGGAGGTGCTGGAATCTTTTTTAATACAAATGAACATGAAATGGCATATTTTTCTTTCCAGACTCGGGTTATGGATCTTGTTCTCTGTATTGAGCGAGCCTGCGATTAATGTCAGTGGAAGGACTTGTTTAAAATAATTTATAGATTTCTCTCTCGCGCTCCTTTTCTCCCTTTCTGTTCCTCTCTTCTTTAAGGCTATATCCTGTATCTGGTGCTGCCAGCAGCGAATGCTGGTAAAACAGATTCAGATGTGTGTAACTCAATACTTAAGATTGAGAAAATGATGCCCCCCACTCTTTCTTCTCTTGGTGTTGCAAATGCTGTCCTTTGCTTCAGGCTCTCTCTCTTTCTTTCTCCCTCCTGCCCCTATCTCTCTCCACCTCTCCCTCTCCTTCTCTCTCTGAAGTGAAAAATAAATGACGGACTGCATAATTTATGGAAGGCCCTGCTTTCTGATCCTGTTTGTATTGATTTCTTTCTAAAAGGCTTTTGTGGCGACGGGAACCAATCTCTCCCTGCAGTTCTTCCCGGCGAACCTGCACGGGGAACAGCGGCAGGCGCCGACGCGAGAGTATGTGGACTTCGAGCGAGAGACTGGAAAGGTAACCCCATGCATTTTTTTTTGTTTCAACTGCACCCCCCACACATACAGCAAAAAGTACATTCTGGAATTTTTCCCAGGCCCATGTCTTGGTGTTGATCGAATCCTTGACTTTCCGTTTTGAAAATTCCAGATTTGCATTTCACCCACCGAGGGAAATGTTTCCCCTCTCCAAAAATCACACTCCATTGGCCGGACGCCCCACCCTTTCTTTCTGGGATCACGGCGTTCGGTGTAGTGTTATTTCTTCCAAGGTGATTTTTTTTTTTTTTTTTTCTTCTTTTCTTCAACGTGTGTGTTCATTTTTCAAGCATTCCTCTGTTTCAGTAAACAGAAGAAAGGCTTGGTCTTCTGCATAATAAAAGTCTGACATGCAGTCGATGGATGTCAGATCTTGAACCGCTGATGCCTCTGAAGGTAAAGCCATGATCTGCATGTATGATCAGGCGAGTCTGGGCTACGCTATGACCTGGAACCTGTACAGATTTAATTGTAAGAAACTGAAGTAATTACTCAAATACTGGAATACAGTATATTTAATTTTTTCAGTATTCTAAAATATGAATAAAAAAATTATATCAGGGTGTGGTGAATAGCGTAGCGTAGCGGTCTAAGGCACCATATTTTGGCTGGTCCGTTGTGTGCTCTGCCTGTCAGGGACGTGGTTCGAAACCCGTCTCTCGGGAGGGGGTGAGCCGGCTTGGGTCCGCCATGAAGCATGGAAGGAGTCTCCAGAATGTGGGTCGAACTCCGTCTCGAAGGAAGCAGAGTTTGCTACCCTCTGAGAATTAGCTTGCCTCGGAAAGACGAGCGGCGGACTCGTGTGGGGAGGGTAAATCGAAATAAACAGAGGAGAAACAATGGGGAAATAATAAATAAATAAAAAATTCTATTGGGGGTGGAGAGCAGTGTGGGGTGACACAGATAAGGTCAGAGAAGCAGAGCGGCCATGTGTTCTAACAAATATTAATTTATTAGAGTTAGTTTACGCTTACTCATTGAGTTGGGAACAAATGGAGAAAAGGTCCTCACAATAACAGAATGAAAGACAAATTGCTATGGCTATATCTGACCTGCAACAGGGAAATTTATATCAGAAAACTCTCAAATTAGAAAAGCCTTTTATTGGTCGGCGATATTTAGGCTGTAGGGGGCTGTGATACACTGACCCCACCCTTCGTGGTGGGCCTCGCCTCCAAAAGCACGTCCTGTTGTATCTGTGCGGTGGCAGCCTGTGGCAGGGAACAGCCAAAGCTAATCTGCTGTCAAATGCAGCCAATAAGGTGGTGGAAGCAGGGGAGGGGGCGGGGCAATAAAACAAATGTAAGTCAGTGAGGAGTGAAGCACTCGGTGAGGTTTAAGCACAGGCCTTGGTATCCATTGCAGAGTCCCATTTGCCAGTGGTGATATACATTTCTGACTTGAATGACCTGGTAGAGATTTCTTTCTTCAAGACAAAAAAGGGACAATGTGAAGGTCACTAGAAAAAGACGAGAGCACAATTCCAAAGCAGGGTTTTTCAATCAAGGAGTTTCTGCTTCAGCCATTCATCTTATTCCTTTATTGTTATTATTGTTATTATTTATTATTATCAATAATCATTCTTATGAGGTCAGACAACATTAGCCCAAACCATTCTCACAACATCATCACGGTGTTGTAAGTCACAAGGTTCCTGCAGCAAACAGACAGTTATAGCTGGTTTATCAAGAATCTTACCTTCCATTATAACCAGCAGTGTCTTCCACACCACCCCCACATGTTCATTTTGCCTCGCTTCGCCCTGCCGGTTTGATCTGCGTTGTGTCAACTGTCGATTTCTACCCAGCTGGGATGAAAATCCAACAAACTGCAGACCCGTCACCTCCGAACCCCCTGTGCCTGACGTGATTCTGGCGCCTGACACGCTGTGTGAGCATCGGGGCCGTTGCTAAAAAACGAACTGTGGCAGGCGAGCTTTGATTTCCGGGGAACCGCGTTGGAGCGGGGCGAGACGGTTCCGGTGTCGTGCGTTAACCGGCCGGCTCTCTGGAGCGCTTTAATTTGCGCCGTGGAGGGTTTCGTGCCTGCGGGGCGGCTGAGCCTCAACCGGCGAGCCGGGCTCATTAGAAATATGAGGATGGCAGCTGGGAGAAATCGATGGACCTTTGGCCCCCCTGCTGACGGACTAATCTTTGCCCGTTAATTATTCAGAAAGCGCCAGGGGAAGATGCCGGGAGCGGCCCGGCACTTTACAGATGAAGTGACACGTCCGCCGGGGCAGGCCCCGATGGTAATTCTACCTCCCGTCATCTCCCGCCCCGCGCAGGCCAATACAACTTTAATGAGCTGCGCGCAGCCCCCAGAATAAAAATAAACCGCTGATCTCACAGCCCGCGCGTCGGAACGTAGACTCTCACCTGTCGGCTTGGAGCACAGGTCTGTGGAAACGGGCGGTAATTAGCCAAATCTAGGGTTTAATTAGCTGGATGATTATCTTTTCCCCTCTCTTGTTCATAAATGGTTGTTGACGTTCGACAGGAAGCCCTGTCCTGCCTGGCCCCCCAGCTCTTCGCGGTGGCGTGGAAGACATGTAGGCAACTCTGCCGTCTTAAACTCCCTGCGGGCCGCGGTGTCAGACTCTGTGCCAGTGTGGGCCTCCCGTACGCCACGCTGGGTTGCGTTCCAACCTCTGCTCCTAATTAATACCGTTGTTTACTTGGTTTACTGTTACTTCCTTTTTTTTCCCCATTTTCCACAACAGAAACGCCTCATGTCACAACGTGTAATTCAGCTAATTCCGTGACTGTGTGACGTGCGATTTGAGAAAGATGCACTTTTGTAGAGTTTGGTTTCTAGTAGCCGCCACTGGCCATGAACTGAAGAGATTCAGTCATCGTGCACCACAGCCATTACCATTCTGCGCTCAACCGCACTGCAGAACTACAGCAGTTACAGACTTGTCAAAGACTGCTTTGACCAAGCAGCTTGGGTTCCCACCACTGGGGAGATGTGCATGCTGGGTACTTCAACCCTACTCATTGAAGGGTGAACGTCTGGCACATAAATATTTAAATCTGCCTGGGGGGTTCATTTATTGGCTCTAGTTTGTGTCATAAAAGTTAATTAAGTGATAAAAGTCAATTGAGTCATAAAAAAGTATGGGTTAAACAAGCTTTGGCGACACTGTGAAAAAGCAGTGTTCTGAAAAGCGCTCAAGGATTCTTAACCCTGGGGGTTTTGGTTTGCGTTTATGCCGAGAGCCACTGCTTGAATTTCTGTACGTGTAGATGTTAAAGCCAGGTATTGCACTGGAACAGGTCTGATGTACAACCCTTTAATAACACCGCATATTAAACTAGAATGGTGCAGATGCGGTACCTTCCTGTCATGAAATTGTACATTTGAACCCTCCCCTGTTGGACGGTTTCCCGCCTACCTTTGTTGCCCAGGTTTAGTGATTGCTCCGCACAGGCTCCCTGTACCGCCCCCCCTCCCCCCTCCCTGGCGACCACACGGTTTGGGTGTGGCTTGCACTCCACCAGAATGGGGAAGGCCACACATTCTGAGTGTGGTGTTCAGTGGCTTGTGCATGTGACCACTGCGTAAAAAAGGTAACCATGTAACAATGACAGCACGCTTCTTGCAGAAAAGCAGTGCGTGCGCTGGGGGTCAGAGGTCACCAGGGCACAGCGAGCCCCAGGGTCCAGCTCAGTGTGGCAGTAAAGGTCTTGAAGATGGAGCGAATGTGCCAGAACTGAGTCAGAACTGTGATGGCACTAAGTTTGTATGATGTGCTGCTTTTCTTTCTTTCTTTCTTTCTTTCTTTCTTTCTTTCCCTCTGTCTTGCTGTCTCTTTCCCCATTCCCCTCTTTCTGCCCCTTTCTCTCCCTCTCCCTCCCCTTTCCCTCTCATTTACTCTCTGTCATTTACTCCCTCTCTCTGTCGTTCCGTCTCTCTGGGGGCTGAATTAGCTGTAGCGTTCTCCCCCCTCCTGGTCTGAAAACACAGCCGTGCCAGTGGATGAGGGCCAGTTTCAATCTTGGCAGCGGGGGGTGGGGGGGTAGTAGTATCTGAGCGGAGCGTCCTGCAGTATAACTTAAGTACAGGCTCCCAATGTCACTGCAGGCTAATGGGAACCAGCTGTGGGGGAGCTTAATTTTAGTGGCGGCAGCAAGGCCAGGAGAGGAGAAGAGGTCTGTCCCACCAGCGCCTCCCAGCTGTGGGCCTCCCGAATCCTGCCTCGGGGATGCTGTGCTGGGCCATGGCCTGCTTCTGGTTCTGGTTCAGGTTCTGGTTATTATTAACCCTGTCCCACTATCACAAACTCCCTTGTCTCCAGAGCTTTGTGCCCCTCTTAATTACATTACATTACAGGCATTTAGCAGAGCGACTTACACAGTTTCACATTTCTTTACATACAATCCATTTATACAGCTGGATATTTACTGAAGCAATGCAGGTTAAGTAGTTTGCTCAGGGGTCAGTGCCCCACCTGGGATCGAACCTGCAACGTTTGCGTTACAAGCCCAGTTCCTTAACCATTATGCTAACACTGCTTAATGTCTGGTGTGAGGAAGCCGCTGCCCATGCTGGCAGTAACTCCTGGTGCCGTGAGTGTATTTCAGTGGCCATGCTGGCGGTGAGGGCTGAATGCTTGATTAGGCGCACGCCTGGGTTTCCAGGGGAAAACCTTGTCATGCCGAGAGTGTGTGTGGGAGAGAGTGATGGACTGAGGCAGGCAGGGAGGGAGGGCACCGGGAGGGAGGGAGGAGGTTAAAATGGGCTAAATTGATCAAATGGGGGTTCACTTAATTTAAATGACCCTCAGCTTGGAGTCCACAGTGCTATGAAATTTTACAGCGTCAGTGTGCTACAGCCAATGAGGTCCCAGCTCCATCCAAGCTGTGCAAAAGAGGTTTCTGTGCAATTTGCAGTTTTTGAATCTGAGTTGCTGTGTCGGGCAGTTAACTCATATCCTCAGCGCTGTCTGTCCAGGTGAGCTGTGAAATACCCTACAATAGAAGAATGGAGGCCAGAAAGTTTTGTTCAAAACTATTTATTTTGTCTAGTTTAGGTTTTCACGGCTCCTTTTACATTTCTAGGAAGACCTACCATCCTCTGAACTTTTACTTGAGTGCAGCAATGTGGTGTAATGGTCAAGCTACTGGGAGGTTGTAGGTTTGATTCTGAGGTGGAATGCTTGTATGCCTGAGCAAGGTATTTAACCTAAATTTCTTCATTAAATATCCAGCTGTATGAAATGGATTGTGTGTTAAAAAACCAACACACACACACATACACACACGCACAGTGTGCTGTGTAAGTCACTCTGGATAGGATAAATGCCTAAATGTAATGTAATGTGAATGTTAGTCCTTTGTGAGGTCCTGGCAGGGGTGTGGAGGTGTCCACGGCCAAGCTGTGACTGCAATCCTCAGGAACGGGGGGTTTAGCAATGTTTACCTTCCCCTTTTTGTAAAAAAAAAAGAAAGAAAAAAGAACCAAGCCTTTAATCTGGACTGTGCGCGTCTCATTCGGTTAACTCAATCCGCTTGAAACCCGAGCCCCTCGGAGCGTGGAAGCTTAAAGAATCTGCCGTTTGGCGGCGACGGCCTGCCCATCGCTCTGCTGATTTTGCCGAGTGCGCCGCCAGGCCCACTCTAGGTCTCCCGGGCTCGCTCGCTGCCTGTGTGTGGTTTCCTCTGTACCAAACACAAAAAAACCCAGTCCGCACGCCCCAAGCCAAGGAGCTGGGGTTCCGTGCCTCTCCGTGGAAAGCCGTAGACTGTAAACGGCTTGGCGCAGGTCTTTGCTCTTGATGTCACTGGCTCTTGGCTGAAAACTGCCGGCGTGGGTCTGCTCTCTGTGCGCTGCGCGTAGAGAACAAAAGCGGCAACCGGGATGTTTTTTGCGGATGAGTCATTTGTTATTTTTCATTTTATATAGACCTTTAAAAATCACAACATTTCAAATAAAAATGTGAAATGTTGTGATCGAGTTGGGTGTGGGTTACTCTTTCTGTCCCATAACTTTCTTTCCCCTCCTTGTACGTTGCTTGTAGTTTCTTTTTTTCGTTTATAATTTTTTTTCGCTGTAGACGCTATAAATCTCCCTCTGTCTCTCTGGGTAAGAATTTTCGCTCGGAGGCAGATATTGAAGAGAGGTTCTCTGAGCAAACGGCCCGATTATGAAAATGACTGCCGTCTGAGGCCTCACCACAGGAATTGGAGCTGATAGTTTGTGTGTTAAAGCTTGTTACTGAGACCAGAACGGGTCTGCATGCGTGTGTTTATTCGCCCGGCCCGTGCGCGGAACTTAAAAGGACGAATCTGCATATTCATGACCGATGTTTTTTTCGACAGAACGGCGCCAGTTTGACAGTTAACCCCGAAAGAACGGATGAAATATGCGCGGGGAACGGGAAAGCTTTAATTTGGCCGCTTGTTGTCGTGCAGTTATTTAAGGGAGCGAAATTAGGATCAGATGAAGTCTCTTCGCTCGCGGAGGAGTCGTGGGGAAGGGCGCGGTCATCGCCCAGCTCCCTTTCTGTCGGAGCGCGATTATGGGCCGCCCCGCCGCTCCGTCTCCTGCCACAGATCCCCCGAGCTCCCCTCGCGGAAAGGGGGAAATGGACGGCGGAGACGCTCACGCCGGGGCGAGCGGGTTCACGGCCGGTGTCACTGTGAGCTGGCGGCTCCGCAGCTCGCCGCCGTAGCTCCCGGAGTTGAAGAAGAGGGGGATGACGGAGGAGGAGGAGTGTCTCGGGGAGAAATGCGGTCGCTTCGTTCGCTCCACAGTGGGGCTCTTGTTTTTGCCGCTGCTAAACGGAAGCCCCTCAACACAGCAGATCACTTGTCAATGACATCATCAAAGCAAGCCCTCTAATTAATTCCTGCTGCTGGGTCGTACCCGCTGTACATGAGACGCCCCCACCCATCCTTTCTGCTCTTCTGATTGTTGTAAATTGTTTGATGGAAAAAACGTGCCCTTGGTATACTTTGTCATCTTGCCGGCCCTGTAATTAAAACGGATGATTTCGTACCGTAAAATCCAGACCGTTGAGGTTTTAACAGAATGTTGAAAATCCTCATGGTTTGTACGCTGTGCTGGAGAAGATATGCGCTGGCAGAAAGACAATCCTGACCCACCCCCCTCCCCAGACACACACATGCACACGCACACACACACACACACACACACACACACACACACCATTTTGCTCCATCTCGGCCAATCAAATGGCTTCATCCGCCAGCTTTCAGTTATACCACTTAAATCAGAGTCCTGTTTTATCTTGTAGGTTTCCAGTTATACTCATGTACATGCTCGCCATCACAACTGTCACGGAGAGGCTGGCAGATGCCTGTGGAGGGACTCCTCTCTGGGCAGGGACAATGGTATACTGGGCGTGGAAGCGATTAGCCTCCTGGTTTAAAAACGGAGATGGTGTTCTGCCCTGTGGGCCTGAACGTTCCAGAATAGCTGTGTGCTGCTCGCCAGCCCGCGGAGCCTCTTTGAGAGTGAAGGAGTGGGTCGGGACCACAGCGGTGGGCCTGCTTTCGGCATCTGAACAGATTCCAGACCTCTAGTGCAGATGCAGCCGCCCATACCCTTTCCCCTCCCTCCCTCCCTCCCTCCCTCTCCAACCTCCCGTCCTCTCCCTCTTATCACTCTTGCACCCTACATCTACTTCTAATCTCACTCCCCCTCTGCTTCTTTTCCTCCTTCCCTCCCTATCTCGATCTCCCATCTGTCCCTTCCTGTCTCCGGTCCCCCCCTTCCAGCCCTCTGTTTTTCTCTCTTTTTCACTTTTGGATGGTATAGTTTCAGGATGAAATAGTCACTCCAGTCCAATGAGCCTTTGACTCTGCCACTACCAGTGTGAACCCATCCACATCAACTAACACTTAGCCTCACTTGTCACGTTCATAACCTTATAGTAGTACCTGTAGGGTTGACACTCTGTTGTGAGATGATTCCACCCAACTACTGGGGATATGTTTTGCTAATAAACCAATGGTCGCTTACTTCTGACAAATCATGATCTCGTGTAGTTGGGGCTCCAATTGGAGGCAATGATTCAAGCCAATTCAACCATTGGCCTATAACATAACGCTGGCGAAAACTTGCTCAAACCAATCAAATCGCAGGAAAGGGAATCTCACAAACTGCAGACGCTCTAGACATGGAGGCCCAGGGGTCGAGACTAACCAGTGCTTAGCATTGACTCAACATTGCTGAAACGTCTCCTAGTTGTCACACCGCTGCTGTCTTCCCATGCCAACTTCATGATGTGTCGAGAATCTTGCCACGCAACAGAATTATGCACAGATTTTTCCTGCAGCTTTTGTCTGTTTTTACACTCTAAAGTTGTGATGAGGTTCATGACTTATTAACGGAGCGAAGCGGATAAAATGCGGGGGTGTTAATGCGCTGTAATCGCTTCCAACCAACAAGTGAGCATCTTTGAAGCAGCAGCAATTAGAGCGCTGCGCTTCTCCAGCCGCCTGGATCGGAGAGCCAGCACCGCGCCACTTCCATCCTTCAGATATCTGTGTATGAATTCTTTTTTTTCTTCTTCTTTTTTATTTTCCCTGAGCGCGTTGCTCTCATTTTCAAGTTTGAGAAGGGAGCGGTGGAAGTAAGAGAATACGTGGCTTTGTCATCTGAGATCCTCTGATGTTATTTATTGATTTATTGATTTATTTCTTTTATTGCCGATCTTGCTCTTTTTCGCACCCGTTGTTTCGTTGACGCCGCGGATGTTTCTTTGTGCTCTCGGCGGCTCTCTCGTGCTCGTCGACAAATTTCCAGATTTCCAGTCCTTCGGTTTCTCTCCCGGAGTGAAGCCCCAGAAAGAGAATGTAAATTCCGTAACGCATCTGAATTTATTCAAATGGCAGTGGTGATCCCGCGGAAAGATCGATGAGGACGACTGCGGTCCTCCGAGCACGAAATGATGACATTTCCAGATCACTGCATGGCTGAAAACCGGATCCTTTCACGTGATGGATCCATGTACAAAAGGCCAAAGAGATCCATCTTCAAAGATCCACAATAGGGTCCTCTCTATGGGCTCAACACCAGAGTGTTGTTTGTTTGAGTCCCTGGTTTTACTCTTTTGCCATTGGTACACTAATTACTCACTTCAAAGCAGAGTTGTATAACACACGTCTATTATTGAAGGCCAAAGAGATCATCTTCAAAAATCCATACTGACAAGGGGGGTTTGAGGTGAATGACATCATAGAGATGGATAGAGAGGGTCTTCTTACTGTATGGGCTCAGGACCAGAAGCCTCTTGTGTTTGAATTTTGCTATTGGTACACTAATATAGATATTACACTATTACACTAAGTAACACGTATCTATTATTAATGCATGTCTATTGTTCCTGTGATGCAGATTCTAGCAGCACAAGTGAATCTGGATATAGGCGAAAAGGTGTGTTTGTGGTAATAAAAAAGAATCCACCTAGATTTCTAAGCACATGTCAACTCCCCCCCCAACCCCCTGAACTGGGTGCGAGCAAGGTGTTCTCCCCTGTGTCACTAGAACGATTTACCAGGATGTCAAATGGCATTTTGCTTAAAGTCATTTCGTTTTTTTTGACACGGTGGTATGTATATAGCCACGGTGAACAGGTGAAAAGAAGTCGGTGGTGGTCTGGGTTTTTGGTGAGTAATTTCCTCTTCAGTTGTTGTTTCATGCGGGGGCAGAGAAAGTGTCTCGGTTTGGGTCCTTTTTTTATTTTTTTATTCACCAGAAACGTCAGGAAACGGATGAGAAATACAACATGTACATGCCGAACCACATTCCTGGTCACCGGTTCCAGGAACTGTTTTCTTTTTCAGACCACTGCAGGGGACAGCCCTCGCCACCTGTGTGGGGGAGGGGGAGGGGGAAGGGGTGTGGGCATGGGCGTGGGCGTGGGCAGGGCGTAAGCGAGAAATGAGAAACAAGGCCGGCCAGTGTCTTATTACGAAAATGTCAGCACAGATCTCACATCGCTGCTGAATGCTCCAAACACCTTTCTGTTGGTTAACACTTCTGTTTGGTTAGTTTTGACAACATTCAGGGTAAAAACAGAATTAACGGTCTGCAAAGTGTGAATTGTTCAATTAAAAGGTGGAACTGTAGCCGTTTTTTAGCTAACAATACTATGGTAAGATAATGAATTGCTATCCCATTAATATAATAAATATAGCAATTTTCATTATTATTAATGTTCATATGCGCACAGGTACCAATTAAAATGAAGGAAACACTGTTTATTGAAAGCAGATGCTTCCACACAGGTGTGGCTCCTGACTTAATTAAGGAATATGCATCCCAGCATGCTTAGGGTCTTGGATAAAAACACTGGGCAGGCCTAGTTGCTCATTATTTTGGCTACCATGGCTAGAAGAAGAGATCTAACTTTGAAATAAGGGTGGTTTTTGGGGCACATTTGGCAGGAGCTTCAGTGACAAAGACTGCTCAACTTGCTGATGTTTCATGAGGAACAGTGGCTAAGGTGATGTTGGCATGGAAGTCTGAGGGAAAGACATCATCAACTAGGGCAACGCATAATCCTTGACCATGATGACCGTGCACTGGTATGAGATGCAAGGCAAAACAGACGAGCACCTCTGGATCAGTTGACTGCAAATGTCAGTCTAGGGCGTGAGCAGGCAGTTTCATCAAGTACAGTCCGTCGAGACCTTCACATAGAGGGACACCATTTTGGCGTTTCCTTTATTTTGGCAGTCGACTGTACACAAATTATTATTTGGCTTTTGGCATATCCAGTGCTTCTTAAATGTTTATATACACTGGCCACACGGCAGAATTGGTACCTTGAATTAAAAAAATACAGAGAAGATGTACTCAAGCCGTACCCAAGGTTCTGACAGCCGTCTACCAGCCAACGGTTGAGTTGAATCGTGAGGTCACGGTCAACGGTCCTAGGCCTTGACCGCGACACTGCCGACCTCTTGACATTAAACCGGGGTGCGTCAGGGCCAGAGCGGAGACCAGCGGATACCGGCCGTCCACCCGCACCACCTCCCTCTGAAACCGCGGTCGCCATGTCAGCCAAAATGCTGGATGCTTCAGCATGCTATTTACCGGCATCTGTGTAAACAGACAGACGTATGTGTGTATTGTTCAACGCTTACGAGGGAGCTTTGTGGTTTCCATGGAGATTCTTTGTTTGAATCTGCGCGGCTGCCTGACCGCCTCATTGTGTCCAAGTATTGTTGCTTTTGTGCTGTATAAAATTAAAAAAAGCCTCCTTTTGGAAGATGCCAGCACGGCTACTCTGATCTCAGCATCGCCCATGCAGTGCTCGTCTGGCGAAGTGCTGGGGATTCAGAGCGGCACGAGTGTTCGTTTCTGGGGTTACTGTGGCGAGAACTACAGCTGGAGATCTGTGCAGATTCTCCTGCTCGGCTCCCAAGATAAAGGCATGATGGGTAACTTTGAAGTCTCGCCTGCCATTGGGCGGCTCTGAGTACACACTGGCTGGAGATGGCAGTTCTCATACAGCGCTCTTTGTTTCTGTTAGCATTTAGGGTGGTGCGCAGGGGTGCCTTAAACCACAGGTATTCTATGTACTCAACAGATATTCAGCTTTGTGTGCCTAACATTGAAAACTCTTGTCTCTGCAATTGTTGAAGCTAAACTCCCTATGATTTGCTGTCTCATCGTGAATGTGGTTCTCGTAGCTCAGTTGGTAGAGCAAGGCTCTGGCAATGCCAAGGTTGTGGGTTCGATCCCATGGGACTACATGTCCGTTGTTCGGATGGGATGGTGAAAACCGAGGTCCTGACTCTGTGGTCATAAAAGATCCCATGGCGCTTCAGTATGGTGTTAACCCGGTGTCCTGGTCAAATTCCCAACCAAGACAATATATATATATATACACTACTGGTCAAAGGTTTTAGAACACCCCCATTTTCCAGTTTTTACTGAAATGTAAGCAGTTAAATTCCAGTGAATAACCTGAAATGGTACAAAGGTAAGCAGTAAACTGCCAGAGGTTAAAAAAAAAAGTTTAGGTTACCAAAAACTGAAAAATAATGTAAATTGTTTGGCAGTGGGTAGTTTCCTACACCATCAAAAGGTACTTTGAAACTGGAGGAAACTCTGACAGGAAGAGGTCTGGCAGACCCAAAGCCACAACAAAATCAGAAGACAAGTTTCTTGAGAGTCAACAGCTTGTGTGATAGGCGGCTCACAGGACAACAGCTTCAATCAGCTTCAAGACTTTGAGCTGCAGGTTTGACAGGTCGAGTGGCAGTAAGAAAGCCATTGCTAAGATGACAAAATAAAAAAAGAGGCTTGCCTGGGCCATGAAGCACCGCCAGTGGACTACTGAAGACTGGAAGAAGGTCTTATGGACCGATTAATCAAAATTTGAAATCTCTGCTGGATCCAGTCGGCAACTTGCACACAGTGACTGTTAACTCACGTTAACCCATTACTTGTTCCCTGAAAAGGCCCTTTTTTTTGGGTAACCTAAACCTTTTAAAAAAATGTTTTTTTACCTCTGGCAGTTTACCGCTTATCTTTGTACCATTTCAGATTATTCACTGGACTTGAACTGCTTAAATTTCAGTACAAACTGTTAAATGGGGGTGTTCTAAAACCTTTGACCGGTAGTGTACATGGAATTCATTCATTCCCTCCTTCGCTTCTCCACTGTGTAGCTGATGTGTAGTGAGTTTGTACTGGCACAAAATGGCTGCTGTCGCATTCACCCAAGTTGAGGTAAGTTGCCTCTATCAGTATAAAGCGCTTTGGGTTTCTTGAAAAGCGCTATATAAATCCAATGTTCAATTCAATTCAATTCAATATTCATGAGTGTCCGTGGCCAGAACAGGACTTGGCCATGTTGGTCACCTACTTAAAGGCGTCTGAGTATATTTTCAAGCTGCTAACTTATATTGGGCAAACGTTGCCGTGAGACATGTAGCCGTTTCGTTTTCTATTTGCTGGAGAATATCCGCTAACGTTTGCGTGGTTGAACGTGCCTTTCCAGGCACCTTTTCCTTGCCCTTCCCCCTGCTGCACACAGGCATGGTTAAAAGAGCACATTGGCACCTCCGATGTGAGAACAAGAGAAGGACATCATGTGTGTAGAGTGCTGACACCTCCAGCAGGAAGTTGAGGCTGTGAAATGTAAAGCAACTTTTTCTATTATTAGCATCAGCAAAAAAATAAGGGGAGGGAAAAAAATCACCTGGCTGCATTCATACACTGCTGTGTAATTAACATGGAAAACGGAAAATGATATTTTTGCCTGCCTGTGGAGCCTGCTCTGGTATCTACAGTATGTTTCACTTGGCCCCGTTCAGTCAGAAACACGGCCAAACTGACCACCTGGCGCGGCTACTGCAAGCCCAGGTCCCATAAAAAAAGGTATTTTTGCACATTTCCGAGCTCTAAGCGTTAAATGTGTCCTTGTACCTATGGTCGGCCCTGCTGATCTCCAGGAACCCCGGGTTCTTGGGCAGTCTGGGTAATCTCTGTGTTTCTGGGGGTTGTGCTTTGTTGTTGAGGCTGGGTTGATCAGCAATGATACCCTTTTAGATTGTTATTGGGGTCTGTGTATGCACTCTGCAAGGCTTAGAAACGGATTATTTTTCCCAATTGGTTTCTTCCTGAGCAGAACCAGTATTTTACCATTCCTATTCTTGTGTTCCACCCACAGCAGAACGTTCCCAAACTGTTTAGAACAATATAGAAATGGTTAATTTGTGACCAAATGGTTCTGTGTGGCTCACAGTGTCCACTGGGACCACATGTACTGAAAAATGTATGCATTCACTACTGTAATTTGCTTTGGATAAAAACGTCTGCTAAATGGCATATATGATATATTATTATATTGTTAATACTGCCCTTGTTTACTTATTAAAACCAAGAATGGTGAAAACATGTTTGACATTTTTTCAAATGTATTGTTACAAGTTAACAGCCAATATTGTAATATGCGTAAGAAAATGTTTCACTATCACATATCATTTTAATAGGCTGACAAAAGAAATCGCCTTGAAAGCACCAATGGCCATGTCAAAATTCACCATGCCAGTGGAGTGCACATTGACATTGGACAAAATATGCTGAAAGTTTTCTCTGTTTTAAAGCCATACTTTCAAAAATGTCTGACGGATTGTTCATTGAACTGTTTGTTGATTCCTTAAAGAATTCACTCTTCAAATTTGTTTTAATTGTTATTTTCTTCAATTTGATGTCTCATTGGAAACTAATAGCTTCCAGTACATAGTTTCAGCCTGGATATTCCCACTAGGGCTGTTGACAGGAAGTGCTAGCTCGACTTCCCCAGCGTACAACTGAAGACATGTAATATCATTTAATAATATAATTATATTACATGTAATAATATTATTTATAATATATATATATACAAAACAAAAAGTACTAACAAGCAGTACTAGATATTTCAAATAAACATTTATGTTCCAGAACAGTGAAAGATGATTCTGTTTCTTCTTCTTTTTGTTCATGGTAAAATTTTGTTTGTTTCTGGTTTTTATTTCGAAGCCCTGCTGTTATGTAATAGGATGCAGGTGTATTACTCTTGGGGGTAATTGTTAGGCACGGTTTGTGCAGTCATTGGTGTATGGTGATGTTTTCACACTGTTCATATATTTCAAAGTTGATAAGTCGGTGCACGGCAACAAATGTGTTAAGTGTTTTTGTGCTCTGTGTTCGTTTGTTGTGTAGGGTTTTGTCTGTGAGACCTAGGTTTGGGTTTTGTGCTGGACGTTTGTTTGTTGTGTAGGGTTTCTTGGTAGCTCGGTTGGTTCTGGCGAGGGGAGCAGGACACTTCAGCCAGGCAGTACTTGGGTAATTACAGGGTCCCAGGCCGGCCGGTGCAGGTGGGGGGTGACGTGACGGGTGAAACACCTCTTGCTTTGTCTCTGCAACAGGTGTTTGAGGTGCAGCGGGTTTGTGTGAGTGTATGTGAGAGAGAGAGAGAGAGAGGCACACAAAGGTGCAAACTTTAAGCTCCTGCCTCCCGCCTCCCCTTGATTAAACGTTGCGATGCGTGCTCTATCTATTCCAGCTTTGCCTATACGCTCTGGCCACCTGCAGCTGCACCTTGGTGCACCTGTTCTCCGATAACACTGTCATGCACACCATGTACGTGTGTGTGTGTGTGTGTGTGTGTGTGTGTGAGAGAGAGAGAGAGAGCAAGAGAGAGAGAGGGAGGGGTGAGAATGTAAGAGTCAGTGAAGAGTGAGTGGGAGAGGTGAGGATAAGGGGGGAAGAAAAGTGAGAGATTTGAGTTGACTTGCGTTCACTGCTCCTGGGAATAGTGCTGAGTCAGGTCTCTCTCTGTGCACTTCCTGTTTCCTGTCTGTCCAGCAGCAGAGTGACAGAGGGGTCTCAAAACAAGCAGCTGCGCCTCAGGCTTCCGAGACAATGAGTGTCCACCAGCATTACCGCACCATTCCCCACACCCAAACCCTCCGCCCTCTGTCCCGTGGTCAGTGTGACTGGACAGCAGTGTGACTGGACAGAGTCACTGATCTGGGAGCAGTGGGAGAGTGACGCCCTCCCCAGCCCCGAGGTCTAACGTGTTGTCCTGTTGTGGAATTCGCTGACCGGCTCTAAGTTGCAAGCCGAGGGTGGGACTACGGCAAGGGGGGGGAGTGGTGTTGAGGAGGACGAGGAGGAGGAGGAGGAGGAGGGGGTGGATTTGAACGAGCAGGTGTGAATCCAAGGCCGCGGTTCTGGGAATGCGGAGTGTTGGCCACTTCCTTTCGGTGCCCCACCTGCCCGCTGGTGACCGTATCGCACCAGGGGCAGGGGGGCGGCAAGGGGTGCAGAGGTGGGTGCGTAGGGAGGCGAGGGGTTGGACGGGAGGCAGCTGGCATGGGCGGGCCGTCCGTCCCGTTGGCGAGGGGAACAGAAGCGTCTGTGTGATTCTTCACCAGTCCCAGACGGGTGAGTCAGGCCAGGCCTGGGGCTCCACAATGCAGGGGGGCCCTGTGGGAGCACTGGGAGCCAATGGGGGCCAGGCCAGGTGGGAGGGCAAGGGGTGAGCTGTCTGCTGGGACGGGGGGTGGGTGGGCGTTGGCTGCAGGATGACTCTGTGGTTTGATTCATCACCACATGACATGGCATTTACAGGCCTAGTTTTAGGGTTTGAATATGGGGGTGGGGGGGGGTTGTTGGAAGGAATGAGGGGGAAGCCTGTGATGATGCAGCCCTTGAGCCCTAATGGGGCCCTTGTCTGCGCTCTGAGTCACAGTTGCACATGGCCCCTGTGTGAGTAACACTAATAAACACACACCATGGGGCCTGTGAATAACCACAGGTTCTGTCTCTGAGCTCAGCAACTGCAGCTAGATCATCACCCCTGGATTAGCGCTTTGTGTTACACACACAGTCTTCCATTCACACACACACACACACACACACAAATGCACACAGTCATCCATTCTCACACACATACACATTTATTCACATACATACACAAACACACACACGCGCACACACACACACACACACACATGTATACTCACACATTCTCTCTCACATTCATACAAACGCAAAAACACATACCCACTCAAACGCATATAAATACAGACACACAGATGCTTCTGTTCACTGATGAATTGAAGAAAGTAGACTTTGGAATCATACACACATGTGCGCACACACTCTCACCCACACACACACACACACACACACACTACAAACACACCCACCCACCCATGCGCACTGTGGATGGAGGATCATGCTGCTCACAGAGGCACAGAAACGCACTCAGAGCCCTGCTCACGAGGCTTGGGCTGTGGGGGGTGGGACAATGCCCCTCTGTGTGTGTGAGCGCCCAGCCCAGCTCTGGCTCATATCGCCCAGACGCCGCCCTGGTGGGGGGGTTAAGGGGCGAGACTGGCCGCGCTCCTGCTCTGCTCCTGTGGGGTTCACAGGCTCTTAAAATGTTTTGTTTTACTGCGCGAGCTCCCAGGCATGCTGACGAACCCCTGGCATGCATCTAAAAGGCGCCTGGCTGTGAGGCGCTGGTCACTGGCTGGAGTGCCAGCTTTCAGAGGGCACTCTTTCTCTCTTCCCCCTCTCCCTCTCCCTCTCCCCTCTCTTTCCCTCTCTCTTTCCCTCCCTTTTTAAGAAAAACTATTTTGTTTGAATCTTTATATTTCACGTTTCTGTAAGATAAACATCAAGATTTGGGGTCATTTCCATTTAACTTCAGCCTCATTCTCAAACAGCAAGCTTTCGATTTCCGCTTCAGGATTTCTGAAGTACTTTAGCTACAGGTCAAATCATATATATATATATATATACATACATATCTCCTATAGCCAGAAAAAATGCACCATGTGAAAGGTAAGTGTATCTGATTTAAAGTTAAAATTATAGCTCTTTATCAAGCTACTGTATATCAAGTGACTTGACAACGAAACTAAAGTAGCTAACTAGCTGGCTGGCTGAGTCATTCAGCCACAGTGGTTTGTTTAGCTGACTGCACCATCAGTGACGCTGATGTCCTTTGACTAGGCCTGGGGCAACAGTGTGTTTATGTGCTCTTGCTGGGTAAAATAGCCGGATGCAGCCAGCTACAGACAAGCTAAATCTGGAGACCAAAAATAGGCCAACACCAGAGTAATCTGAGCCGAGCCATATACTATTGTTTACTACCTGTGTGTGTATGTGTGTATGTCACCTTGTCTGGTCACTCTGGTGGACTCAACACCCTGTTGGGACAAACCAGTGTGGAAGCAAATGAAACCAGACCAACAGATTCTGAGCGCAACTGGGTAGGCTCCAGACCATTGTGGTCCCTGTGGGAAAGCTCCATCTCAATTCAATTCAGTTCAATTCAATATGCTTTATTGGCATGACAAAAAGTACAATTGCATTGCCAATGCTTGGTGGAGAGAGAGAAAAGGAACCGTGGCATCAACAATAAAAAATGGTAACAACAATAATAAGAGAGAATGTAAAGAAATACTAGCAATAGTATAAATAGTAGTGTGTGTGTGTGCATGTACTCGCTTGCACGCATGTGTATGTACATGTCAGCAAGTGAATGTGAGTGTGTTCCGTCACAGTGAGTGTGGCAGGCAGCAATAAACTGTGCTGCAAGTATAGAGCACTCTGTTCTCTCCCCCAATAATATTTGTTTTTCTCGGTCGGTGAGGTCTTTGAATAGTAGGCAAATCTGATTGAATTTAGGGAAGAATATTTTCCTAATTTCTTTATATTTTTCACATTTGGTTGTGAAGTGCAGCTCTGTCTCCACCTCCCTCAGAGTGCAATGCTGGCACAGCCTTTCCTCAATAGGTAACCATGATTTTCTGTGATTTTCTGTGGCGACCTTTCTCAATGGCCAGACTGTGTTCACTGAGTGTGTACTTTGTCAAGATGGTTCTCAGTTTCTTGTCAGTCACCGTGGTCAGATAGTCTGCCATGGTGTACTGTCTTTTTAGGGCCAGATAGCATTGTATTTGTGCGTCCGAATAAGTGATGTAATTCTGTTTTTGTTAGGTTATACATTTCTCCATCTCTTTCTCTCTCTCTTGCCTTTTCTTGGTTGTTTGTCTCACTCTCACTTTGTCTCGCATTCTCTCCCAGTCTGTCTCACTCTTTCTTTCTCTCTGTGGCGGTGCTGGAAGTTGAGGTCCGCTTGGCCAGTTCGTTTTGGCTGTGGTGGTGTGGAGGTTAGGGTTAGGGTTAGGGTTCTGGCGGTTACCTCCCGTTTCCTGAGCGGGCGTGTGGACGGCCGACCGCCCTGGCCAGTGGCCCTGCCTTCCTTTGCACCTTGGCCCGGCTTCTCCTGGTCACTCAAGAGCGCCCACTCGTTGGACCCTTCCGCTGATGAGACCCCTCTAAAGAGGGGGAGAGGGAGGGAGAGAGAGAGAGGGATAACTCACTCAACTGCCAAGAGAACCTGCAGAGTATTACACGCTCGGTTAGGGCTCTAAACAGTTTACACTTATAAAACAGCTTGAGCTCCATTTTAAAGAAATGTTCGTTTGTCAAAAGTGTTTCTGTCATTGTGTGAGTTTTGTTGATGTGTGTATGTTTCTCTTGAGCGAGTTTGCTTGTGCAAGTGTTCATGTGTGTGTCAGAATGTGAGTGTGAGTGTGAGTGTGTGTGTGTGCGCGCATGTGCATGCTCATGCTCGTCAGGGGTGGGGGATGAGGGGTTTGACGTTTATTTCTGAGAAGGAAGTTTGTGGTTAAACTGTTTCTGTGCTAGCGTCCACATTTTTTCCCCTTTCCTTGTAGTACTTAAAAAAGCCTTATAACCCACGCAGATGTGGAAGTCATTCCAGTGTGGCCCGGGAACTAGGAGCACAACTTTTTGGGAGTGTAGTGCCTGGAGCCCTGGGATCCCACCCTCGGGGATTGTGGGTAATCTTTAACATGGGCGCGCAGAGAAGAGTCTTCCATTGCATTATGGGAAGGGAAGGGCGGGTCCTCTCATAAATGAAGCTCCTGTTTAATGGCAGCTCGAAATATCCTTAAAAAAAGGATGTGGGACAAACTGTGCATTTGACCGAAAAACAAATTCCCCAGAATCCACCATGTATGCTAGCTTTAAATATTTTTCTATCTATTTTTGTAAGAGTTTTTTTCTTGCAAGCTTTTGCTCATCCTGTCTATGAGCCTTAATTTTCTTTCTGTGTGCATGCGAGAATCTGTGTATCTGCGTGTATGTGTGTGTATGTGTGTGTATGTGTGTGTGTGTGTGTGTGTGTGTGTGTGTGTGTGTGGTGTGTCTGTGTGTCTGTCTGTCTGTGTGTGTGTATCTGTCTGTATCTGTGTGTGTGTTTGTTCATGCACACTTTTACTATATTATCACATATTTTTCATGCTTTCATATCTATCTCTTACATACAGGAATGGATAAATATTCAGACTGACATTTGCACACACACGTGAAGTCAGTCACGCACCACCCCCCCTCCCCTTAAGTCTGAGGCATGCCTTCTCTCTAGCTTTCTTTTGCTCTATCTCTCTCTCTCATTTGGTGGGGGTCTCTAATAGCAGGACTTGATTGCCTCCACATTGCAGTTGAAAGTGACATTTGCTGATGGAAAGTATTTCAGTCTGGAAGGGGCCGTCGCTTCACTTCCGAGAGCAAGGCGTCTCACTGTGTGTGGCACACATCGGGCCCCTGGTCTTTCCATGGGTGGAAGGAAGCAGTCATTACGTGTGTGTGTGTGTGTGTGTGTGTGTGTGTGTGTGTGTGTGTGTGTGTGTGTGTGTGTGTGTGTGTGTGTGTGTGTGTGTGTGTGTGTGTGTGTGTGTGTGTGTGTGTGTGTGTGTGTGTGTGTGTTAGGGCTGTCCATTGAGCAAACAATTTGTCAATTAAGTTTTTTATTTTGTATTTGTTGAATCAATTGGTCGATTAATTGGTCAGATGTGATAAAAAAAATATGTTATTTCTCTGGCAGCTGTTATATGCTTTTTTGATACTTACTTAGGTTTTTCAGTCTTTATGAAATTGTCTGCCCATATATTGCTTGTGAGAGATAAAATCATCAGTGGACTGGTTTTTACACCGCTACGACTGTCAGTGACAGAAGAAACAGCAAATTATCTGACAATTATTAAATTCAACAACAAAACCTCAAATATTGTCCCCCTTACGGAATTTTTAAAAATCCAGGCTACGTGCTACTAAGAAGGCTTTTGTTCTATTTTATTTTGTCCTTAGGCATTTTGCTTCCAATTGTTTTTATAAGTGTAGTAGCCTATTACTTAGTTAAAACTGTTAACTAGTGTTTAAAAATGCCAACCCACTAATTTCCACATTTTAGATTCTTTAATGCTCCATGCTTTATATGCATGACATATCCTACGGAAGGGTTGACAGACGTAGTTTTACATTTGACGACAGTGCTTACAAATCGAGCAGCATGCCTGCGTATGGGTGTGTGTCGCTCCACCTGCTGATGAGCCTGCTGTATTTACATTGACATTTGCATTTTAGGCATCCTTGGCAGACGCTCTTATCCAGAGCGACTTACAATAAGGGCATTTAAAATGTCAAGAACAATCGCAGCTAGAGCAAGAGATCTGGGCCCGTATTCACGTTTCTAAAAACCTGCCTCCCAGAAAGGCATTTAGTATGAAAAACAAAGCAAACCAAAACATACATGGTTGTCTATCTCTTCACTGTAACTCTGCATTGAGATTTAGGGAATTGTTACTTTAAAACGTAACAGCGGCAGAAAAACTGTATTTCTCTCTGATGGTTCAATTTAGCTATTAATCCGCGGATCATATGCGTGCCGAACCGTGGGGGTTGATCTGTATGGATCAGGGATCAACTGCGATCCGTTACACCACTAGAATATAACAGGAACAGGTAGTCCTACATACCCGTTTACAGTAGCATATAATTTATTCGCTTGTTTGAAATCGCGGGCAGAGACCCATCCCCTATATCAGCCAATCGCTGTGGGCATTCTGAGTAAGCTCGTTCATGAGAAACAACGTCATCCATAGCTATAAAACGTTAGTTCGTCAACCCTGCCCTCACTCTTAGCTTGAAAATTCTAGGAATTCCTTAGTATGAGTTTGTCTTTGCAGTTTTGTGAATAGGTTGTAAGGGGGGACTCCTAACTAAAAGGTTTTAGTGCGATTTAGAAGTACTCCTAGAGGTAAGATAAAATGCTTTGTGAATACGGACCCAGTACTGCAACTATACAGCGGATGCCAGCTGCACTCCTATAAAACAGGGAGAGAAAAGTTAGTTCATTTAAAATATATATGTAGTGTTTTAAAAAAATATTTATATATATAAATAAATATCTTGTTTCTTTTTATTTATATAGGCCTGTTGTTGGATTCTCTTTTAATATATATATTCAGTGGAAGTGTAGTCTGAAAGAGGTAGTAATGCACCTCAACATGCAGTCATTCATTTGTGGTAATTAAATGATTATTTGAGATCGTACTATGTTGAAGTAGGTTTAGAAAGTCCTCCATTGGCTTCTTGGTGTTGGAAGACGGAACTGCCGGTTAATGAGAGAACTATTCGCATGGCCCTAACTATAACATAGATGAGGAATGCCCATTACAGCTATTGGATTAAATCATCTTCCATGCCAATACACTGAGACCATAATGCTAGATAGGGGGGCTTTATTTTTAAGACAAACGACAATAACATAACTCTGCTCACGTCCCTATTTCATACGTGACAATAGCATACAATAGCTAGTTTAACAAGCTTGCAATTCAACCGGTTTATATTTAACGTGACCAAGTAACGAAGTTAAAAGAAAAATATACTGAACGAGATACCGACTAGGAATTGGACAATATCTTAACAGTTAGATAATTGACGTAACCAGTTAACGAACATATATAGGCCTATATTATTATTTTTTTGACTGCTCCAGTCCCCGAGTGGTTCGTGCCCATCCTCCATTCCCCGAAGTAGCTGATAGTTTTAAAGGATATTAACGACACGTCAGCATAACATGGATTTGGTGGTTGGCTAACTTTAGCAACAAAAAAATGGTGAAGCTCCACATGAATGGTTACGTGGAACTATGACGCCATTTTGTAAGTGCCGTCATTTTCATTGATGTTTTGCTCTCAAGTGTTATTGAAAACTTGACATACTGACATTGTACATTGTTCACAGCACAGACAGTAGACATTTCGGTTACGTTTCCTTCCGCATCGAACCTGAAACCGAAACTAGCAGGCAATTTTCATTTATTAGGTTTTTGCGCACTGTTGCTTTTTATTTTAATTGTATTTAACCTTTATTTAACCAGGCAAGCCATTAAGAACAAATTATTATTTACAATGGCGGCCTGGCCTGGTTGCTAATTAGCTCACAAGGGGTGTTGGTTATTTTGTCATCAGTAAATTCCCTTTTTTTGCAGAGATTCTTACATTTTACATTTTTAGGCATTTAGCATTAACCAGAGGGACTTACACAGTTTTACATTTCTTTACATACAATCAATTTATACAACTCTATATTTTACTGAAGCAATTCAGATTAAGTACCTTGCTCAAGGGTAGAACGGCAGTGCCCCACCTGGGAATCGAACCTGCAACCTCTGAGTTACAAGCCCAGTTCCCTAACCATTACACTACACTACAACATTCTTCTTATGTTGTCCTATGTGTGAACGGTTCCACAATGCAATGTGTTATAAGGCTGTCCATGTAACTGTGTCAGAAGGTGTTGTTCTTTGTTTTTGTGGCTGTGCATTTCATAGCTTTGTTTAGTTTGTGTGGACTCAGTTGCTGTCTATTGAAACCACAGTCAGCAGACATCCTCATGTCAATATGAAAAGGGGGAAGGTCATTCTATCTGTGCACCTCTCTATGGGGTCCCTGCCCCCAACAGGAAGTGGCCCTTGAAGACAGGAAGCTTCTAATTGTTTGGGGGAAATGGTTTGAGATCTACTTGCTTTGGATAATGTGGGGTAGAATTTCTGGCGTATAGTGTATAGAGGCTTTTTTGGGGTGGAGGGTGTTTTAGTTCATTAGAGTCCTGTGCCGTCACAAAAATGCTGGTTGCGGGCTCCGTGAAATGCAGCTCAGTGAATGTACTGTAAAGCCCTCACAGCAGTTCTGCTTTGTGTGTGACTTAATGCACCTCGTTAAGTCTGCATCTCTACATGCTCAACCCTCCCGAGCTCAACTCTAATCTCCAAGGGACCAACATGTCTAGACTTTACTGTCTGAGCTGAGTTTACTGTGTGTGGGTGCGCATGCGTGCGTGCGTGAGTGCGTGTGTCTTTGTATGAAAGATGTCAATCCCAAGGCTGACTGTCGTGGGTATGGTGGAGAATGAGGAATTCACTTCCTCACTCAGAGCAAGGGACTTCCCTCTTTCCTTCCCCCTTTCTCTCTCCCTCGTTCCCTCCCTCCCTCCAGGGCAGCCGCCTCGTAGTTGTAACCCTACCTCACATCCCGGCACCACCCCACGCACCGGCCCCCTGTCTGTGGCCCCTCACTCAAGCACTCTGAACCCCCTCTCTCGACACCTTCCTCCTCCAGTCTGCTGTCACTCCCTCTCACTCACTCCGGCTGGTGCGTAGGGCAGCAGCAAAGCTTCTCCACCTCCGGTGGTCTCTGGTCATCTTCCCACTGTGCCCCAGCCCAGCAGATGTTGTTGGAGCTCTACCAGTCTCCTGTGTCCATGCCTAAACCCAGGCCTTTAGCTACCGAAGCAGCATCCTTCACGTCACTGAAAGGGGGGAGGTCTACTACACACACCTGGAGAGAGTGGTAGCTAAAACAGTGGGGCCTGTAAGCGTAGAGGTTCCTGGAGCTCGTTAACTGGTGCGATGCGGAGAGAGCCCTCCCCTCCCACGGTGCGTGCTGCGGTCCCCCGTCTGGCTCCGTCAAGGTCGCTCCACGGAGAGGCCGCGGCCAGTATATATATCCCAGGAAGAGAAGAGTGTTTGAGCGGTGCTGCTATTCTCATATGTCAACCCCTCTGGCCCTCTCCCAGTCAAAACTGTGTGTTTAGCCTGATGGAGTTATAAATGTTCTCACTGGACCGACCCCAGGAAGACGGTTTAAACTTGTTATTAATGGCCCAAAGACCAGTACTGAATTATTATGCAGCGGAATTGTACATGGTGTGTGTGTGTGTGCGCGCGCGTGCGTGTGTGTGTGTGTGAGTTTGCGTGCGTGCGTGCATGCATGTGTGGGGGGGTTATAAAAACAAAATTAACAATCCAAAAAGAAGGAACAAAACGCTTGCAGTACTGTATTTATTTAAAAGTTAAAGTTGTCCACTGGCTATTTTTATTTGAGTTCCTGGAACTGTTACCCGGTATGGGGGTGCCAGTAGGAGTTTAGCTTGTGTGTTTGGGCGTGTGCCTGTATGTATATCTTAATTTGTGTATGCCTGCAGGCATGGTTGTGCGAGTCTTTGTGTGTAGCTGCGCGTGTGTGTGTGTGTGTGTGTGTGTGTGTGTGTGTGTGCGTGTGCGTGCATGCATGAGTAGTTTCCTGTGTTCTCCTGAATGAGACTTTCAGTGGCTGATGGCTTCTGATCGCTCGTAACATGTGTGCTTCTGTTTAATTTGGGCCCTGTTTAAAACGCCTGCCGTGTTTTCAGCAAAGGTCTGGAAAGACTTTACTTTTTTTATTTAAATATATTTTTTTTTCCCCCGACTGGCAGAGTGGATGCGAGAAACGTGAACAATTACAGCCTGTGGACTTCCTGCAACAGGAGCCGCTACAGAGCGTCTGAGTGGGGGAGAGGAGGAGGAGGAGGGGGAAGGGGGAGAGCAGAGAGAGGAGAAAGGGGTGTGTTGGAGAGGAGAGGAGAGGAGAGGAGAGGAGAGGAGACCTGGGTGTGTTGGAGAGGAGGAGAGGAGAGGAGAGGAGACCTGTGTGTGTTGGAGAGGAGAGGAGATGGGGCCAGCCTGAGGAAAGGGCACCAGGGAGCCAGTCCCCCCTGGCTGGGGATGTGGACGCCCCCTGCCTCTGTGGAAGTAATGCTTCAACCAGCAGCTGTAGGGGCCTGGTCAGTTAATGAAATGGAATAGAGGGAAACCTATGAGATTACAGGACCCGTCTGCCCAGATTATGCATGTAGAGTTCTGAAGACAGGTCAGGCCTACCCGAGCCAGTTGCAGATGTGAAAATAAATGTGGACCAGTGACATGTACAGTTCACTGCCAAAATGAAGGAAACACTTGAATGAAAGGTTTTGGAAGCTCTGTTTTGGTGTGGGGTACATTTTTCTGGCGTGGTTTAGATCCACTCAACCCCTTAGGGGGCAAAGTAAATGCCAATAAACACACAGCCATTCTGGTGTTTTCCAGGATGACAATGCCCCATCCACAGGGCACAGAGATGTCACTGAATGGCTTCATGAGCATGACGATGTAATGCCATGGCCATCTTAGTCATCAGATTTCAACCCAAGTTGAACACTTATGGGGGATTCTGGAGCGGCGTCTGAGACGGTGTTTTCCACCACCATAAATAAAACTCCAAATGATGGAAGTTATCATGGAAGAATGGTGTTGCACCCATCCAATAGAGTTCCAGACACTTGCAGAATCTATGCCAAGGTGCACAGATGTTATTCTGGTGGCTTGTGGTGGCCCAACGCCCTATTAAGACACTTTATGTTGGTGTTATGTTGGTTCCTTTATTTTGGCAGTTACCAGTATATTGTGGGTGGGTGGAATATCTTTCCAACCTCCATACTGGGAAGTAAATGTATCGAAGCAGAACACCCAAGAATAATAAGAATAATATATGCCATTTAGCAGACGCTTTTATCCAAAGTGACTTACATTAGTGAATGCATGCATTTTTCAGTATATGTGGCCCCAAAGGGAATCAAACCCACAACCTTGCTCTATCCATTGAGATGCACAGAACCACTCCTAATAGCCTGTTACACTGTCAGACAACATGGTGGACAAAAAAAAAAAAGCTATTGGATCAGAATCACAAATTCCAGTTCTTGGCTGGAGAATGAGCAGTAATTGCATTTGTCTTTGTTTGCTAAAAATGTTGTTTTCTCATGCAGACTGTGGGCAGAGCGGAACTCATCAGGACTTTGCTGGTAGATGTAATGTGTTTGTCTTGAGTCACACTAAATTGCTCTTTTGTCCTGATGCGTGGGCCCAACTTCAGGAGACCTCGGTCCATCAGAAATATGGTTGTTCCCTCCCACCAATAGGGGGACCCGCTATTGTGCTCAGCTGCTGTGGGAGCTCCTAGAAATGGCATCTTTTTGGGGGGGGTTGTAACTATCGTACCATCTTCTTTGAAATCTGTTACGACCAGCCCCTGGCCAGTTGCAACATAAAAGAGAGCACACAAAGTTGGTTCAATTCAAGAATGTTTTTAATTAAAGGAACCTAATAAATAGGGGGAAAACTAACAAGTAGCGTAGCCAGACTGCAGGTTGTCCTCTGAATGGAGAGAGAGAGAGAGAGAGAGCATCAGCCAGAGGGCCTCCTAAGTAGACCCCCCTCCAGGTGACACCAATTTCCTATTAGGAAAACAATTATAATTAAGGCAACACCACAAGCGGCCACAAGGGGTAGGGGCCATAACAAAATCCAAATGAGATTTAATCATCCAGACGAGGTCACTGTATATGTAAGTGGTGCTTTCTGCTGGGAACGTCTGTGATCGGATGTATCGGGCACTTGAAGAACAGCATTGCAATCGTCGTTCCTTGTGAGGGTTTGGCTTGCGCAACCAAGCCCTTTCTCAGAATGTACTTTCGAACTACCTGTTTACTTTCGCAAGATTGCTCAAATGCCTCCCGAGAGTCCCTTTTAGGTTAACTGAAAAAACATGTTCTGTGGATTTCTTAGTTACTAACCTTGTCCTGATTTTTCCATGCGGCACAAGAATCAAAACAGTTCTGAGTTTAGATTTCTTTTGGTACCTGGCCAATCTTATGACCTTGTCATTTTTCAAATGGAAATGTACTTTTGACTTACCTGCTCTGACCATTTCTCTACTGTGTGTGTGTGTGTGTGTGTGTGTGTGTGTGTGTGTGTGTGTGTGTGTGTGTGTGTGTGTGTGTGTGTGTGTGTGTGTGTGTGTGTGTGTGTGTGTGTGTGTGTGTGTGTGTGTGTGTGTGTGTGTGTGTGTGTGTGTGTGTGTGCATACATGAGCGTGTTTCAGCATCTGGGTCAGTGTGTGTGCCTGTGACCTCCTCTCTGCCTGTCAGAGACACAGAAACTGAGTTCTCTGTGTGTTTACAGTCCCCCCCCCCCTCTCCCCTGCCACACCCACTCACTGTCACAGAAATAAACATGGCCGTGCACGCTGTGCGCTTTTTTCTTGCGTTGAATTCCTGAGAGTCATGGATGCGATATTCCTGCATCTCAGAGCCCGCCAGCCCCCCACCCCCGTCTCCCCGCCACAGACTGACGGGCACTCTGTCTCTCACACACACACACACACACACACACACACACACACACACACACACACACACACACACACACACACACACACAGACACAGACACGCACGCGCCTCTTGCATTACTGTCCCCTCTGCACACAGACAGACACACAGACACACACACACATCTCTTGCATTACTGTCCCCTCTGCACACAGACGCACTGGCCTCAGTATAAATAAACAGCAGCATGGCGGGATGTAAATATCCCTCTAAATGTGGAAATCGGGACGGGGAGGGGCAGCGGGGCCCAGAGCGGGGGGCCGGGGGCGTCGAGGAGGCCCGGGGTGGGGAGGGGCGGGGGGGCGGGTCAGTGTTTAAAAAGTAAGAGCTGGGGGGAAAGGCTGCGTTGGAATGTCCGTCTTTTTGCGGGACCAGAGAACAACTTCCTTGTTTGGGTTTTGGAGGGTTTCACTTTCCTCCTTTTTTTTTATTATTACGTTTTATTTAATTTTTTTATTCACATTTCAAATGTTTTCTTCCAGTTCTGAATGGCCAACCCTGCCGACCTGATGCCCTACCTTAACCTGGCGACGGTACGGGCAGTCGCGTGCCACTCTGTTGGGCTGGTGGCCACAGTTGGTACTGGCGCGGTCGGGGTTCGATACCAGACTGTGTGGTGTGTGCGTCTACCAGAGAGAACCAGTGAGAACCAGTACTTGAGATACATACATATAGATTAATCTGATATGTCAATGAGCTGTAGATGAGAATGAAGTCACCCGCTCCAGGGCAGTGGGCGATTGCCAGAGTGTTTCCTAACTCCCACTTGATATCACTTGCTTTGGGTTTTCTTTGGCTGTGACCGCAGCACTAGAATCCATAGTCGTCTTGAGTAAACAACTCCCCCAAAGGAACAACGGTACCCATGCACGGCCACTAGATGGCAGACAATTCAGACCATTTAAAAGCAGTCTCATCCCCTTTATGAAGGCTGCCTTTGTTTTTAGATCATTTGCCTCATATTTCACATCCCTTATGCCCTCTGAGCATTCGCATGGGTGTTATGGGTAAATGATTCACTTTTGATTGTGTGTGTTTGCGTGTGAGTGTGATTCCTGTTGAAGGTAATGAATGAGTCACTGATTGATGCTCCATGCTGGGATTTCTGCTTTCTAATGCAGACGCATCTTCTTCCAGGACTCTCAGGACGTATTTGATTATGAAACGGCACGCAGCACAAAGTCAGGGCTCAGCATCAATAGCACTGCATCGTTTTTCATTCATTCTGCTTCTTTACTGAGCATGTCTCTAAGAACATTATGCAGAAGGTTAGGCACAGGTGTGTGTGTGTGTGTGTGTGTTAATGTGGGTGTATATGAACTGTGTGTGTGTGTGTGTGTGTGTGTGTGTGTGTGTCTGTTCTGTGCAGGTGTGTGTGTGTGTGTGTGTGTGTGTGTGTTGTGTGTGTGTGTGTGTGTGTGTGTGTGTGTGTGTGTGTTCTGTGCAGGTGTATATGAACTGTGTGTGTGTGTGTGTGTGTGTGTTCTGTGTTCTGTGCAGGTGTATATGAACTGTGTGTGTGTGTGTGTGTTCTGTGCAGGTGTATATGAACTGTGTGTGTGTGTGTGTGTGTGTGTTCTGTGCAGGTGTATATGAACTGTGTGTGTGTGTGTGTTCTGTGCAGGTGTATATGAACTGTGTGTGTGTGTGTGTTCTGTGCAGGTGTATATGAACTGTGTGTGTGTGTGTTCTGTGCAGGTGTATATGAACTGTGTGTGTGTGTGTGTGTTCTGTGCAGGTGTATATGAACTGTGTGTGTGTGTGTGTGTGTTCTGTGCAGGTGTATATGAACTGTGTGTGTGTGTGTGTGTGTGTTCTGTGCAGGTATACCTGAAGGCGCCCATGATTCTGAACGGCGTGTGTGTGATCTGGAGGGGGTGGATTGACCTGCAGCGGCTGGATGGGATGGGGTGCCTGGAGTATGATGAGGAGAGAGCGCAGGTACCGTACCCCGAGTGTGTGTGTGTGTGTGTGTGTGTGAGCGCGTGTGTGTGTGTGTGAGCATGTGTGTGAGTATGTTTGTGTGAGCGTGTTTGTGTGCGTGCGTGCGTGCGATGATCAACATGAACCAAACATTTTTTTTATTGATATCACTTAAAAGATTGTCAACAGTAAAATTAAAGCTGTGTTTCAAACCATCATAGACAATTGAATGCTGACATTCCAGCATTGTGGCTGGGAGATTGTCCATAACATTTCTCCGTTTTTTTTTTTTTTTTTTTTAAACCGACAATGTAGATGGGGAAAATGACATATTTCCCCTTGAAAAGTGACAAAACAGAAAAGTATTTTTTTGCAAGTAGCAGTGTAACATTCTGAGTCTTCCCAGTCATTTTGCTGTCCTGGGTCACAGATACGATGGCTTTGGGACTTCCTGCCCACTTGAGTAGGACAGGTGGGTGTCAGGGTGCCAGTTTAGACTGACAGAGAGCACACGGCAAACTGCTGTGTTTATTCTTGTGCCTCGTTCTGACGTTCCATAACTTACCTGCGTTGCTCTGTCTCTTTCTGTCTGTCTGTGTCCCTGTCTTCATTTTTCATCTGTGTGTCTGACTCTCGCTTTGTCTGTCTCTACTATCTGTCTGTCTGTCTGTCTTTGTGTGTGGTTATCCTCATGCACGTGTGTGTGTGTGTGTGTGTGATCAGCAAGAGGACACGCTGGCTCAGCAGGCCTTTGAGGATGCACGGAGGAGGAACCGAGAATTCGAGGACAGGGACCGCTCGCACCGGGAGGAGCTGGAGGTGAGCTGGGGGGGGGGGTGTGTACGGTACACTGGGGATCAGGTTTCTGTGGTAACCTTCAGTCCGACCTACTGCCATAGGTTCACTGCCCCGATGTCCAGTTTGTTGTTCTTGGTGGGGCGGGGGGGGAGGGGGGCACTGTTAAAGAGCAGACTGTGTGGAAACTACCATTTCCACTTCAAAGGTTTGGTGTTCTTTGTCCAAGTCAGTCAGTGCGTGTGTGTGCCTGTCTGCGGCTTTGTTTCTGCTGCCGGAAGTGTGTCTGTGTCTGCCTGTTTATATATCTGTATGTTTTTGTTACAGAACTGTGTGTCTGTGTGTCTGTGTGTGTGTGTGTGTGTGTGTGTGTGTGTGTGTGTGTGTGTGTGTGTGTGTATGCATGTGTGCACATGTTTTTGTCTGTCTCTTTGTTAATAATGTTATTGTCTGTTCTGTTCAAGGAGTGTGTGCATATGTGTGTGTGTGTGTGGTGTGTGTGTGTGTGCGCGCGCGCCCATGTTTCTGTGTACGTGCATTTGTATGTGTGTGCTTGCATGTCTGCTGTTGATTTGTGCTATACCGAGGTCTGCATTAAGATTATATTTTATCATGGAAACCTCTCCTGGCTTTCATTATTAACACTTTGATCTGGGCCCATGCAGATTGGAAGCAGAACGTTTGTCTAATGTTTTTAAATCGTTTGCATGACATTGGGTTCTGTGAAAACTGATACAGACCATAATCCATATCAGTAACATGTGGTCTGCTGAGATCAGTGGTGTGCGTGCGTGTGCGCGCGTGCGTGTGTGTGTGTGCGCGAGTGTGTGTGTGTGCGTGCATGCATGCCTGCCTGCCTGCGTGCGTGTGCCCGTTGCGAGTGTGTATGTTTAGGGATCATTCATGAGGTGCTCAGTTCAGTGCATGAAGAGTTGAATTAAAGTGAACTCTCAGAGATCCAAAGCTGAAAGAAACTAAATTGTGTTTTTTAGGACCCTGTGGCATCAAAAATCTGGGACTGATGGCATTCAAGGACCAGGGTCTGTCTCTGCTTTTCACTGTTACTCTGACATGCACTAAACCCCATGTGTGTGCACGCATGCATGTATGTATGTGTGTGTGTGTGTGTGTGTGCCTACCGTATCTGTGTCTGTGTGCGATACTGTCAATGTGATTGTGTGTAGATGATGGTCTGGTGTGTGTGATGACTCTTTGTGTGCGTGCGTGCATGCGAGTGTATGTGTGCATTTGTGTGCGCGTGCCTGTTTATGTGGGTGCATGATACCGTAAATGTGACAGTGTAGCTGCTGGTCTTGTGTGTGTGTGTGTGTGTGTATGTGTGCGCGCATGCCCATGTGTGATGTCTCTAGGTAATGGAGTGAAGGACAGGGAACTTCAATGTCAACATTGTCATTGAAGACAGTTTTCCAACACACACACACACACACACACACACATGCACACTCCACTAGAAAAACAAATATATAATATTTTTCTTCTTATGGAGATTTGAAAAGCATATAATTGAGACCAGTGTGTTCCAGGCATGTGCACTGGTGGGGATGGGTGGGGGTAAGGGGAGGTGTAGAAGGGAATATTTAGGTGTTGGAAAGAGGATGGAGATTCAGAGTAAGGGCAGACACACACATACTGCCACCAACAACAGATCCAGGATCAGCTTGCCAGCCTGTAATCCAGACTGCAACCGCTGTGGGGAAATGGTGGAAACCGATGCAGGGTCTGTGTGCTTGGGGGCAGAAATGTACAGAACAGGGAAAACATTATACATTATTTATTGGTTCAGTGAGCTCTCTCTGGCAAAGACTGACAGCAGCTGTGGCCAATCAGACGCTCCCTCCAGGAAAAGGGACTTCCTGTGTGGCCGCGGAGTCGGGTTTCCGACAGGCGCCTCTACTGCAGGACACCAGCAGGGAGACAGACAGACCTCCCCCACCCACAGTCACTAATGGAGACCAGACTTCCACGCAGAGCATCCTGCCCTGCTCCGCCCACTCCCCACCCCATCCCCAAGGGGGGGTGGAAGCTGCCCTACGGCCCTCTGGGAAATAACCGCCACAGCTTGGCAACACATGATCTGAGAGAGGAGAGCGGGAGAGAAAGAGTGAGGGAAAGGACAGTTTTCTTAGGTCTGCTTCCTCCAGTCGCAGGCAGAAATAGATGCCAACCGCTGAACCTAGAGGTAGTCGAACTCAAATCGACTATTCCAGGTAACCATGGCAATGCGAGCACACACCACACCCACACTGGAAGTAGTTGAAGAAGTTGTTTAGCCCGAAGCCCTGCCCCCACCCCCTTTCCCACAGGTAACCATGACGATATCATTCGAGGGGAGAGGGAGATGGAAAGAGAGCAGTGAAGGAGTAGTTCTATGTAGTCCTCTTTGATTGCTTCAGTGTATATATAAGATCTCCGTGTATAGAGTGTCAGCAAGGAAATGCAGTCTATTTTGTCGGAGAAATTCTAACCCCAGAGTTAATGTGGGTTTATTCTGTCAGTCGTCAGTTTGACAGCTATCAGGCCTTTTTCATGGAGAGTTTGGATTCTGTGATTATAGTTCTTAGTGTGCGCGTGTGCATAGTTCTTTGTGTGTTTGCGGTTGCCAAGTGCCCAAATTTCAATTCAGGCGTTTAAAAATCTGTATGAGTTGAATTGAAGTGATATAGCGTTTCCAGTGTGTCCAAAGCCCATAGATACAGACAGCCGCCATGTCCGCTGGTTGGCAGGGAGTGTCCAGCCGCAGTGCTAGGGTGTTGGGGGGGTTTGGGAGAGGCCCAGGACAGTAATGGCATTTTGTGTGATGGAGGGGGACACAATGGATTGTTCTTGAGATGCGATTAGTGAAAGATGTATGGGCTGCCAGTGAAAGTATTAATATATCATTAGTATTGATCTTTTTGATTTGGCTCCTCCGTCCTGTCCAGTCCAATCTAAGCGTTATTGACCTGTGGCGAGGAGGAAGGCCAGCCGCTTGGCTGCCTACGATCAATACTGTCCCTCCCATACACACCTCTGCGACACACACACACACACACACACACACACACACACACACACACACACACAGCCTCCCGCCAATACATACACACACATACACACACACACACACACAACCACAAACACACACACACACACACACACAGCCACTCGCCAATACATACACACACACACACACACACACACACATAACCACCCCCCAACACAACACACACACACACACAAATCCACTTGCCAATACATACACACACACGCAACCACCCTCCAATACACACACATACACACAACCACCCCAAAACACATGGGCATGCCTGCATACACATGCAGACACACACACACACACATACACACAACCATCCTCCAATACACACACACAATCACTTGACAATACATACACACAACAACCCCAACACACACTCACATGCACACAACCACCCCAAAAGACATGAGCATGCCTGCATACACATGCAGACACACACACACACACACACACACACACACACACACACACACACAGTGGGCCCATACTCAAATTCACCTTTCCTCTTTAGAGAACAGGAGAGGAAAATCCCATCTGTTCCCAAGAGCTCAGTAGGCAGAAGGCAGCTTTTGTGCATAAGGGTGCCCACTGGTGCCAAAACACATCGCTCCTTATTGCACTTTGGTTAAAGAGAGGGGAAAAAAGAAACAGAAAGTTAAAAACCCTCTCCTGGGCCACACACGGAGATGTGATGTTTCAGACCCGCACAGTGAAGCTGAGGCGGCCTTCCAAAACAAGCAGAAGTACAACCTAAAATAACCGAAAACTCTCACAACTGAAACAACCAACACATTCTACAACTTTCAGAGCTAAAGCAACCGAAAAATGGCCCAGAGCACCACTGTACCATAAGTTTACCATGTGTGTGTGTGTGTGTGTGTGTGTGTGTGTGTGTGTGTGTGTGTGTGTGTGTGTGTGTGTGTGTGTGTGTGTGTGTGTGTGTGTGTGTGTGTGTGTGTGTGTGTGTGAGAATTGTGTGTATGTGTGTGTGTGTGCGAATGAGTGCGCGTGTATGAGTGCGCCTGAGCGTGTATGCATTAGTGAGTGTGGGTGTGAAAGTGAGAGAGAATATGTCTCTCAGCTCTCTTTCACACATAACTTGTGTGACTAACGGCAAACAAAAGACAAACACGCTGCATTGTCCTCAAAGAAGACTCTTTCTCCGAAGTGTTTCTGTCTTAGCTTCTGCTGTTTAATAGGGAGACAGTGTCTCCTGGTTCTTCCACTGTACAGGGCCTCCTTTGATCATGGAGTCTTACAGCACTATGGACTGTGCGAACACATCCGCCCTGTCACTCTCAGTGTCTTTTAGATCCTTAGCATTAGTAGGGAGGGCTCTGCGACTGCACCTACCCAGTCCTGGTGCTGGTCTCCATTCTGTGTCTGCTTGTCGGTTCTCCTGATAGTCATAGTTACAGTAGCTGAGCTACCGCATAATTACACGTGCATTTTGAAGGCCTTTATTCAGCTTTGAGTAAATAATTAAGCAAGCTTAACCCCACCCTCCCTCCCCTCACATCCCTCTATTCCCCCATTCTAAGCACTCTGTTATGAAATGTATAATATCAAAATATAATGACAATAATTGAGGTAAAAGCTTTGCGTTTTGATTGAATAGACATTGGTGCGTGTTAGGATAAAACTGACCCCACGCACATTCAGAGCAGGGACGGTGCTGCTGTAAAGGGCTGGATGACCGCATATCATACCAACTCTGCCATATGCCCCCTTGTCTGCTGCCTGTCTGTTTGTCTGCCTCTGCCCCTGCCCAAGTCAGTCTGTCTGCCTGCCTGTCTGTCTCCAGCCCAACATCTATGTCGGGAGCGATTAAAACATAGACATAAACACACATATCTGTGACAGGCAGGTCGTCATCTCTTTATTTTTAAACGGCTAATGTTTAAGACTTACTCCTGACGAGCTGTCTGCCCTGCCAAAAAAAGAATGTCAATTTTTAGCCCCCTCAGAGGAAGCGCTCTATCGCCCCTTAGTGGAGAAAGTGCATACTGCACCCGGTCATTTAAACTGTGCTCTGAGCACTTTTTGACTGGGTGTGCATGTCTTTATTATCAGCATTGCCAGATCACCCGTGCACACTCAGACACCAGTTTATTTGATATTCTAGTTCTAAATCCACTAGTGTACATATTGTATTTTGATGTTACTTATGTTTTTGAAATATTTTGGAGAAGTCTGTAGATATGTAGAGTTTAGCACCACCTCTCCCTCCCTCTCCCTCCATCTCTCTTGGTTTCTGGGGGAGAGCAGAGGCAGTGTTCCATAGCATTGTAAATCTTGTGGTCCATGTTCAAAGCTTTAACTCTAACCTTATGTTCTAACCTTCTCACTCACTCTCTCCCTCTCTCTCTCATTCCCTCTCTGGATCGTCCAGACGAGGCGGCAGCAGGATCCCAGCCCTGGCTCCAACATGGGCAACGCCGACGACCACAAGATGCGCTAACAACATGGGGACGACGTGCTAGATGTGTGTGTGGTGGGGAGGGAGGGAGGGAGGGAGGGAGGGGGGCAGGATGGATGTGACCCTCACACCATGCCCATCTTTCACACTGACACCGAGCTGTTTACGGGAGAGACCAAAGTCCACAAGGCAGGGGGGTGCGTAGGGAGGGGAGGGGCGGGGTGGGTGGGGTTACATCACAGGTCATTATTATTATGGGGAAAGAGGGGGAGCATGGGGTTGGGGGGTTTGGGTGGTCAGGGTGGGTTTGGGGGGTGGGGGTCAGGTGACCCAGGCCCCTCTGTCCCTGGGGGTTTGCACTATGTAATGGACACAGTTCAGTTCCCACATTGCCTGTTGTATGCATGGAGCTCCTAGCACCTGTTCTATGTTTTCTTCCTGCCCTATGCAAGCTTCTTCAGTTTTATTTTTCAAGCACTATTATTATAAAATGGCATTTTAATTATTTTATTAATATTTTGTGTGAAAAGTCAGGATGTTTACTTTTTTTGTATTTTGTTTTTATATATAGATATATGTAGGTCAAATTCCTGATTTAATGTTGGGCAACGGTAAAATAGAAAAAGTTCAAATGTTTTTGAGATACAAGTAAATCTGTTCATGGAATAGTTTTTTTTTTCTTTTTAAAAAGCTGCTCATCTACCGGGTGAGGAAGGCCTTCCTCATCCTCAGTCCTTCCTTGTCTCCGTCTCTCCTTTGATGTTAGCGTGTGCCAGAACACGCATCAAACATGGAGCCAGCAGCATTGAGGTCACTGAGCATGCTCTGTTCGCGACAAGCTGTGGGGCTTCGTCTATATTCATACATTTTTCTGCATGTTTTTTTTTTTTTTTTTTGTCCCTTCCAAGTTAATTTCACTCAGTTATCCAAAATCAATGTTTGTATTTGCTTGGCTAGCCATCAGCATTCTCATGACATTGCTATTGCGTTACAGCAAAACGATGAGGACATTACAAAATCAGCTAGGTACCTGCAATTCAGATCACATTCTTGTATGCTCGTTTATGTTATGTCTGTGCACCACATCCTGGCAGTATGAAATACAAGAGACATGCTTTTCTGAATACAGTAGAAACGGTTTCCATTTCCAAAATGGAGTTCATTGACTCAGGATTGTACAAACAATTAGCATTAATTACAGTCGGGCTCTGGAAATCAATATAAAGAGCAAATTTGCAGATGTGTTGTTTATTTATGTGATTGCGCTTGTTGGCAAATTGGAACATCTTCCTTTTGGCCAGAATTGTATATGGTTACATATATAGCACAGTGGTTCTAAAGTTCGCCTGCGTGAGATTAGGGTGAATGATGTCGTCCAGCAGGTGGGTGATAGTGTTGCGTCTGCAATTGGTACTTTACATAGGTATAGGTAAACTACTGGTGTTTGTTAACCTTGATAAAGGAATAACTGACATACAGGCCAATTTGTTTTGCAGTTGTCTCACATTGATTGATCAATTGTTTGATTGGCTGATTGGAAACTCATTTGACAGTCTGTTTTTACAGTTGTCACATGGGGTCAGGTCAACCAAAAAGTTTTTTACGGGAGAGGAATGCGTATGTACCGTTTGGAAACAGAAATGTTCTTTCTGACATCTTTCAAAATGGTTTTACATCAGTTTTTTAAAAAGTAGGCTATTTAAGGGACTTGGAATTGGAAAGGGGAAAGGTTATCAAATGAGTGTGAGCGTCATGGAAAGGGCTGATGGGAAGATAGGAGGGCAGGGGTAGGGGAGGTGAGGGGGTGTGAGGAGCAGTGTCTTGGTGCTGCGGGCGTCTTGGTTTGCTTTTGGCAAGCAAAAGAGAGTTTGGCAAGTTTTCATGCTGACATGCTGCGAGAGTCCTAAATTAGTGCCCGGGTCGGTGATTCACCGCACGTGTTGTCATTTATAAGGACCGTAAACCCGTGATTTTGCAATTATAGATTTTTAAAGATGATGCACTCTTGAATGCCAACTCGGTCTCATTTCGTCCATTTTGAACACTTTAAGCCAATTACTAAGCCCATCGGCACGTTCTTCAGTGTCCTAGGGTTTACTCTTTCTGTAACTGTGCTTTTATTTGGCCATCTTTGATTATGGAATCTGTATTGATTTCCACCTTCAATTTGATGGGTCACTATTGTTATTGCTTGTCAGTGGGAAGCTTAACTGCATGTCAATCCCCTGTCGTCCCCCTGTGTAATTTACATCGTAAAACTCTGTTGTTGTTTTCATTCAGAATGGCAGCACTGTCTATGGCCTACCTCCGGCTGCTACCAAAAAAAACTGGTTAGGGATTGTTTCCCAGAAAATGCATTGATACCAAACGCGTTATAGCAGATATTGTAACATTACCACAATGTTGTAAAAATGTTATGCATTCGTGGGACTGATTATCTGATTTTCCAAGTTTTTTCCCTCCCCCTTACCAGTTGCTGGTATTACATGTCGAGGTGAAGGTACTGTACTTGGCCAAAGATTGGATAAGCGCTTGGATCCAGGTACCTCCTCAAAGCCCTCAGAATGAGGTGCAGCGCTGCCCCGTTTTCCAGGGTTTGGGCCTCCTAATCGGGGGCTCCATTGCGCCCCCTTTGGAACACACACGCCTCTTACTCTTCCCTTCCTAATGCTGGCATTAAGGCCGGGAGTAACACACAGAAAACTGTCAGCTGGTTAGCTCATGTTACCTTTTTTTATTGATTTATTTCTTATTTGTTTTTAAGTTATTGATGCAAGTGGAGCTTTGTTTTAATTTCAGGTTCTGTTATGAAGAAGTGGCAATGTGTGTTTCTGTGTTAAAATGACCCACATGTCAAGAGTTGCCTTATGTGATGAGATTGCTTTGGCTATGTTTTACTTTGTGTTTTATTTTGTTGGGGGAAAGGACTGTTAATTCTGAAGTGTTTTACTTTTTTTCTTAATAAACTTGTATCAAACTGCTGTTTGGTGTATTCTCCTTGTGACCGACATCAGTTTAAATACAAAATGCAGAACAAACACCACCTTTGCATGATAAACCTGGAGGAAAGCCACAAAGTTTTACTGAACAATTTTATATTCGATTTTTGGTAGGAAAAGTACATCTCCAGTCTGCTGTCCTGACACTTGTGCTGGGGGTTTTCAGCAGCAACTGCATAGAACTGTAAAGTGAAGAATGTAAAGTAAAGTCCAGACTGAAAGCAAATGCATTATGAGACATGCACTAACAAGGTTTTACAAAACAATTGGTCATGTTATATGTTCATGATAGATGTCATATTTGCATGGCATTACATGTAAACCCCTTGAAGATGGCCTACCGCTTACCAATGAACTTGTCCCCTCAATAGCCAACCAAGTGTTTTTGCGATAAGAACTGAATTAAGGATGTGTGACATTGAGATGACACTGGCCACTCAGTTTTTTGTGTTTTGCTGCATTTTTTTTATTGGTTTAAATTATTTTAAATGACAAAAAGCATGGACATTGTACAGACCAAAAGTTTATTTCAGATTTGTTCTCATAATGGAAAATGTATTGACTCTTTGATACATTGAATCAATAAATTAATGTGTACTGATTCACCATGAATTCACATTTAAATTAGCTGATATTTTTTGAGTTTCTATTGTGCCTTTCATGTGCAAGGCAATGGAAATGTTTAATAATGGGTTCCACTCTATTAATGCAGAAAATACTTGCCATGGTTACTGTCCATCAAAATTGTGTGATGTGATGGGCAAAATGTTTTCAGGAAGATAGTAGTAGAAATACTGAATTATTCCACTGCTTATTGCCCGGTGACTTTAGCGAAGAACTGTTATGCCGGCGATACTTTCCAGGTGCAAAATTTCTCTTAAAAAGGACCGGGCAGGTCTCAGACTGGGAACTCATTGAACTTTGGGTGTGGCTTGCTGCAGCAGGTAGAATGAAGTCTGAAAACGGTGTGTTTTGTTTTTTAAAGCATTCGTATAAATTCAAGAGCAATCCAATTTGGGTGTAATTTTAATCAAAAGCATACATTTAGAACGGATAAATAATGTTACGCCTTGTAGCCGAGCTACCTCGCTAACCATGATAGCTATTTTGTAGCTCAACGCCTACCATCTCAACTACGGAAAACACGTTGTGCAACATTTGTGACTTGCAAATGTGAGGTACAATGCGGCTGCACTTTAAAAATAAACCCCGCTTTATTTTCGAAAAGATTTCGTAATCCGACATGGGGCTACTATTAGCAACCTGTGTCCGATCGCTACAAACTACTCAAATAGCCACCTGACCGAGAAGTGCTTCCGTCATCTGCACAGGAAGTTGAAATATCAGCTGATTTTTGGTGTTTTTAATGGAAGTTGCTGCTGTGTGAGAGTGTTTTTCCACTCTTTCCTTATGAAACGCGATAAAGACACAATAAACAAATAAGGAAATCCATGGTTGCCCGTCACCACGTACGACCATCGGCTGAGAACGAAGTTAAAATAAGCATTGTAACAGCTACAGCTGACGTTAGTTCACGAACAGCTAGCTCAGCTGGCTTATTTACTGAATCTACGGAAAGAAAGAAAACAGTCGGATGTTGCTAGCTAGACATTGTATTTATGTTGTGCCAGATCAAAGTGCAGTATTTGTATGGAACTAAGAAAAGGAACACCTCTTTATTTATTGAAAAAAAACGACTGAATGTGAATATATTCATTTATGTAATTCTGGAAACCGGTGTAGTCTTCAGTAGTTAGATCACGACGTACGTTTTCTTAACGTTAGCTAGTGTTGCCAGTACGCGATTTGATCAAGAAACTGTCGGTACAAGCCAGCGAGTGACATCGAAGCAGAGACAAAGCTGTAGCTTGTGTATAAGCTATTGTAACTGCATTCGATTGCTGATTTGTATTATTAATTATTATATTATTCGTTGATGTAATTTATGGCAGATTGACTAGGATTTTATCTTAACGTGTTTGATGTGCGAGTGAATTGTGTGTGTGTTTTAACTGGTTATCAAGTTAAACTAAAGGAATGGTAGCGGACTAGCTACGTGAGCTCTATTTATTACCGTGAGTTGAAAAGCAACACGAACTGCACATCATTAACAAGTGATCTAGGTAGCTAACGTTCGCTACATCGATATATTTGGTGTCTTTTATTGCGGTCGTGTATTTTATCAAGTGATTTTAAGTATTATTGTTTAGCTAGTTAGCTAACTGTTGCGTTGTTAATTTAACGGGGTCACAAGCTGTGCAATTTATAACGAACTATTCGCCGGTAGATTCGGTCAGTATTGACGAATAGAAAATAATTTTCTGGCATTGTTAGAGGACCGAAGTGAACATCTAAAGCCCTCCTCGCCAATGCTGGATCTGGAGGTAGTTCCTGAGAGATCGTTAGGAAATGAACAATGGGAATTCGCGTTAGGTAAGTTAATAACATGTAACGACGACGAGCTAATGTTAGCTATTTGTCTGCTAGTTGGCTAGCAAGGTCGCTAACGACGAAGCTAGCTAACCATAATCAGTTATTATTGCTAGCAAGTCCTTTTTAGTTGGCTGGGCTATGGCAAGATCGATCACTATTCATTAACATTTTATGCAGACATGCGGGACAAAGATGTGTGTTTATTAAATATAGCTAGCAACATGGCCTTTGTGTCCCGACGAGGTAACGTCAAAGTCTTGGATCAATTGTTTGGCATGCCACGTGCTCAACTTTCTTTTTGTTGTTTTCTTCCTCGTCCCTCTGGGTATTTCGCAATCAGCTCCTGATAGTGTCCGTTCGTTAGGGGTGGGGGTTGGATCTGGTCTAAGTTGTTAGCAGATGTGTAAAATGTGTTAATAACCCTTAATTTCGTGTGGCAGAAAGGCGAGGTACTGGTACAACCAGGCTCAACAACCAGGCTCGACTTTGGTTTTGACAAATATTCTTAGTGTGCACACGGTGGCACTACGTAAGTGTGTCAGTTCCAGGGAAGTCACCCACTTCCTTAAGTCACAAGTCCAACACAAGTCTGAACAGAAATGATACCGTATCTCTACCTAAGACATGCATAGTGTTATAGCGTTGAAGGAGCTGGGCTTGTTATCCAGATGTTGAGGGGTTCGATTTCAGATATGACACCCTTGCTTCAGTAAAATATTTGGCTGCATAAGTAGATGATAAATAAACATAATGGTTATAAAGCCAAACGTATGTTTAAGTTCTTAAATGGTGTAAATGGGCTTATAGTTCATTCGTTTTTATTAAGCGAATAAATTCTCGTTTGGAATCCTATCAGGACATGAATAACTGGTACTTATTGCCTCCAACCAAAAAATGTAGCTCAACCATCTTGCCTGAAATGCAGATGCTAATCATGGCTAATCATCAGATGCTCATAACTTTACAATACTATGAGCATGACCAGTTTGACATTGACATGAGACGTCTGTCCAAATTCCAGAGGTGTGTTTTGCTAATACACCAATGGTCAGTTACTTCTGACAATCTCATATTGTTGGTGATCCAATTGGAAGCAGCAATTCAAGCTACTTCAACCATTGACCAAAGCCTATAGAATAACACTGGTAAAAACTTGCTAGAGCAAATCCAATTGCAGAAAACACAATCTCACAAACTGTAACTTCCCTTTCCAGAAAATCTAGAGAGTTTTGCATCGTTTGCAGATAATGCGGGCAGAACCAACTCGGTTACATTTGCATTGTTTGCAGGTAATAAACTCCCGCCTGTCAATCTTTCTGTCTGCAGGGATGCCATTGGCCCAGGCCATCTCCATTCTGCAGAAACACTGCCGCATCATCAAGAATGTCCAGGTTCTCTACAGTGAACAGGTGTGTCTATTTGTTTGTTTCAACCCTTGTCCTGGTGGTCCAGTCTGTTTGCAAGCCCTCTGTCAGAACTCGCCACTTGTCAGAAGTGGAAGATGTTAGTGAGTTCTCAGGCTACCACTACATTTTCAAGAGATTGCGTCCTGTCCCTGTGGCTCCTGATTGAACACCCTTGACTTGGTCATGGTGTAGTTCTGTTGCGGTCAATGTAACCTGGTAGACCATGTGTTTGATCCCTCCTGTCTCCTGTGTTCCCAGACACCCCTCAGCCATGACCTCATTCTCAGTCTCACTCAGGATGGAATTAAACTGCTGTTTGATGCTTGCAACCAGAGACTGAAGGTTAGTGAGCGATTGATCCATTTGGTTGCTTGGTTTATTGCCTGATTAATTGATTGACAGGTGAGGGTTGCTCTTTTGGTCCCAGCTGTTTGGCTGGCTGGGGAACTTCACTTTTCCACTCTTATGACCCTAGGTCTCATCTAGACACTGGTACAGGAGTTACAACCGCCTATACTCACTATACCTCCGCATACACCACTGTCAGTCACATGTACACCCTATACAGCATGCACCTCTACTAGTCACAGTGTACAGTCTGCACCATTAACAGTCATAGCATGTAGCGTACACCTATGCAAGTCACAGTATATGGCCTGGACCATTATCAGTCACAGTATACTTGTACCAGTTGGTGTACACCCTTCGCCACTGCCAGTCACCGCATGCAGCATATACTATGACCAGTCACTGTATCCAGATTACACTTCTGCTAGTCACGCTGTGCAGCCTACATCACTAGCCGTCATAGCGTACAGCCTGCGCCATTACCAGTCATCGCGCACAGAGTATACCCCTTCCAGTCACAGCGTACAGGATACACCTCTGCCAGTCACAGTATACTGCTGCACCACTACAAGTTACAGTGTACACCGTACACCACTACCAGCACTACACTACATGTCACAGTGGACATCCTACACTGACAACAATAGTCAGTGTAGAGCCTACAGCATTACCCACACTACACTGCTAGTCACAGTGTACAGCCTGCATTGACAACAACAACTGTCAGTATAGAGTCTACACCACTACAAGTCACAGCATATAACATGCACCACTCCTATTCGCAGCATATACTCAGTCAGTTATAATGTATAGCCTACAGCCCTACTAGTCACAGTGCATCCTCCATACACCACTACAACCAGTCATGGTGAAATGCTTCTATTCTGAAGAGAAGGGGGGAAACAATTGTCTGTAAATCTTCAGAGCCCTTGGTAGGAGTTCAGCCAAAAGACCTATTTTGTGTCATGTCTTACAATTGCACAAGATTTGTAACCATTTACTCTTTCACTTTAAGGTAATTGAAGTGTATGACTTGAGCAAAGTGAAATTGAAATACTGGTGAGTGATTGTTCTTTTCCCCCCACCACTTACTCTTTAGTATCAGTGCTGTTGAGTGTGTTTTCTCTGCGGCCAGCGGTCGAGAGTCAGTCTGCAGCAGCAGCAGCAGCAGCACTGCCATTCTGTCCCCATGTGATGAATGGGAGGCCATGCTATCAAAGCAGGCAGTTCAGATAGGACAGCAAATCTACATGAAAGATAATTGACCCTCCCCCCCCCATTGATTTGGTTTGGCATTTGACTCTGTGCCTCCTGTTCCGTTTTGATAGTGAAGTGCTCTAATGAGTCCTTTTGATCACTCGTAATTAGTGGCTGGGATCAGCCATGTAAGGCAATCTATTATCACTTAAAAAGCAGGCATGCTCCTATGCAAGGCTTTACAGGTATGAAGAGGTTTTAAGTCCCATTGCCTGGTGTGTTGTTAATGTAGTAATTAACTTGTCATATTAATATAAGAGGCACAAAGTGCTTTTTTAATATCGCCTGCCGTGTGTCTCAATTGGCATAGTATACTAAGAGACCCGGATGTCACATAAAATGCGCTGAAAAATTAAGCACAAAAGCACTACAATCTTCAGTTACTACTGCCACTACCCATCATGCCTTGTGAGGAGGACAGCAACATTAGATTTTTAAATGGTGGCTATTCTGTGAACAATAGCTTTCACTTAGTGGGGCAGCAAAACAAGACCCTGATACTATAAAGTGATCAATAAATTATTTTACTTGGCAACATAAGTTCATGTTCTAACATTTTAATGTTGTTTTACAACTGGGTACTTCAAACGTAAAGATTTCTGTGTCTCTTTGTTGGACAGTGGAGTGCATTTCAACTCTCAGGCTATAGCCCCTACCATAGAACAGATTGACCAGTCGTTTGGAGCCACACACCCTGGAGGTAAGGATAACTCAAAAACGGATTCACTGCCCACATCTGCAACAGCCATTAGCATATAAACACTCTGTGTCTTGATACCCTTCTTCTCATTGATTGCAACATAAAAGCAGTTTCATGTCTGAGGTGCGCCATTGATTATGATGTAAAAGCACTTTCACCTCTGTAATGTATATATTTTTTTATTGATTTGCACATAAATATTCACCGTTTCATGGCCACTCGATGAAAACACGATGTAAACTGCCCGACCAGTTATTGATTTATTTTATTTCCATCATTTGTAATAGACAAGCTATGTACCTTCCACTCTCATGAAGTGTGCATGCGTGCGTGCGTGCGTGTGTGCAATAGTCACTTTCTTTGTGTGTGATGGTCTCTCTCCAGTCTATAATGATGTGTGTGATGGTGTGTGAGAGAGAGAGAGGTCTCTCTCCAGTGTATAATGGTGCGGAGCAGCTTTTCCACCTGAACTTCCGGGGTCTGGTATAATGTGTGTGTGTGTCTGTGTGTGTGTGTGTGTGTGTTTGTGTCGGTCGGTCTCTCTAGTGTATAAATGTGTGTGATGGTCTCTCTCCTCTGTATAATGGTGTGTGTGTGTGATGGTCTCTCCAGTGTATAATGCAGCGGAGCAGCTTTTCCACCTGAACTTCCGGGGTCTGTCCTTCTCCTTCCAGCTGGACTCCTGGAGTGAAGCTCCAAAGTATGAGGTAAGAGCGTGACCTGGCCTACCTGCTGTACCAGAGACACCATTGTTACATGGCTTACCTGCAGTACTGTATCTGGGTTACATGGCTTACCTGCAGTACTGTATCTGGGTTACATGGCTTACCTGCAGTACTGGATGTGGGTTACCTGGCCTATGTCCTGAGCCTCATGTTGTACATTGGCAGCCCTGCTCCTCTTGCTGTCTCTGTCCCTCTCTGTTGGGTAAAGAGGCCCAGCTGTAAGCTGTCATCTGTGTTAGGCCTGCAGGGGCTGTGTTTGCACACTGTTGCATACAGGGCTGGCCTGTCTACTTTCATAGTTTTCTTTTACCATGTTTCATTTTGTGAACTTTTAAGAAATGTATGGACTGCACTTTGGTCAAGTAAAATACAGTTTGTGAAAATGATTCAGAAGGACCTTTCTGCCCTACATCAGCTGTCACTTGGATTGTGGAAAAGGTTTGTGTGTGTGTGTATGTGTGTTTGTGTGTGTGTGCACATCAGAGCTGAGTCCAATTCTTATTTGAAATCCTTTAACTCTTTAGATGGCGGTAAAATTGAAAACGCTTGTGCCAATCCATGAGAATTTAACGCAATATGTTACTAAGCAAATTGAACAATCGTATGAAAGAAGCATTTCATTCTGAATATTGGTGAAAATAGATGTTTTTGTTATCAGTAATCTGCTGGAATTGTGCTGGTGTCAAAAGGGTTTCAAATTATTTAAAACTATTTATAAAATTAGTATTGGAAATCATTATTTGACCCAGGTTTTGTGCGTGTGTGCGCACTCACACAGATGTGTTGGTCTGGCCCCACTGTGTGCCATGACAGCTTAATTTTTCCCATGTCTTGGCCTCCCTGCAGATTCCCCATGGAGCCACAGTGAAGCGCATGTACATCTATACTGGGAACAGCCTGCAGGACACTAAGTAAGTGCGATGCCAAGCTTTGGGAGGGGGGCTGTATGTATGTATGTGTGTGTGGAGGGGGGGGGGGTGGTGTGATTACAGCCCTGGGGGTGACTGCGGACAATCTGTGTGATTACAGCGCTGGCGGATGTGGGCTCTTAACTCCTGTGGCCGCTGTATGATGTCCACATGGTTTCCCCACGAGGAACTCGCTCTGATTGGCTGGTTCGTTGCGGGTCAGGGAGCAATAAGGGCCCACAGCATGGCGCTGCTGAGGTCGTGTTTTCTCTTTTTGTTTGTTTTATTGCCAAAGTTTTAAAAAGTAAATCTCGGCCTCCTGCTTTTTTGACGGTTTTAAAGGCCGAAGGTCCTTACGACAGATCCTCCAGAGTTTAGAGGGGTGGGCAACTCCAGGGGCTGGTCTGTATGTAGATTTTTATTTCCACCAATTATCCTGGCTCAATTAGCGCAAATGTTCCAATTTGATGGTTCTTTGGAAAATTCTCGAAAGAACGTGACCAAGGATAATGCCCATGGCAATGGATATTCTGTCCTTTGGCATACCTCTTCATGAATATTCATAAACCACAATGTAGCACTAGAAACGCCCATTGCCAATCCGGACCGGCTTGGAGTGAGGAAGTACATAGGATGGAAGGCACATAGGAGCTGACCATTTTGTTACAAAAGAGAATCTTTGTTTTGATCTCCCGCTGTTGATTCTCCTTACCACCACCCTGTATAAAAGCATACCCACTTGAACAGCACACACCCTCAGACCAGCCATGGTTTAAATATTAATGAGGTGCGATGTGAGTTATGACAGCTCTCATACTAAGCCTATATTTTCAGGTTGTGGTCGATTGTCAGGTCATATTTCCAAATTGGATGTGTGCTTCTGTTTTATGGATTTGTGGCTAAAGCCTGGAAGGGATTTGTTGCCACGCACTCTACAGTATATCAAGATGTAAAAAGGTCTCCAGTAAAAGCTCCCTCCAGAAAGACATTAAAAGTGAAACTGTACAAAGCCCCTCTGTCTGGAAGAACGCCACTGTTTTCGCAAGTGGGATCGACTCTTGGGATTACGTTTTGGTAATGTGCATGTGTATCCGTGCGTTCACGTGTGTGTGTGTTCATTCATTCGTGTGTGTGTGCGTGTGTGTCTGTGTGTGTGTGTGTGTGTGTGTGTCTGTGTCTGTGTGTGTGTGTGTGTGTGTGTGTGTGTGTGTGTGTGTGTGTGTGTGTGTGTGTGTGTGTGTGTGTGTGTGTGTGTGTGTGTGTGTGTGTGTGTGGCCAAATGAAAAGCACGTCTGAGGTTGCTTGCCACATGGGGTGTGAGGGGCATTGTACACTCGCAGCTGTGGGACTCCTCTCTGAAATACGAAATACAATAACGTGCCCTCGGCCGGACGGTACACGAAAAGAGGCCAAGTCCCTGAATTGGCTGCTAATCCAGGAATTACACGACAAATCCTCAACCGTTAACGCTCTAAGTTTGGAGATGGAAATTGGCTTAAGGAGCAAGGGAACTCCCTGTTAAGTGTAAGGGTATTCGGTTTATATTCAGAGGGGTTTTTTTTTTCTTCTTCTCTTTTTGCTGTTTGGGGTCACTGAGCTCCGAGTTGACCAGCGAGCGTAATGAGACCCTGGTTTCAGCACGGTCCTCTGTGCTCCTCTTGCTCGGGGAACGCTGTTTGGGGAGAGCTAAATCTTTTAAATACGTCGTCGAGGGTGACCGAGCTTTCACACTTGACCTCCCGCATATGCATTTTAAAAATGAGCTATAACTAAACACGAGAAAGGTGACTGCGATTCATGAACTCACTCCTGCCATATCTATGTATGCATGTATGTATGAATGAATGAACGTGTTAATGAAGGTTAAAGAATGAATGTATGAATTAATTCCTGCAAGAATGAAGGCTTAAAGACTGTTGGCCAAAAGCTAAATCTAAGTTATTAAAATATTCACTGGCTCTTGGAAATGGAATCAATAATTATTGTATATTGTCTGTGGGGATTTAATTATCTTTTTGATTGTAATTCATAAACCTGCATCAAGTTAGTTCTGAGGTACAAGGATGACAATTTTGAATACAATGTTCTTTAACTTCTTTTCCTCTATGCGTGTTTGTGCAGGCGTGCATGTCTGTGCACGCATGTATATCTATCCGTGAGTGCGTGCGGGTCTATACATGTAACTACATTGTGCATGCATGCGTGTGTGTGTAGGGTGTGTCTGTGCATGCGTGTATGGGCACATGCATAATTGTGTGTATGTGCGTGCGTCTCTGCATATGTGTATCCATTTATCCGTGTGCGTGTGTGTGTGTGTGTGTGTGTGTTTGTGTGTTTGTGAGAGAGCGCCTGTGCATGTTGGTAAATCTCAATCTGTTGCACTCTCCTCACTCAGAGCCCCTGTCATGCCACTGGCCTGCTTCCTTGGCAACGTGTACGCAGAATGTGTGGATGTACTGCGGGATGGGGCGGGGCCGCTGGGCCTGAGACTACGCCTCCTCACTGCAGGTACGCCCAGTTGCTGGTCATGTGATGCAAGTCTGTCTCTTAACTACCTGAAATTGCTTGTGGGAAACCTGGAGATTTATCAAATCATTTTGTTTTTGATGAATACACACTAATTAAACACTAACTCTTCCTACCTACTTAGATAAACGTTATGTCTGACCTTGGTTATATTTTAAGGTCAAGCCAAGTGCACTGTTGCCAGGCAATTTATTTTGAGTTAGTTTGCTGTCTAACTACCTACTTAATTTCAGTTTTTCCCAATTGGATAGCTATTTGACATTTTATTTTGTAATTGTTATTAAAAAGCTAGGTGATGTGTCCTTTGCTACCCGTCATTTCATACCCATTGGCTAGATAGGTTGCGGTGTTGAACTTGTTTCTAAAATGGAGTTTATTCATGGACATTCTGTTCCATTGCATTCCATTTATATGGGTTGGGATAGAAACAGTATGTTATTCATGGAATTGTGAACTTTTGCAAATGGCAAACTATATATGGCTGTTTATATGGTTTTGAGTGAATGATAAAAAGGTGATTGCATTTTGTAGTTGTATTGGTTCAAGGTGCATCCTATGTTGTGCTAGTCTACAGGGCCCAGTTATAGCATAGAGTGTTGTGGTGCAGGATATATTGAAGTATATCCCACTTACAACCATTCTATTTTTGGTGGTTACAGTACTACGTAAATGGCATGAAAAGGGAAAGCTTGCTCAGTATGAGCCTTAACAGTTATAGCCCATTCAGTCATTTGACTGGATACATTTTGGATTTGTTTTTCCGGTCATTGATTTTCTTTTAAGTGCTGTACAGAGGTGAGCGGATTATGTTTTAAAGACTGTCCAGTGGCTTTGCAGTTTATAAGAATGAAAAGCTTGGTGCCCTTTGCTTTTAGTGGCTGGCACAGCTGGGGAGCAGCTGTTTTCCTTTTGCTGTTGAGTAAGTGGATGTATAAAGAGGGTTTTATGTGGGCTCTTGTACTTCACCCCTGTACAGCCCCCTCTCTCTGCCCTTTACCATAGATCACCGTAGGCTAGCCAATCCCACGAGGGTCTGAACGCTCAACAACCCTCCTCAGCCAATCAGCATCCAGGAACAGGAGTGCTCAAATCCCCTCGGCCAATGGTTTCCTAGGAGTGTGGCAGTGTAGTGGAGTGTAACGGGCGGGTCAATGAGCCGTGAGGCTCGGCCCCTCTTCCCTTCAGCTCAGGCTGTTCTCAATAAAAGTCCCATTGCTTGGTTCACAAGGAAGAGATTGATAGCACACCAACGTTTCGGTTTTCTCGCTGAGTTCCCCCACCCCCAGCTGAAACCCTGGATTTGATGTACAGGTTTGGGTTTGTAACCAAAGCTGTAGCTGTGCTTTTGAGGAAAGCGTTGGCTCAGTGACTGGATTATCTTTAATTAATCAGTATTTAATTTCCCCTCTAGTTGATGGCCTGCCTAGTTGAATGTTTTTGTTTGTTTTTGCTGTGTTTTGGTTCTTTGTGTGCTTTAAGAAATAATACAGAATTCTGAATAATACAATTTGTAAAAATGACTCTAAAGGACCTTTTTGCCCTACATCACTGTTGGTTTGAGGATAAAGTGTGTGTGCGTGTGCGTGTGTGTATTGGTGTGTTTGCAGGGTGTGGTCCGGGGGTGATGGCTGATGCGAAAGTGCGGGCGCTGGAGCGACACATCTACTTTGGAGACTCATGTCAGGACGTCCTGAGCGCCCTCGGTTCGCCCCACAAAGTCTTCTACAAGTCAGAGGACAAGGTACTCCCCGGGCCCCCCAAATCCCGCCATCCCCATCTTTAAGGTTCCCTCTCTTCTCATCTTCCTCCCTGTCTCTTCTCTCTTACTTGTCTCTCCTCCTATACTTTCCAACTGTCTTCCCTCTTCACTTCTTCCTGTCTTCTTCCTCTCTCTTTTTCCTGTCATTCACACTTCCCTCTTTCCCCTCCTTCTATTTTTCCCCTCCCTATTTTTCTCAAAGTGCCTTGTTCACCATCTCTCCTTGGCCTCCTGCCAACAATGGTCAACTGTCTTGTCTTTGTCCTTCTCAGGTACAGCTTGTGTTCTCATTATTTTTCTCTCTCTGTATTCGGTCCCCTCTCCCAGATGAAGATCCACTCGCCCTCCCCTCATAAGCAGGTTCCGTCCAAATGCAACGACTACTTCTTCAACTACTTCACCCTGGGTGTGGTGGGTACTGCTGCCGCTAAGATTGCCTGAGGCTGGGAGGGGTTAGGACTAGACAACGTATTTGACTACTACTGTACATACTACCGTATAATATTAAAACATCAACTGTACAAAGCCTGTTGTAGATAGATTTCAGATTTTGAATGAACTTAAAAAAATGTATTCTGATCCATTTCACGGTTCATACTGCAAGTGTTTGATCCTTTGAAGCAGAGTGCATTGCAAGGTTGATCGAATGCTAAAGACGATGCCAAAATGACTCAAATCTGTGGCCCAGGGCCGATAAGTAGTTGCCGCTAGTTAAGCAGTGCCTGTTCAGCTCTTGTGTTTGAAAACTGTCTCCATGCCCTGGGACCCCATGCTGTCATCGATCACAGCTATGCCATTTGAGTAAAAAGCGACCCCCCCATCCTATGGAAAAAGTATAGCCTCAAGTAGCCCCCCTCCTGGGTTCCATCCTATTGTGAAGTACAGGAAGTAGCTTGGAGCACTCCAATGTCCAGTGAATTTTTTCCTAACGGGTAATGTTGACTTAGGAAGAACTCATCCCCCTTTGCCCCCCTAAGACCCACTCTCACGGAATATGGCAAACTTCACTTTGAGGCAAATTAAGGGGTAAAGTTTGTTGGTGTAACCTTTTTTACAAGAGACTGCCATGTTAGGATGCAGGACCAATACACAATATATGCCATTTAGCAGACGCTTTTATCCAAAGCGACTTACAGTAGTGAGTGCATACATTTTTCAGTATATGTGGTCCCAGTGGGAATTGAGCCCACAACTTAACAAGCGTTGTCAATGCCACGCTCTCATGTTGTGTTTGATGTTGTGGAAAGCCGGGGGCCCAGATGGACATGGGGAATAGCTGCTTTAGAGTTCAGATTCACAGCACATTTTTGTTGCTAAACAAATCAGTTGAATTGATTCAGATTCAGTCCACCTTGCAGTTGTATACTTCAGAACATTGCTTTTATTAATGAGTGGAACCATTGTAGGGATTCTGTTTCTAAAGTGGTCGTTTTGGCTGGAGGATGGGGGGGTGGGGGGGTATCTGTCAGGAAGACTAATGGTCTTGGAGGCACCACCATTAATATAAGTGCCATGTTTCCTCCCTCTCTTTTTCTTTCTCTCCCTCCCTCCCCTGCTACTTCCCTCTTTGCTTGCTCAGGACATATTGTTTGATGCCACTACACACCTGGTGAAGAAGTTTGTCCTTCACACCAACTATCCTGGACATTACAATTTCAACATGTGAGAATTCCTGCGGTTTATTCCTTTGAGCATGTGTCCACTGTGGGGTTGTGGTGTTGTTTTGCAGTGCTGCCTGAAAGATAAAGATGGAGGTAAAGTCTGTAGCTAAAAGGTATCATCTTACGTGTGATGAGTCAGTAACATAGAGAAGCTTGTCACAGCTTTGTGCAATAGTATAAGAAAAACATCACTGTTGTGACCTAGTTCGATTTTTTTCCCCCTATAGAGTTTTACTGCTGATTGAGTGGGAATGTGTTCATGATTTTCTTCCTGATTCGGCAGATATCATCGGTGTGATTTCAAGATCCCACTCGTCATTAAGAAAGGTGAGCCGCCCCCCACCCGCCGTCCCCAGGTTACTGTTACCACGGCGACTTTACCACTTTGAACTGAAAGGCACGAGTATGGTGACAGGGTTGGGCCGCTGAGCTTGTAGGTAGAAGACTACAGGTTCAAACCATGGATAATGGACGTCACTCTGCCAATAATGTGACAATGTGCTTTTCTCACCAATGTGTAATGTTCCCTGGGTTTAAAAAAAAAAAAATAATAATATCCCAAATCATGCCGGTATTTAAACCAGTGCAACAGTAGCAATGAGCATAAATTAAATGCTACAACAGAACTTTGCTTTGGGAAACCTGTAGTATGTGAGGACGTGGGCAATGTACTTCCCCCGGGATGAGACCATCTGCTGACCAGATATAGTATTTATTATGCTTATCATAATTTATGTGCTTTAGCAATACAGTACATAGCGTTTGTCATGCCAAAATCTGATTTGAATTTGTCACGTGTCCAAATAGTGTTTGAGTTCTGCTAGTGACTGTCTCCTTTGTTGAAGTATAGCCATAGATTTTATACATGCAACCAGATGGTCAGCTCCTGTATTCCTTCATCTTCTCTACTACCCAACTGTAGGAGGATCCGGTTGGGAGCAAGAGTTTCTGGTACTACTGTGTAATACAGTTTATGAATAGTCATGAAGAGGCATGCCCAAGGACAGAGCATCCATTGCCATGGTATTGTCCTTAGTCATGCCCCTTCATGAATACTCATAAAATGCATCAAATTGGAACGTTTCAGCTTCAATGTTAGTGACGGAACTTTCAACCTTCAAAATACGGGGTGGATCATCTGGTTGGCCTATGGAATGTATGGTTCAGCTACTGTCCCACCAGTTCAGCTCTCACAATCTCTCCTGTTCATTTGAGTTCAGCTCCTCACCATTTCCTGTTCATTTTTTGCAAGGCGCTGATGTTCAGGGAGGAGACTGTATTCTGACATCCTACAGCAAGGTGAGACCACCCCCGCCCCCCTGTGCTCTCTATAAAAAAATGTATAGAATAATATAATATATAACTTTGGTGTGAAGTCAGGTCCTTCTTTGTTTTTTATGAGCCCGTTTGAGACCTACCATGGTGTTCATTGCATAATGGAGAATGACGGTGGTGCCATTTTGTGACCAAAACCAAGGTGACTTAGGAGGTGGTTCAAGGGACCGTAACAGAACCATGAGTTTTTCCTTTGTGCTCCAGTGGGATCAGATTCAGGAGCTGTTGGGGCACCCCGTGGAAAAGCCGGTTGTACTTCATAGGTGAGGATCTTTCTAGATTTCATGCACTTGTTCCCAGTAGAGTTACGGTCAAATGGGTAAAACCTTATACAATGACCACAAAAAACAAGCGAACGCAGTGATTCCCCTCATCCATGGCAGAGCAGACATCTCTATCAGGGAGTTTCTATACCTTAGGGGGGGATTTCATTGAGGTTTTTAAATTCATAAAGGGGATTAACAAAGTGAACTACCAAAGATTTTTAAAGATAAGTTCGGTTAGCAGAACAAGAGGCCACAGGTGGAAATTGGTTAAAGTCAAATTCTGCACGGATATTAGTTCTGCACGTTTTTCTTTACACAGAGAGTTGAAGGCAGAAACACTTAAGCTATTCAAGTCTAGGCTAGATGTAGTACTAGATGCTCTTTAGACTAGGACATGACGAGCCTAGATGGGCTGAACGGCCCGTTCTCGTCATTATGTATTCTTATGTATACCTCCTAATACGAGACCTCTCAGTGGGTCATTTTGTGGCATGGTTTGCAAGCAGTTTTTATCATTTGTCTGAAAGGTATTCAGCCATTTTTATATATTTTTTTTTTACTCAGGTCATCGTCTGCTAATAACACGAATCCCTTCGGATCGACTTTCTGCTTTGGGCTTCAGAGGATGATTTTCGAGGTAAGGTGCTCAGTTTTGTGACACCATAAGGTTGTGGGTTCAGTCCCTCTTGGGCGTCACAATCAAGGCCATTATATTAGCACATTGGAGCTATGATCTTGTGATGGGCTGGCATCCGGTTCAAAGGTTAAGGACCTGGACCTTTAACCCGAAGGTTGCAGGTTCAAATCCAATTTTGGCCACTGCTGGCGTACCCTCAAGCAAGGCACTTGAGTCACTCAAACCTGAATTACCTCTTGTAAATATCATGCTGCCTATGTGGATAGTATTAAAAGTGTGAGCTACCAGTATGCATATCATCCTTGATAATGCAATCTTATTTTCTATAATATTGTTGAATATGTCATAACTGTGATGCATGTTATGTAATATTGCTGAACGACATGGTGGTGTAGACTGTCGTAATGATAACATAATCAATATGTAATAGATTGTCTAGCCGCGTTGAAGGAGATCTAAACTGTCTCTGTCTGCCGTTCCAGGTGATGCAGAATAACCACATCGCTTCAGTGACCTTGTATGGTGTCCCCAGGCCCAGTGGCCACGCCCAAGCCGAGCCCCCTGCCCATTGAGCCCCGCCTCACTGCCTTCCTTCTGCCTGGCCCCGCCCCGCCCCAACACTACAGAGTTCCAGCAGTACTGTACAGTGCAGCGTGCCTTGATTCAACACCACTATTGCAGCAGGGAATTCTGGGAGTTATTCCGGGTTCTGATTGGCCCCTTTGCGAAGGCCACTGGTTTTAAGGGGCTCATGGGAGCCAGTCTTTAACCCTGTCCCCCGCCCCCTCGCCACAGGCTCTCCCCCCCCCCCCCGTAATCCCTCCTGTGTCTGTCTTCAGTGGCCCTTTCGTCCATTCTCACAAACACGTATGCGTGAAACACACCTGTTTGTATGTGGCTTTTGTTGGTCACAGGATACACTGAAGCACGCTCTCATGCTCGGTCACGCGTGACTGGCTAGGACGTAGAGGGTCCATAATGCATATTTACATTATCGTAAAGACACACGTGTCAGTCCATCCTTCAGAGTGAGCGAAACCCAGGTGGTGCACAGTGCACACACACCGGCATGCTGCACACTGTTCGACTGCGCACGGGGCTTGTCGCTCACGTACTTGCATCAGCAAGCACACACACACACACACACACACACACACACACGTTCACACGGTGACTTACATATACACCACACACACACACACACACGCAGTACATGCACGCATGCATGCAGAAAGTTTTACTCGTTTTTTCTCAAGGAGAGTGGTGAAAGATTAAAAGCACAAGATCGCTGCGCTGGCCTTGTTGATGGTGTGTGGCTCTGTCCCCTCACAAACACACGTATACATAAATCCACATGCATGCATACATACATACACACACTCACACTCAAGACATGCAGACACACGCTACACACACACACGCGCGTACGTACATGCATGTACACACACGCCGGGTCCACAGGGTACAGAGTCACACGCACCATCTCCCATTGTAAGGCTGCGAAGCACTGGCTTATGAACTGTAGCATGAGTATTTTTCTTTTTTTCTTTTTAAAGAAAGATAAAAACATTGATTTTAACATTTGCACTAAAATACACCTTATTTACTTGACAATTGTCTTGCATCCACTGAGGAGTCTGTGTACTGTTCTGTGGGAGAGGAGAGCTGTAACAGTTCTACCATCAAGACACCTCCTGAAACGTGATTTCTCTCTCCCTCCCCCCCCCCCCCACGCCCTCCTCATTGCCACGACCACATCTTCACTCTGTTTCTCCATTTCCTCTTTATTGTTTTGTTCAGTCCTTTCTTTTAATGCCAAAACTTCAGCCAAAGAACCATCATTACCATCACTATCAATCTCATTTCTCCTGACAGCTTCAACGTTCTGTTTTGCATTTGAAATCGTCCACTCGACTGGAGGCACCATTGACATTCCCAGGTTTTTCTGTTGTCTAAATTAGACATCTTTTCTATCATCCCTTACCCCCTCTGCAAGGAATAACCATAATCTTAACTCCATTAATCTCTCTTATACGTTTTAAATGGTATTGTTATGTTCCTTCATGCTTTTAAAGAAAGAATGAACTTTTTCAGATCGGTCGCTTTTTACATTACCGAGACCCTTCTGATCTGGTGCAGGTTGGGTGTTTCTGAGCGTGTACAGATTTTTTGTAAATACGGCGTTGTGTTTTCCTTCCTTCCTTTTTGCCATTTTTAATAAACGGCTGTACGATGTAAAGCCCGTTTCTCATCTGACCTGCAGAATAATGACTCTGGGACTCAGAGCCCCCGCTTGTAGAAGGGGGCTCCGCCCGAACTCCCACTTCCTCAAGGGGTTTCAGTCGTGTGTGAAAACCCCTGGTCCTGAAGGGAGGGCCACGGTACCGCAGGGCTCTCCTGTTGGAGACGAGGGTGGGGACAGTGGGCAGAGCAACCGTCCAGCAGGTTCTCCTGTGCACTACACAACCGCCGGCTTCAGCAGACGGCCGAACGATTCGGCCATGACCACGATTGGTGGAGCAAGGTGGTTGCGAGTGCTGAAGTGGATTAATAGACCCTGCAGACACTGTGGCCCTCCAGAACCAGGGATGAGTTGGCCTGCAGACAGTGTGGCCCTCCAGGGCCAGGGCTCTGTAGCCCTGCCTGTGGTGCAGTACATGGGTGTGGTAGAGGAGACCGGTGGGTTACAGCTGTAGGTCGCCGGGTTGTCTTCCCACTTCTTGTGCCTGGACCTGGCCGGTCAGTTCCAGTCCAGCCTTCATCTTGCTTCGGCTTTGCAGTTTGTGAATAATATGGGCTTACCTGGGCTTTGTTGTTCGCTGTTACATTTTTATTGTTTTATGGATGTAATGGAAGCCTGTGCTGTTTTTCCCTTGTATCAGTTGCTTGCTGCAAGTGTTGTGTTTTAAAAAGAAATGTTTAAAAAAAAAACGCGAAACTTTGTGCCTCTTGATCTCCTGCCAAGCCCGCTTCCTCTCTGAAACTGAAAGCGCATTGTTTGGCGATCAGTACGGACCGGTAACGCGCCAGGCAACTGACTGCCGTAGTTTCACAAACCAAAAATTTGGCAAAATTCAAGGAAATAAAACAGACATAAAAGGTCATCAGTGGGTCACGGAGGGCGACTGTCAGGTTTTTGGTTCAAACCTCTGTTCCATTGTTCTGATACCTCTGATACTAACAGATGGATCTACACACCACGCTAATCCATATTAGGAAATAACATGCTCATTTCTAATAGATTTCATTTCTAATCGAGTTTGGATACAGTCGAGACAAATCGGCAATCAAAAATGAATCCCCTGAAGGTCTCCTTGCAGGAATGAGACCCCGCCCACTGGTTCTTCCTCCATGACTCGATGACCAAGAAATTGCAAGGTCGGTCACCATGGCGCTGACCCGTACTCCGCTAACATCATCCTCATAAAGTGCTGTACATTGCAGCAGCATCGTGGCTAGAACACTGCTTGTTTTGTGGGTGCACGTGGCCCCTTCCCAAAGCAGTCTGTCTGTATTTATAGTAATAAAATGTCTGAATGATCAAATAACTTGTTTAAACATGCAGGTGATTTTTTTTTTTTTTTTTTTTTGAACTAGGAGTAAATGAATGCTTAATTTTGATCAGGTCAGTTTGTGGCTTTTTTTCAATTTCATTTTATTTCTCTGGATTTGACTGTCTTGCATCGGAATGAGCGTTGTCCTCAAGATTGTAATTAGAATTTAAATTGTATAATCCAGAGTTATGTTCTTACTGATGCTATGTATTCTCTCTGTATTGTATGAATTCCCCATCCCCTAACCCCCCTCTCCAAAAAAACCAAGAAAAACAAACGTACAAAAAAAACTAAACGACAAAAAGAAAAAAATTGTGGGTTCAGTACATTTGACCCATTTCAGGAAATGGGCTGATCCTTGATTAAAACTGTCATTCAAATGTAATGGAATGTTGTGTGTTGTATTTTGCATCTTTACTTGTGTGTAACCGGACCATTGAGGCTCTTTCGTGTAAGGAACACGGCCCTACCATTTTCTTTTATGGGGAGGGGGCTAATTCAGCAAGAGGCATATCCTAAAGCAATAAACGCAGCTGGAATGAATCCCAGTAGTCTGTCTTTGGCTGACAGCCTTCTTGCATCATGGCACAAAAGCACAAGGCTGCTGAAAGAACTTCACAACGGCAGTAATGAAAGTGGGATTTGCCTTGTGTGTGCATACCACAAAATATGCCATTTTTATAGAGCACTCATACTTGTTCACATCCCAATAATCCTCTTAGTCTACAAGAGAATATGGTGGTAGTACTAATGGTAATAACAAAATAATAATAATAATAATTTAGATTAAACATAAAGGAAAAACGGATCCATGAAATGTTGAAAAATCCCATTTTCTTTTTCTAAAAGAGTTGTCTAAGAAATGCATGCACACGGTTTCCATCATGAACAATTTCAGTGTTTGCGCTTTCTTCTTTGATTGTTTCCTTGATACTTTAATGGAATCTACCTACAGTAGGTGGTGTAGGAAAGTCAGAGGTACATGTACCTTGTTCAGAACAAAATTCTAACAGCAGATTTTCTTCTAAAGAAAAAGAAAGAAATTAAACGCACACCAGTTTGGTTTGTTCAGGTGAAAATCCAGCAGTCTCATTCCTTGGTGATTGTCTTCTACAGTGTTGCTCATTTTAAAAACTAATCCTTAAGTGTGTGAAGCTAACAGCTGAAATCTGCATAGTGCACACTACATTCACAATTTTAGGAACCTGATGATGTCCATGTCCATGAACACCCAAGAACTCCGGTGCCATGAAAACACTTCCAGGTGGAATGGGATCCCCACTCCCTCCTTCCTTTTAGATGTCTGCAAGACTTGACAGTGGGGCAGATATGTCAAGGGATTGTTGGACAGTTTGTGTGACTGCTCTCACTCAATTCACAGAAGCTTTTAAAATGGCAAATGACAGCTTTTGATCTGTTCCAGTACGAGGGTGGCTCAGAATGTGCAGCCTCGCCCAGGCAGTCTGCCGGACGTAGCTGTTCACATGTTCACATGCTGCTCTGCAGGATGATATTCCCTGATTAGTGCATATAGTCCCCCAGTGTTCCAGTTTCAATGAACACCGCCCCCCCCCCACCCCCACCACACACAGACACACACAAAATTCAGAAATCATTATTGCTGGCAAAAACTATTCCACAGCAGTGAAACTTTAATTTAGGGAAGGGATGCAAGTCAGGTGGTGCTGAATTCAGAAAATAAGGGGAGCAGTTTCTCAGCAGGTTTTCAATCACTTTGTTTTCTCAGCTTCATCCTTTTTTCAGGTTAGGCCTCATGTCGGCAACAACTTCAGTGGTCATGCCGAATGCAAGTAAAGACATCAGCCTTTAATGAAGTGCGCTTACACGGAGGACGCGATAAATAATTCCATATCGGAACCATCACAGAAAGAGCCATCTGGGTGAGACTGCAAACTCGCTAACTGTTAAATTTCACCTCATTAAATGTCCTTCAATTTGGTGAGTCATGGGTAAGGGAGAAAAAACTAACTGTCCGTAACACAAACCGGCCCTTGATCACTTAATGAATCTACCCCACTGTTTCTCTGTCTCCTATGCGCTCAGTGCCTTACAAACACCTCTACTCCATAATCCGCCTCCTGCGGGCCCTCTGGCGTGGCCTCCTCCGTTTTGTCCGAAGTGCCGATCTTCCCCCTCCACTTGAAGGGTGACGAGGTCGGGGTGATCCGGGTGTGGCAGGTCAGCTGGGGGTCGTGCAGCAGGTTCCACATCAGCCAGATCTGGGGCACGGTCAGGCTGTGGACCACCATCAGCTCCCGGTAGAAGCAGGGGTCGAAGACCTGCAGGTTGGGTGCGGCCGAGGGCTTGACTATGCCGAAGGTGCGGAAGCCCTCGTGGCGGGACGGCTCGAGGCCGATCCTCAGCAGGCACATGCCCAGGAAGACATCGTCGATGGGGAAGATCTCCACCTCCTGGCAGGCCCTGTGCAGCCGGCGCGCCGTGAAGCCGGACATGACGAACCCGCCGCCGCCCGCATACGACGGGTAGATGCCCTGGCCGTACACGATCTCCGGGACGAAGTACTTGCTGCTGCGTCTGCGGATGGGCCGGGCGTGAAAGATGATGTCGCCCACAAAGAGGTCCCCGTTGGCGTCCTCGTCGCGCAGCATCTCCAGGATGTTATCGATGTTGACGTAGACGTCGGCGTCACCCTTGAAGATGAACTTGACATCGGGGCAGGTGGTGTTCACCCACTTCAGGAAGTGCGTCTCCTTCAGGGTCAGGTTGAAGAAGGTGTCCTCGAAATCCCACAGGAGGATGTCCCGGAAGGTGCGGCTCTCGTAGGCTAGCAGTCGGTCCCACAATGGGAGCGCACTTCTGTTCTGGGGAACGCCCAGCAGGAAGACAGTCTCCACCTGCACTCCCTCCTGTAACAAACCCTCCCGGCCCCAGGTACGCCGGACCACCTGCCGTTTGTGGAAGTCGGCTGCAACGGACTTTATGGCGATGAGCAGGTATGGAGGCTCCCCGTTTTTCTCGACACACTTCTCCGGCTGATCTATCATCAGTTTGAAGTCCCGGTTGTCTTTGTTCAGCAAGTACTGCTGGAAGTCAAAGGGTGGGCGGGTCACCATGGGAGCAGGTGGGGCCTTCCCCTTCCCCTTGAGCTGGGGCTGTGGTTTGCGCTGGGGTTGGGGCTTAGACTGAGGTTTGGGCTGAGGTTTAGGCTGGGGCCGAGGCTGTGGTTTAAGCTGGGGCTTAGGCTGAGGTTTAACCTGGGGTTTAGGCTGGGGTTTGCGCAGGGATCGGACCTGGGAATTGGACTGGAAATGGAACTGGAAAAGGGCCTGGCTAGTGGGCCGCTCTGGGAGCTGGGTAGGGGCCGCTGGCCTCACCTCCTGGCTCCCCGTCACCGCCCCCAGGAGAGCCCGTGAGCTGGTAGCCCTCTCCTCGAGCCGCCAGGTGTCCCAGCCGGGCGTGAGGGCATGGTGGGCATACAGGAGCAGGCAGAGTCCAGCCAGCAGGAGGAAGGTGCACAGAAGGTCCCCCTTGGGGTGAAACCTCCTCATGGTGTCCGGGTGAATCTGTTTCCCTCTTAAGTCTCCCCTGTTTTGTATGTGTACTATTCTTTTCCCATGCAAGGTTTAATCTCTTCTCTCCGGGGAACTGAGTCGGTTACATCCCCTACATTCAGTGATCCCCATGTCTCTCCTCGCCCGGCCCAACGAGAGAAGAAGGCCGTCTTCCCATTTGCCTGTGCAGGGTCGTGGGCTGATGGGATACAGGGAACAGGGCCTCCCCCACCGGCCCTTAGTGCATGCTGTCAGTCCTCCCTCCGGTGCGCGGCTGGCAGCCTGGGGTTGGCCTGCAAACAAACGCATGTGAGTTACAGCTCGGTAAGGAGGAGAGGTCACTGTTCAGCACCACCACACAAGTCTCAGAAGAACCAAACAGATGGAGGCCAGGGGCTCTCCTCATTATTCACTCTCCTCGTACAGAGATAAGGTGGCCCTTATCTGATGGAAGTTGGACGAGCCGAGAAAGGAAAAAAGGAAAAAGTAACAGGGAAAAAAAGAAAACGGGACATTTTTTACATAGCTTCACAGTTGGAAAGAAAAACACTGAGACACATTTCAGACTGGGAACGTTATGAGAATCTCTCTCTCTCTCCCTCTTTCTCCCTATCCCTTGTGCATGCTAATTCATTTGATATTCAAATATTCCATGACCCCCACAATCGAGTATTCAGACATTCAAACCCCAAATAGCTTTTATTATTTTTATTTTGTTATTTTATTTAACCTTTATTTAACCAGGAAAAAAGCTTTTATTTACCCCAAAGTACTGTATGAATTTACAATTCTTTCTCTGTAAATAATGACTATAAGACTGCAGATCAGCATTCACTCAGTGAACTTCGGGGCATTCATAATATCAATTAATTAGGTGTGAAATCAGGTTTGCATTGTTGAAAACCGTGAAAACGGTGCAGCATTGTTCTTCTTTTGGTTAATTAACAATTACTCAAATACTGATCCAAGTAAACAGTGATCCACTAATTCACTCTGAACTTCAGCCAAGAAAAGAAATATGATAAATCAATTGTCTTAATTTATACAAGTTTCTTAGTCTCTCCTTTATGAATATCAATTCATAAAGAGCGGCATTGCACTTTGTTAATTAGCAAGCATTAAAATGCTGATTCAAGGAGCCTAATAGGTGATCTCATTGTGATATAAAAATAATCAAATATTCAGTCTCATCCCTAGTGGATACCACTGTCCTTTTCCTGTTTTCAGTCAGCTACATATGCAGAATTTGACCAGATAATAAGGAGCAGTGGTGCATAATATGTAGTAAATAAAAATTGAGATTGAGAGAGTACACAGCTCTGCCTTTGGTCTAATTTGGATAGCAGTGTGTGGTAGTGACCATAGGGGTTGCAAGATCAAAACCTGGATGCGGACACCCATTTTGTACAACTGAACAAGAAACATCACCGGAAATTAGTTCTATAGGGAGTCAAGCTGAACTCAAGGGTTAATAAATAAAAATATATACACGTATACTTTTTTGCCCACGACTGTTTATTATTTTAACAATTGAGCTCTCTTTTGCTTTATGCCCGAGTCTTGCTGCAATTATACACGCAGTTATAAACAAGACAGGACTGGGACGTGGCTTATACTCAAATCCGAGAGGAGCGAGAGTTGGAAGTTTCCAGCATTGCACGATTAGTGTAATTATACTTCTTTGCCAGCTACAGTACGTTCACATCCTTTTTTCTGCATTTATTGCATATCGAAAATCACTATTAGTAAATAAGACTTCCTGTCAAACATTCTGGTGCTGCAGGCAACTCAACTGAAAAAAGCCAGAGGCTCCATTGAAAGTGAACGGGGAATTTTTCAGTCAGTCACTATCTGAGCAAATGTTTTTTTAATAAAAAACAAAAAAAACAATGGTTAAGCTCCAGAAAAACAGTAATTGAGCCAAGTTAGCTTGCCAACTATCTAGCTAAATAAACTGAAAGCCTTCCTTAAGCTATCTGGATGGCTACAGCAGTGTTCTGTGCCATTTACGTTTGCATTACTTAATTTAGGACACTGTGACAATAAGGCTAGATGAACACCAGTATAGATACAGAAACACAAACAAAACAAAGTGACATTGTAGAAATCAATGCTGTGATTGAATTTCAGCAAATCTTAGATCATTTGTATTATTGGTAGTAAGGCATTGAAAGCATAGGAACATTAATTCGATTTCAAAAAATTTGATTACATTTCTAGTCACTAAAGTTGATTTTACCATATCTGTGGATAATCTCCAGAAAATGCCACCATTCAGCTGCCTAGCTAAACAAACTCCAAGGTGACAGTTCATTTAGATGGCTGACCAGGGAGCAGGCTTGCTTGCTACGTTCATCATCCAGATGTCTAGCTAGCTAGATCTGGTTTCATTACACAGACCCCTGCCTGTGGCAAGCTAGCTACCCACCTAGCAAACCAGTTATCAAACTGAATTGTTGGTTGATCATGTTGCATTCAAATACTCTTTATTTTAAACATTTTACTAAATTTCCTTATTCATTTTGAATAGTCTTTTTGCTTTTTGTTGTACGCCGCTCTGGATAAGAGCGTCTGCCAAATGCCTGTAATGTAATGTAATGTAATGCTTATTGAAGTCAAGGTACCTCTAGCACCTGAATTTATGACATAATCAGGAAGCCTTGATTACAAATAAAGTGATATTCATTCAAAGAATAGGTTTTGGACATTTTACAGATGGCCAATGTGCTGCAATCTTCCAGCTAGCTACAGTAGGCTCACTTTCTTCTTTTCTCACTTTTAGTAGTAGCCATATCACAATCCCACTTTGCTTGTACTTGGGAATGTACAGCTGCAGTAAGACATTGGATTAACAATTCAGCAAATGAAAGCGAACCCAAAATGTAATCTTGGGTAATATTCTTTATTTATTTTTTTACTTCAGATTTAATTGCACCACATAAATATGTAGGCTAGATCACATTTCTATAGCACAAAGTTTCATTCACTACAGTGATGCACCAAAAGAGTCTCCAAATCAGCACTTCCAGTGACATACTTTGGTTCTGGATTTGGCGCATTAAAAATATACCAATTATTCTTCAGGTAAGCAACATTATTTTTTTCTACAATTTAAAAGATATCTTGAGTCACCACTGTGCCACCCGCACACACATAAGATTAACTGCAGCTGAGGTACGTGTGCTCTTCTGAGCACCAGACCATGAGTCGATGGCTACTTTCCACACTTAAAGCTCACACGATTCTATAGGCGAGCGAGTACCAATCGGAGAAGGGGCGTATCTCCCATAGAGGACAACTGGTAGTCTGTAAGCACCTGGGAGGAACACATGCAGCAGGCTCAGGAGAAACCTCTGCTGGTATAAACACACGCTATCCCTGGCAGGACAAGCCAATATTGTCTTGCAGATGTGGACAAAGCACAGGCTAGGGCCCGGTCTGCACTTGTGGCTAGCAACCTCTACCCACTGAGCCACTCAGGGGCCCCATTTCTTTATTTTTCTGGGGAATTCCCCTTTTGAGTACCTATCCAGGCATGTAAATGAGCAACTGCTATTCAAATAAACTGCTAGGTACTGTAATGCGTATGACACCCTGAATGTCTGCTTACTAATAATATAATTATTGAATAATACTGGTATCGAGTTCTGGTTACAAAATGTCATCTGAAGTAACATTATCCTTCCTGAACACACTGTACCTTATTGAACAGTAGGAAGGGAGACATGAAAGGACCTGCAAGAGCACCTCACCTGTCACAGGTGAGTGTTGCGTGCTGGAACATGGCCATTCTTATTCTCTGTGTATTCAGGGTGAAGGGACAAAAGGTAATGTTTCCCCAATGCCACACAAATCTTGATGACAATTGATCGCATTCTCATCCTGTAATGCTGGTGGCAAATCAAAACATCCCAAATCTAAGTCTTCTGTTCCAAGCGTCTGCCACTCTGGTCTCAGCCAAAGGACAAAGGACATATATAGATATATATATATATATATATATATATATATATATATATGGTATTACATAATGTTAAATAAATCCCACCCATGGGTTGAAGAACATTTTGTTCAGTAATTGCAGTGTTATGTAACTGTATGATTTCTAAAACAAAATCGTGAACTTCATATACTCTTACTATAGTATATCCTTCTCCTGTGTAAACTTTCTATTTCCGAGTTCTTTGACCGTACAACTTGCAACACTTGAAGTTGGGAAATACGTAGTTTTTTGCTAAATTCCACCCCAAAATATCGAAACAAATTACAGTTTTTCCCACATTGGCATTACGGAGAACAGTCGAGTTGGGAAGCAGGCTGGCTCAAATTTCACAGCGGGGGCTGGACGGGATAGCTGCAGCCAAACAGCCTGCATTTTTGTCAAATAAGACCAAAGTTACATTTAAACTTAAATGCGAACGTTACACGCTATGAGCCAACGGTTAATCTAAATCCAATCGTTCCAATATGTTTGATGTGGCAGAAAGTATTTAATAACGATTAAACTAAACGCCAGTCAAATTACTGTGCGGGGACTGCCAGACCAGAGCGCCTGGTTCTGGCAACAAATATTGAACCACTGCAATGTCTTGCGCGCAGCTGCTTAAAACCACATATATAGTACGTTGTGAGTTCACAATTATATTAACCATCGTCGCCCTTCCTAACCTGAATGCACGCATTGTATACGTGCTGTGAATCGTAGCCACCCTTCGCACTTACCACGCTGAAAACGGCGACTCAACAACGCAACTGCAGGACTCTGTTGCCAAACGCCAACATCTGGTTTCTATATTAAATTTCACGTTCACAGAAGACAAGCGGAGATTCCCAAATAACGACGCTCAGGGATTATTTTCCAGAAGTAAAATAACAAAGACGTATGAACATATATCTGGCATTTTTGCGATAGCTTCTCCTTTTCGTATGCTTTAAGGAAGAGGAAAAACGTGCAAGCCTGGCAGCGCTTACCTTTTATAAGATGTGCTTTTTCCACTGTTCACGTGATACTCCGGGGAGTTCAGTCCAGCCGCGAGCCAGATGCCAGCGAAGCAACTGGAGACGCTCGTGCGCCTGGAGGAGCGGCACCGAGAAACTGAATATTGATGAGCTCCAAGTATGGTTTCCAGCTGCAGAACTTTTGTACTTTCAAAGCTATGATTGATGTCCTGGCAGTACTGTACCATATGTTCCCTGTTCCCTCGCAACTGCATCCCTCTTAGAGCCATTTAAAGTTGGCCTCATCCTGGAAAAATGCCTTTGACCATACAGTACTTCCCGACTCACGGTCTTACGTTAAACAACTCATTCATTCGAACAGAAAAACAAACAAACAAAAAAATAACAGACCCGAAGTATACACGTCATCATTTTAATTCAACTTTAAATTAATATTTACACGGGACACAATGTAAAGTCCACTGCTTCTTTGCAAGTTCACTGTTCACTGTTCAGAAAAATCACTGTACTACAGCTATTACACTCCAGGGTTTTTAAGTAAACATTGAAAATATTTTCTTTGGCTACAAAAACACATTTGCCATCTTTGACAGATATTTTTTCTCAGTCACACCTCTATATGTCACTTGAGTCACAATGACCCTTTTGGGGGAGGGGGGGGGGGGCGGGGCAGGGTGGTCCATTAAAGGCTAGTGTCATCAGAAGGCGTTCACATTTGTGAGGCGAGTGCCACAGATAGATCTCTCCTGCCTGAAGGAATGTTTGTCTTTTTTCACAACCTCCAGCCCCAGTACTCCCCCCTCCCCCTCCCCCAGGCTTGTTCTTGTCTCAGGGTCGGGGTAGCCTCTGTCCTGCCCCTTCTGGATTTTTGGCCGCTCAGTGGGGGGTCTTCCTCAGGAGGATGCTGTCCCCGCCCTCATGACCTTGAAGAGGGCGTTGACATTGTTGCTTTTGATGGCGTCTCGGCACGCTGTGATCACTTGATTCTTCGGCTTTCCCACTGAGAAACAGAGAAAAGGTGAGTGAGTGATGAGTGAGCTTCATCACCTGTGACCTTTAGAAGACGTACATACAAAATACACGTATTCACGCACCACAGATACAAACATACATGTTTTATCACGTATTTTATATGTACGTCTTCGCTACAGATACTCATCAAACGCACATGATAAAAAACAGACACACACGCTACAGATACAAACGCACATGTGCACACACACGCTCCAGATAAAAACACACACACGTACACGCAACAGATACAAACGTATGCACACACATACACGTACACATCACAAATACCAGTGCGTACATGTATACGCACACACCAACAAATACATGTACACACAGACCACAAATAGCAATGCATGAACACACCGTACGTGTACACACATATGTCACTTTGTTAAGCTGTGACACTATAACAACACCCTAACAGGGGAATGTCAAAGAGAATGTTAGTATTTCCCTAAAAAGGAAGCACACACTCAGGCTGAGCACATCCTGGGGAAAGCACCAAACTGTAGTAACAACAGCAGAAAAATCTGTATGTAGAAAGGTCCTTTCGATCTCTGCAGGTTCACAGGCACATAGTCGCGGTCTGGCACTGGGGGCACAGCCAAGGTTCGAGCGCAGCACTCCCAGCTCCCTTACCTCGCAGCCTCCCTGCTCTCTGGATGGCCTGGTTGACAGACTTGAGGCAGGTGAGCAGGGCGTTGTGATTGTTGGAGCGGATCTTATATTCGTTCACCAGGTCCCTGTTGAGGTCGTACAGGTCGATGTAGCGTTTCTTCATGGTCGTCCTTGTTGGGCCAGAGACACGGGAGGGAAAGACATGTTATTTATCATATGATTAAAGCGCTTCAGATTCCCTAATGAAGAAGTGGTATATTAAATGAATGCTCATTATTGCACATGCTCAGAACTGAGTGTATGAGCTTACCCAGAATATGCGAGTACCATGAGTGAGTCAAGTCAATGAGATTCAATTGGGACCAGCTACATACTATGGAATAAAATGCAATGTGGACTTATGCAATATGCATACATAGGAAATATCTACATTCTCGGATGTGGTAAAAAAGGATAAGCTGATGTATAGAAATGTATAGTTTTCACTCATTATAAAACACCTTTAACACTACAGCAAGCATGTTTTGAAGCGCTCATTAAATGCAATTTACATTTTTCAGAGAAAGTATTGAGCAAATTTTCCACACATTTTTCCCAGAAGTGAAAACCTTTATACTGTGAAAATGTTTTTTCAACTGTAAAACAGTGTGGACAAGATACTGTAAACGTGATTGTCCTACATTTAGCTTTGGGAATAAACCTTCAATTCTACTTTAAATGTATAACATGCACATTTTTTAAATAACCCAATAAAAAGGAAACACATGGCAAACAAATAACATGGAAAAAAATGTATACTAATATTATTTTCATACATATTTTATAATGGATGTATTTACATAGATTTGTAATCCCATCTTTTAAGATTGGAATTCCCAAATGTCATGACCTTAGGGACGGGGAGGTCAAAGGGTCAAAGGGTCAGGGGTCACTCACATGTCACCCATTAGTCGTGCATCCTCTGCTTGCACCAGCATGTTGCGGATGTGGTTAGAGTGGTCAGCCATAGCTGCGGTCAGCTTCTGATGGACGGAGTGGTAGTCGTCCACCTAGCAACGCACGGTCAGATTTACTACCATAGCTAATTCACAGATGGGGATTTGCTGCGGTGTACGATCACACAGACGCAGGTATTTAGTGCGCTAACGTACAAGGGAAGGGTTAGATTTAGTGCATTAACACTCTGTGGACAGGATTAAATTTAGTGTAACTACACACAAAGGAGTTTGGTTGTAGCATAGTGAAAGGGGATATATTTTCAAGAAATGTATGTACAAGAGAATAAATTACCAAAGAAAACATTCCATGGGAGCCATCTTTTATTTGACCTTGGCAGTACAGTGAGACTGCGTGACAGAATCTACTATGTCATACAGGTCCCTAACCTCCCACTACATTCGCGAGAACGTGTTGCTTCCGAATTTCACTGCAAGTCAAGCCACTCAGTCCCCCGAGCCTGGTTTTCACTCAACTCAAACAAAAGCATCTGAACAATTGAAGGACGTCAGTTTTTTAAATTTTTCTTCCATTTCTAGTCATGTCTTTGGGCCAACCCGCAAAAAGAGAGGGTACAGGTGCATGTCCATCAGAACTCACCTCGGTCAGAGTCGCCCGCACCTCCTCGAAGTAAGCCGGGAAGTCTGCCTCCACCTGCAGGTCATCGATGGCCAGGAAGGAGGCCAGAGAGTGGACCAGCTCCCCCGCAAGGTCGATGTCATCCGTCTTTAATGTGATCTGATTGGAGGTGTGGGGGGGAAGGGCGTTAGCAGGGATGAATTTATTTGCACTGTAATGCCTTTCATTCCTTTCAAGGAAGGTGGTGGGGGGGGGTTCCTTTCCTCACCCATCAATCACTCACTGATGTGTAGCACCCACCTTATGATTTTGAACCACAATGCTCACCACACACAAGCTAATTGTATTTACTCATCAAAGCAGTTTATTTGATAGGGACAGTACACATGAATCAACATTTAGGTTTACACGTTAATGTGCCAGAGTTAGCCATGTGGCTAATTTGCATTTGTAGTCCTTCAGGTGAGAAGTGGCTCCACTGTTGCCTTGCCAATGGATTCCATGGATGTCATAGTCATAGAATAGAGAGGGCTATCATGCAGTATTCTTGGCACCCCCTCAGATCCACTCAGTGGTCATGGACTACAATAGCTCATTCAGTGGACTTTGCTACATGCTGCTACACAGAGGTTCAGGAGATAATTTGCACACTCAATAGCTCCGCTGCACTTTGAAGCACTCGCACACTGTGTTCTGTTTTTTATTTTCTATTACTATTAGTATTACATTGCTCTGTACCGTGTCATATACTGTATTTACCATTATTTTATTGCCTGTTTGTGATTGTGCTTTGAACTATATAGTTCCTCTTGGAGGTTAATAAAGAAGTCAGCCACGGTCACAGCAGCTATCATAACTGTAACGTGGAAGATTGAGGTATACCAGAGGTCATATTCATGCAACTTGTCAGTGCTAAACCCCAAGTGTGTACAATTCTAAGAATAAGTGTAACGCCTTTCAGATCTCATACAATTGTTCATTAAAAGTATTCCCAACGGCTTGAGAGCATATCCAGAGAGCTCAGAGTTTGAAGAGAATTGCTGCTGCAGGTCATATAGCCTCACAACAATCTCACAATTTTCGACCAAATTAAAAGTGGGGGTAACAGCCAGACTTTGAGAACCATAGCTAAATATGTTTACTGCGGACATTCTGTTTTTTATCAGATAGTTTATACACAGTTATACGGTTCATTGTAGAGAGCGCTTAGATTACGCAATTTCCTTCGCTTAATGACAACCTACGTTCATTTGTATATGCGTGCGTGCGTGTATTTATTTCCGTGGATCCATGTGGTTAGTGTACAGGGCCGCAGGGGCAGTATTTGAAATGTACAGACAGGGATGATCTCATCACGCTGTCCCTGTAGCTCACTGAGCAAAGCTTTCCATTACGGGAGATTGACGGTGAAAAGAAACATCTGAGTGACTATTTGGAAGGAAATGTCAATGTGTGCGCCGATGGACATCACGTGCTGTTTCTCGCAATGAAGTTACGGCACACTCCATCATTTTTTAGGTGAGAATGAAGGTCAACCCATTCTCAAAGAATTCCAATGAGAATTTCATTTAATACAGCATTTTAATCAGTTCTATTTCTTTGACTTCAATTTCTCAGGGGCTGTACATTAACATAGAAGAACTGAAAACCTCAGGATAACCCCTGTAAACCAATTTATAATTATGCATCAAATGTTATGTGGTGAAATCTGGTACAGTTCTTGTGTTGTGGAGTCTGCTTATGTGTCCCACCTGGTGTTAGATCAGTTCACTGACAGTCTGACAGACCGACAGACAGGTCACAGTTTATTTTCCATGGACTGCACAAAAAACACAACCTCCCACCCACACACAGAGCTCACAGCACACACACTTACTCTCTCTCTCTCACACTCACACACACACACATACAGCTCACATGCACAGAACACACACACACACACACACACACACACACACACACACACACACACAGACAGAGCTCTCTGTAAACACACACAAGCATGCACACCGCCTGTACCTCCCCATTGGACTGCATGCTGATGCTCAGTAGCCCCCCCTGGCGCAGCGAGGTGAAACACACGTCCGGAGTGTCCGTCCCCTCAGGTAAGAGGAAGTTCTGATTCAGCCACATGACCACCTGGGAGCACAGAGACATGCAGGTGCAACAGAACAGCGTTACACACATCCTGATATTCCATTATTAGTCCAAACATTCAAGGCGACACTGTCATGTAATATTCCTGTAATATTCCTATAATATATAGGACCTCTATTCTCGATGCGGTCAGAATCAGAGAATCTACTGTATTAGCAATGTGTATTTAATATTTCATATTGAATATCAATTCCAGAATATTTAGAATTCTCCAACAGCATGTATAAAAACAGTTATTTGTAGTGTCTGTGTGTGTGCGGGTGTGTGTGTGTGTTTGTGAGGCTGCGTGTGAGTGCGCGTGTGCATGTGTGAATGTGAGGCTGCGTGTGAGTGAGGGTGAGACTGCACGTGAGCATGTGTGTGGGAGGGGCGGTGAGTGTGCATCCTCACTCTCTGTGGCCGGTCGTTGATGTTGAAGGTGACTCTTCCTGTGGGCGGGGCAGCAGAGGGGTCAACGTTCAGGTCGTACATGGAGAAGCGGGGCAGTTGGCGGGTTATCTCAAACACATGGAACTGCGAGCTGGGAGGAAGAGGAGCAACGGAGGGGCACAGTCATTACTGTACTGTCTCTTCATAATAAAAAACATGCTTGACTGCCTTGTGACTTGGCCGTGACAAACCATCGCTAATAATCCCTATTAATAAAGTGTCATTGCGAGAAAGTTCACTTCCCCTCTCTTTGAACTATGGAATCTCCTTGTACACGCACCCCCTCTATCCTCCCTTTCTCTCTACATGTACATTTACATCTACATTTAGGTTTTTGCAGATGTTCTTATCCAGAGCGACTTACAGAAGTGCATACAAAGATAAGGCAGCAGGAAGCAACAATTCTGAGAATTTGAGGATATAGTGTTCAATCGCTTGGGACATTTGTTCCACGAACGTCATGTCGGCTTCCCTCCCCCCTCCCTGGGGCGGACAGCCAATTGGCACTCCTGGCCAGAGCAGACCACACCAGACCAGCCAAAGTGTGGTGCATTAGACCGTTGCGCTAAAGGGCGGATTTGAATATTGTACAGCAAGAATCGACAGTTCCGTATCGCTGCTGCTATGTTAGCAGTGAAGGACAGCTTGTCATCAAGCACCACACCCAGGTTCTTGGCAGTCTGGGATGCGGAAACCATTATCGTTAGTAATGGAGAGGTCCATTAGGGGGGGAACACTTAGCTGGTAGATAGAGCAGCTCGGTTTTGGGGAGATTGAGTTTGAGATGCCGACTGATCATCCAGCTTGATATGCAAGCTCTGCTGCGTGAAGCAACCTACTCATCAGTGGGTGAAAAGGAGAGGAAGAGTGTCATCAGCATAGCTGTGATAGCAGAAGCCATGTGAGGATATTATTGAGCCAAGAGATTTTGTGTACAGCGAGAGTGTGAATGTGTGTGTGTATGGTGTGTCTGTGTGTATGGTGTGCGTGTGTGTGTGTCTGTGAATGTGCGTGTGTGAGTGTGTGTGTATGTTTATGGTGAGTGTGTGTGTGTGTGTGTGTGCATGGTGTGTGTGTGTGTGTGTGTGTGTGTGTGTGTGTGTGAGAAACCAGGTAGGTTGGCAGCAGAAGCCGTGAGGCTAGGACAGGAGAGTGAGCCGGCATGGAGTTATGTATATCAGCAATCTTGGATTCAAAATGCGACGCAAAGTCTTCAGCTGTGAGAGAGGAGGAAGGGGGAGGGGGAGGAGGGTTTAGCAAGGAGCAGAAGGTAGCAAATAGTTTATGTGGGTGGTTTGAAGCAGACAAGACTGCAGAGGGAAAGGCGGAGAGAAGACACTAGTAACCAGCCGGATCAGACGGCAGGTTTGATTTTTCCCCATCTTCTGTCTGCTTCTTTCTCTATTTCCCCGCTCTCCTCCTTTATACCTGCCTGTATCTTACTTTTTCTCCCTGCTATCTCTCTTTTCTCCCTCTTTTCCTTTATTCAGGGCCTGAGCACGGCCTCCTCTCTTGACACCCTGATTATTCCTCCCGTTTGTCTGTAGGGGGCGACATGGAGCCGGTCACCGTACCTGCTCTTCCCACCAACGAAGGCTTTGATGTGCAGGTCGACGGGGATGTCCTTGGGAGGGATTATGGGAACGCGCACGCAGCCGGACAGGTTCTGGGCACTGGGGTGGACCACGTGGCTCTCGCCCTCAAAGATCCCTTCAGCGAAAATCAGCACCGCCCGGATGATGGTCTCTGGGTGGGTGGGACAGTCGGGGACAGTCAGGGAGAGCGCCGCCTCTGAATGTCACACAGTTTGGGGCCCTCTGCTGCTGCTACCTGCACAGAGCTGATGCTATTTTCATGTTGACATTGCAGGGTCTGAAGGGGGCATGTTACCGTTGGGGGTAGAGATGTTGAGCTCGATGTGGGCCTTCTGGCTCTCTGTGGAGGCTTTGACGGAGAGGGCGGTCTGGAGCTGGGTGTTGGCGGGGATGACCCCCATCTGCATGTCCCCTTCTGTGACTGGAGCTCCAGCTGTGGCCTGAGGGACAGGAAAGAGTCCAACACGTGTTTGTGTGTGTATGTGTATGTGGGTGTGTGTTTGCAGTTATGAGCATGGTCTGTGTGTGTATATGTTTGTGTGCACGTGTGTGTGTTTGGTGTGTAAATGGCAGGGGTTGGGAGTAAGGAGGGCTATATCTATTTCATACCTTCATAACTTCTGATTTTAATTATTTAATAAGCCCATTCACTGAAGTGATCTGACATTTTAGCAAAATCCCTTGATAAGCTCATGAATGACAGGTGAAGATCTGTTCTTGGGGCCCTATGTGAAACATTTTACTGTGGTCTGTGTGAACCAGTGTTGCTGTATACAGCTAATTAGATCATTGAGCCAGGTTCATTTGACGAAACATAAACCAGCATACACATCCAAGACTGAAGTTTCCCACCCTTGGTATATGGTGTGTGTACATGCGTGTGCGTGTGAATGAGTGTGTGTGTGCCTGTATGTGTGTGTGTGTGTGTGTGTGTGAGAGAGTGTGAATGTGAATGTGTGCGTGTGAATGAGTGTGTGTGTGCCTGTATGTGTGTGTGTGTGTGTGTGTGTGTGTGTGTGTGTGAGAGAGTGTGAGTGTGAATGTGAATGTGTGTGTGGTGTGTGTATATATGTGTGTGTGTGTGTGTGTGTGGTGAGTGTGTGTGTGTATGGTGAGTGTGTGTGTGTGTTTGAGTGTGTGTGTGCGTGCGTGTATGATGTGTGTGTGGTGTGTGTATATATGTGTGTGTGTGTATGGTGAGTGTGAGTGTGAGTGTGTGTGTGTGCGTGCGTGCGTGTATGATGTGTGTGTGGTGTGTGTATATATGTGTGTGTGTGTGTGGTTATGGTGAGTGTGTGTGTGCGTGCGTGTATGACGTGTCTGTGGTGTGTGTATATATGTGTGTGTGTATGGTGAGTGTGAGTGTGTTCGTGTATGTGTATACAGTGTGTGTGGTGTGTGTATGGTGAGTATGTGTGTGTGTGGTGTGTGTATACATGTGTGTGAGTGTGTGTATACATGTGTGTAAGTGTGTGTATATGGTGTATACCTTGGCGTTCTCCTCATAGTTGCGCAGTTCCAGCAGCAGGTTCTGCCTGCGTTGGCTCAGCTCTCTGATGAGGTCCTGCTCCACACTGGTGTCCATCAGGTTCCCCTTCATCTCCTTACTGGCTGGGAGGTACCCCCGCACTGAGAGACAACACCCCCATTACACACTAACACAACACATCTACCCTGCACTGAGAGACAACACCACCATTACACACTAATACAGCACATCTACCCTGCACTGAGAGACAACACCACCATTACACACTAATACAGCACATCTACCCTGCACTGACAGACAACACCCCCATTAATACAGCACATCTACCCTGCACTGACAGACAACACCCCCATTGCACACTAATACAGCACATCTACCCTGCACTGACAGACAACACCCCCATTGCACACGAATACAACACATCTACCCTGCACTGACAGACAACACCCCCATTACACACACTCTATGAGGTGCAGATGAGCTGCTGCTTGTGAGATCCTTGGCAGGTGAGGTTGTGTGCGCAGTACAGCAGGTGAGGACAGATAAGAGGTACCCGGCTCTCACCTTCTCCCTCCACCGATGTGCAAATAAGCTGAACCTGGCCGTCCATGCGGTAGTCCGCCTCCACCACCCCGGCCACCGACGACGAAAAGTTGTCCTTGAAGATGACCTCGCCAGTACGGTTGCTGCGGGCGTCGATCTGAACAGTAGAGGAGGTCGGTGATACCATGACAACAGCTACCAAGTCCTCAATACAGCCTTTTGTGGAGATACAGAACCGGGGACCCTAGCAATGTTCAAAATTGTAATTTAAAGTTTAGACTTTTAGTATCAGGCAGCACTCTATGCATACATCTTGTGAATCATTGTACTACAGTACCATATTAGTGGATTTTCCCAATGGCAAGGATCTCTTTTATTTACAAAGAGCAAACCAAAATCCAGCTTTGCCTCCTAAAATAACACAGGAAAAGAGAGAATAATGGGTACTGGACCCAGTAATGCCACAACAAGGCACTGTGAGTATGATCCTCATTGCTCTGGTGCATGTCTCTAAAGTCATTTCTGTGGGAGAGAAGAGCTCAGGGCCAATAGCAGGGCAGAATAAATGTCTACTCTCCAGTGTAGTACCTTCCCGTTGGACCAGCCGGTGATGAGCTCCACGACACCGTCTGCATTCAGGTCGAAAGCATGGATGCTCATCGCGTGGTTCTTCGACTGCAGGAGTGTGACAGATGTCCCACATTAGTAGTACACCCAGTTTGCCACAATTCCCAAATACAACACAGCCAGCGATCCCCCTGTGAGCCCCAGGCAGGGTCACAAATGCACCACACCATCAAAGCGTCAGGTAACACATCACAGCTAGGCTGCAGACCACAGTCTAAACTCCTCACGTCATAGATTGTATGCCCCTCCTTTAACCTTCTGTTCTTAAACAAACACAGTGTAGACCTAGAATGACATCTTGAAACATAACACTCTGCTCTACTCCACTTACTTAGGAGATGAGTCCTAATTAAGGAGGACTCTTTCTAAAAAATATATATATATTTTGTTTCTGATTTGATCCTATTTTAACCAATCCCCCCCTCGTAATGTGAGTTCGCTGCCGTAGCCCTGCGACCGTTAGTGACGAAGGCGAAGTATCGTCTCCTCCGAGACGGCACTCGCCAGGCCGTCGACCGTAACCCGGTACTACAGAGCCACTCTTTGTGCGCAGCGAACGTCCTGTCGGCTTCCCTCCCCTCTCCCTGGGTCGGACAGCCAATCGCCGCCCCCGGTGGCACCCCCCGCCAGAGCCGACTCTGGCGCAGCTGGTGGGATCAAACCTGGGTCGCAATGGCCAGCATCGAACGTTATAACCACTGGACCACGCGGGAGGCATTAAGGAGGACTCTTAATGAAGAAAAATCTGATTGACTGATAGAAAGCTGATGCATGAACAATAGCAGTGATAAGGACCTATATACTATCTTACGAATGTAGCAGAACTCCACCTGTACACTGCAGTACCTTGATCCGCCAGTAGCGGGCAGTCCGGTCATACACTCCCACTGTGCCATTGGCCAAAGCGTACCCAAATCTACTGCCGTGCATGTGGCAGAGAGAGGTCACCGTCTGAGAAACAGAGAGAAGCAGTCAACACAATGCATAACATTCTCTCAATGTTCTTTGGTGGGATGAAAAAAGACAGCTAAGATTTGGAAGCAGGGAGAGCAGAGTACCTCATTCTCAGCCATCTCAGACACAAGCTCGTCCTCTTTGAAAACGCGGATGTCAAAGTCCTCCGATCCAACGAGAAGCTGCAAGTACAAGTCCACTCATATAAGATCTGAATTATTGCCCTCGTTATTTTGTGGTTCTATCTATATATATATATATATATATATGTGTGTGTGTGTGTGTGTGTGTGTGTGTGTGTGTGTGTGTGTGCATTTGCACAGATCTTATATGACAAACCTCGTTTTTCCCATCGCCGGTGAAGTCACAGAGCACCAAAGACCGCACGTTGTCACCAGTAACCTTTCAAAACAAGCACAAAAACATATACACACAAATATTCCGCATTGTTACGCTAAAATGTCACAGCAGTGTTGTGAAACATTGCATGTAAGGTGAAATGGCATTTGCAAGAGGCGACGCCCAGAATGTCCCTATCCTTACCGTCCAGAACTTGTCATTTCCCTCATAGTCGAACCCCTGGAGGGCACAGTTTCCCCCAATGATGGCAAGAGGGGAGGGGATATCTCCCAGCTTACCCAACACAATGGCATTGGCCCCATCCGTCACCTGCAACAGGCCAGGAGACACACCTGTGTTTATACTTCACAATACTGGACTTTCTTCACATATCCATCCAAATATTTAAAGTCTGCTGGTCTTTGTTTTCACCTTAAAATCAGCAACAAATTAAGAGAAGAAGAAGCAAGAAACCAGGTCATCTGCTTTAATTGATCAATTAGGTGTGGAGTATGAAAAGCAGCAAGCCACAACAACAACAGAACTACAAACAGAATTACAGTAAGTATTTGTTGAGCTATCAACAGTTGACTTTAATTTCATTTATTTTATTTATTTAAAATTCTCTGGCCCCCTCCGAGCCATTTCCACCCCCGTAGACAGTTCTAAGATCACTTTGCCCTCCAATCCTAAAACCACTTATTTAATCTTTTTTTTGGTTTGATTCTGTTTTTATCCCATTTTCTCCCAATTTGGTAGCCAATTACACCTGCTATTTTCAAGTCAATGTGAGTTCGCTGCCGTAGCCCTGTGACCGGTAATGACGAAGGCGAAGTATCGTCTCCTCCGAGACTGCAATCGCCAGGCCGTCGACCGTAACCCGGTACTACAGAGCCACTTCTGTGCGCAGCGAACGTCCTGTCGGCTTCCCTCCCCACTCCCTGGGTCGGACAGCCAATCGCCGCCCCCGGTCACAGCCAACTCTGGCGTGGCCGGTGGGATCAAAAGCCGGCCGTTGTAACCACTGGACCATGCAGTAGGCCCCTTATTTTATCATTTTGACCCTGTACCTACACCCGCCCTGCACGCACCTCCCTGTAGAAGATGTCGGAGTTGTCATGCACGTCGTATGCCAGCAGATTGGTCTGGGAGCCCACGAGCAGTGAGTCCCCGGTGGTGCCGGGCCCAAGCGTGCCCGCAGTGAGGCAGCTGACCGCCTGGTTGATGTTGAGCAGGGAGATGTCCGAGTCCTGTGTGCTCAGGCTCAGCCGGTGTGCGGCCTGCCGTTGGCCACGCCCGTGCGGGTTATGGATGAACACCTGGACAAACCCATCACCACTGACGCATTACAACGGCAAGAAATACTGCAGAAATTGATTTATTTCTTACTTAACAAGGGGTGTATTGTCAAAGGCTAAAGTAGCCTTGTTAACCAGCCATGTGTTGAGCCAGCCGAGATCAGCCAACCGTGTACATACGTCTGGTGACAAGTGACAGAGACATGTGCTTACTTGAGTTAAATATGCACTGACAGCCCCTAATTACAGGGAAGGACGCTGCTTATTACCTTAGGTAATGAGAAATGCCAACAGTGTACTGATTGAGTGGGTGAAAAACCCGCTGCTTTGCGCATACATTATCTCAGTTTAGAGCACGGTTGACACCAGACGTGTCGTCAGGCCGGCCACAGCAGGTAAGTGAGGTTATGGTCAAAGTCAGGTTAGAAATAGAACAGAAGAAATGGTTCAAAACAGTGAGTCCCTGAGGCATGAACAGATTTCTGTAAATGTATGAACTGAAACCATAAAGTAATGATGCCTTTTGGTGGCCTTGTTCCAGCACTAAACAAAGTGGCCTTGAGGGACACATGCAGGATCCCTCTGACATGAGGCCAGCTGGGAAATGCAGTGCGGGCAACAACATCACTGCTATTAAATGTGTCAGTGTCTCTGTATTTGGAGACAGAATTGCTAAGGTGGCTAAACTGGACCCCTACGGAGAGGCAGAGGGTGGCCGTACCTTCCCCGCCTGTGTGGCCGCCGTGAGGCATGGGTGCACCCCGTCAAACTTTCCCACGGTCACCATGCGTGGGTTGATTTTGTGGTTCAACTTGAGGGTGAAGATTGGCACCAGCATGGTGGCTTGACCCTGAGGGAGACAAAGGCATGCTGGTGAGGAGAGAGAGAATGTGTGGGTGTAGGCATGCCTGAGCACAGGTATGTGTGTGTCTGTGTGTGAGCTGTCGTAACTGTCGATGTCACTGCAGAGGATGTCAAGGGATAATTTGTGAAGCATTACTTTTTTCTTTTTTTTAACCAGGGCTATGGTGATCATGTATGCTCTGATTTGCTTTGTATTACACATCATTTGTCTTTTTCTTCCTACGTACAACAGCTTGTCCTGAAACATGCCATATCTGTGTTAGATGCTACTGTTGCCTTAGGTCACGTACATAAAAAAATATATAAACCTGTTTTAATAAACACACTAACTTCAATCAATTGAGTTCCTTTGTGGTTTAAAACTGCATCGTAACAATGATAATACACTTACACTGAGGTCATTGGGAGGGGGATTTATAAAACGCAGGAATTATATGAAGGATGCTAACAAGTACTGGTACCCACATTAATCCACATAACAGCATGTTGAATTACAATATTGTAATTTGTGACGTACACTATGCATAGACGCGAAACAAGAATGATAGGTGTTTTCTCTTTACATTTATGGATCAAATGCAAGAGACTATAAATTAGCTATCTGAGATCAGTATAGTGTTATACATTTGCGAGCTAAAAGTGCTTGCAAATAGCTAGCTACTTAATGAGCTTAACTAGCTAGCTATATAATTAGTTTGTGTAATGTGGCAGACTGACGCTAAAGCTAGCGTACAAACCAGGTACGTAACCAATTGTAAACACTGTGTTACATATCCATACAAACCAGGGTCTCTTCGCAGTTCGCACATGATGATCTTTCTTTGGGTCTACCCAACAGATTAGCTAATGTTATAAACGGCTTTGCCAGAGTTCTCCGTTACCTAGCAACGCACCGCGGCTTGTCAAAGCCTTTTATCTCATTCTTGTTGTTTGCTCTTATTTTCTATTGCATCCCTCACAAGTACTGGAACATAAATTCCTGAAGATAAGAAAATTAATAAATTACGTGATAACGTTTTATTTCAATTCTATTTCGATATTTGAATCTTGTTAAATATCCTGCAGAACATTTAATAATACTGTAATTAAGGGAAGTTGTCAACTGCTTCTTGCCACTTGCTTCAGTTTCCTCGATTACCCGGATCTTCGTATTAATGCGCATCTATATTGCATACATTCAAAAAAGGTAATATGAGAATTATAACATTTTCTCACCGGGTTCTTTGGATGAAAACGAAAGGTCCTCTTCGGTTTCGCTATCAGCTAGCTAACGTTAGCACACAGAAGTGAGCAGCGTACGGTCGCTCCAGGCGCTGACGTCACATTCCCGTATGTCATGTCTTGTGGAGGGGATATCCTGATTCAAAGGCAGTAATCATAAATTATGTTCTGGCATTCCTGGATTTAAACAAAAATCTATACTACTTTTACATTGAAACTTAAAAATCTTTAAAAACCCTCTGCGTACAATGAGAGTTAACTATGTACCATAGAGATAAAAAATGTTATACAGCAGTTATCACTTTTGTTTTTAAATAGCGCCTCTAGAGTACTGAGCACAGAATTTGAGTTAAAGCTAAACCAAGTAAACTGTTTAGGCTTATGTCACCGATAGTTACCATTAACTGATAGAAAAATTAGCTGGCTGATGAATTCAGTTTCGCCTTTAAAGCACCGACATAACCAAATGTTTATTCGTGGAGGTGAAAAATTAGTGATTCGTGAAAAACAGAAACAGATTCAGTATTCAGCCATTGCTTGTATTCAGTACAAGCATTTAACGCTTGTTGTTTCCGTACAGGCGTCAAATGCTTATAGCTTCCATCGTCTGCTAAACAAAAATCATCTTCGTCATCACCATCTTCATTTAAATGTTGCATGAATTATGGGGTAATCTATGTAGCCTCCCAATTACTAGAAAAGTTTAATGACAGACGTGACCAAATCAACAACTAAAATAACTGTTTTTTTAAAGAATAATTTGGTCAACGATTATCATGTTAATATCTGTTTGTGTGGGTTTGTAGGATTACAGCTAGTTTTAGGGATTATTTACTAATCGTCATAATGACAGTGCATTTTTCTTATCCCTATTTCTATAATTATTTATGATGACCACCCACAACGCACAGTCACGAGAAGCACACGTAGCCAGTAATAACAACCTTGGTTGATGGAAAATTACTCCGGACATCACACGGTCACTATCGCCGGGCGCAAAGTGCTTTCACTCGCATGTTTGAGCTCCAGCTCGTACCGGGTGCATAAACTTGGACGTGTGCTGCGCGCCTTCTGCTGGTCATCCTGTGCCAAGAGCAAAACAATGAATATTTACACACGTCAACAATGCTGAGCACGCCGTGTGCAGTTTCTCAGTTGAGTGCCAGATTTTTTGTTGAAATTAAGTTCGCTTGGCTGACAATACATATATATCCAGGAGCCATCAATATGGAAATTGTGTGCGGTTCGGTTATGGTTTATTTGTTGAATAGCACTGTTTTAAGATTTTCACCCAGTACTTTTTAAATTAGCACATTTACACTGTTTTTCTTAATTTACTTATAGATACGTTTACAAAAAAACTCGGAAAACTAGTTATTGCTTGATTCACAAGCTATAATATATTTTTGAAACATCTGCCAATGAATCCCTTAGTGTACACAAACACACATTTAACCGTTAAATCGATTCCTAATAATATAAATACCATCATAGTCTGTTTAAAACAACAACAAAAACAACACGTAATTAATCCATTCACAATTTGTCCCGGGCTTCAATCAATTACGCTATGATGTCCGTGAATAGGTTTTTTTGTGTTTGCCCCCATAGGGCGGTGCGAAATAAAGGTTGACATGGAAATGCGGTTGTGTAATTCGATCAACAACAACACTCCTCTCTCAAACGGCTGAGACCCGTCTGTATTGTGGGAAATGGTTTGCACACTGTTGTTGCTGGCGTAATTTTGAGAAGGCCGTGTGCAGGCTTGCTTGCTTCCTCTTTGTGAGTGAGTGGGGAGTGTCGCTTTTGCACTCGGTCTGTCTGAGTTAGAAATGCTATAAAATCGACGTTCCGGCTAGCGGTTGGTATTCACGCTCACAACATTTCAATTGAGATTCGTCAAGAAAAAGAATTGAAGAGGAAAATATGGATCCTTGTGCCTGCACTAAGAGTAAGTCAAACAGTTTGTTATATTCCGTGTAATTTTGAGTGAATCTAGTGAGCTCATCCCTGGTCGATTGTAACTATATTTATGTACTTGTCTTGACGAAACCCAAGGTTAATTTTGTCTTTTTTCAGCTGGGTCTTGCAGCTGCGGAGATGCCTGCAAGTGCACGGATTGCAAATGCACTACGTGTAAGAAAAGTAAGTCGATGTCATTTTCTAGACCGTTTTATTCGTAACGAACAGTTTTATCCAGTAATTTTATTCCCGAACGTTTGAATGACCTGTAGTGTGGATCAAATGACCGTTTTACCTGTGATTTGTGTTATTATTAGTCTACATTAAAGCTAAATGCCTGAACCTGAACCGTAGTGATCACCGGTGGCAGGTGTTCACGTTCTTAAACGTTAAATCAAGCCAATTGGTCAAACCAGTTCGTTTAAATGTGGCACCTCGCGATTGTAAAAGGTGATCTTTTAATAAAACCCCTAAGGTGGCGTTGATGCCGCTAATGTTCGTGTATAGCCGCTAATGGCAAGGTTAAACTATTTTTCCCTTCGTGTTTCAGGCTGCTGTTCTTGCTGCCCTGCCAGCTGCAGCAAGTGCGCCTCCGGTTGCGTCTGCAAGGGCAAAACCTGCGACACGAGTTGCTGTCAGTGAAGGCGCGAGATGATGTCCATCACCTGAATTCCATCCCTGCCAGAATATGGCTTTAGTAGTTTAATTGTATTTGATGGACTGTCTTTTGTATGTTTGCATGCCTTGAAAAAATAAACGTTACGTTGGAATTACTAATTGTTGTGTCCTTCATACAGTGCATTTATGTTCTGAATAATTGTGAGTATAACTACTTGTACACGTGCCAAAATACAAAGAGCAGTTGGCTATTTGAACACAACGCATTTTTAATGGAACATCTCGTGCTGGAATCATGTATAAACTTTGGCCCTAAATTTCCCTCCCATCTTTTTTGGTAGCACTGTCACTTTGTCTGTGAATCGACTGTAAATAAAGTTAACGGTGCGGGGGCTTGTGGGAGATGTATAGTCCTCCAATGAGCGTGAGGTTGAAGAGCCGGGAATAATGTTGTGAAGAACACTAACATAAGGCGGCAGTGAATTGAGTAGGAATTACACAAATAACCACATTGGAAGCACATTCACGAATATCCACAGATCAGACGACTGAGGTACGTTCATACAATCTGACCACTGGATTCTAGATATTCGATAATGCAGTTCGTTCGGCTGTCTTGGCCTACTGCTGCAGACGTTCGTCTTTCGCGATGCACTTCATTCAGAGTATAGCTAGCAACGAGGGAAGTTTACTTGGGCTACACCAAGCGAGAAAGTCGATAGTTAACATTTGCTTGTTTCAGAATTGAAAATTAACTAAACTATTGTAGCGAATAGGTCGCCTTTCGTGATTCTTAAATATATGTTGATCTATAGCTGCGAATTATCAGTGTTATGTAGCCATGCGTTTCTGTGCTAGAAGTTAGCTACGTTGGCTAACGTTAATTCATGAAAGTTTCGGTTTTGCTGGTTGGCTTGTTCGCTATCTATAGCTGTCATTGGCATTCAGTGATCACAATTGTCAGGTTAGCTAGCACACGTTGACAGTCTCTTGTTTGCAGCACTAACGTTGATTAGATTGCCATGTAACAAATCCAGTTAGCTAGGTAAGCCGCGACTTAATTTTGGCTTATTGGTGGCTAAACATATTCAAGATTCAAGATTCAAGATTTCTTTATTGTCATTGTACTGCTACAACGAAATTAAAACCACTCCTAGTGGGGCTCCAATATAAAATAGAAATAAATACCAAATAGAAAAGCAAAAGTCTGATACACTGTACATACACCCACACACACACACTTATTTAAGAAGACTAGTATAAATGCTAAGACATTCACACCACACACCTGCTACATATTGCACATGTAAGATAGATATTGCACTTATTATAAGTTATATTGCACATGGGAGTTTGTATTGAGGCATCATGACTAAAATGCTGAGCTGCTAGGCAGCATGGACTAAAATGCTATAGTGCTATATTGCTAACGTTGCTTTGTCTAGCTATCAAAGTCAATATATATAGCTAGAGTCAGCAAGGTTTCTGTCTGTCGATCTCATATTAATTGTAGGCACAGTATAGTTTTAGGAATATAGAAGACGTAACTTTAGGATATAGAGAACTTGAGCCTTCGGTGAGGTCACCCAGCGTGTTTCGCTCGTAGCCAGGTGCACGCTATGGATGCGGAGGGTTTCGGGGAGCTGCTTCAGCAGGCAGAGCAACTCGCTGCAGAGACTGAGGCGATCTCCGAGCTGCCTCATGTGGAGAGGAACCTACAGGAGATCCAGCAAGCTGGCGAGAGGCTTCGCTCGCGCACGCTGACTCGCACGTCGCAGGATACAGCCGACGTCAAAGCGTGAGTATAATGATTCTATTATATTATCACGGGGGGGTTGGTGGTGTTTGAGGGTTGCGGGGACCTCTACATGCTCGAGCGACAGCAACACAACCAGGGCTCTGCAACATCAACGCAACTTCAGCGCAGCGCAAAAGCCAGCACACCCAGGACTGAACTTGGCCACCCCTACCATAGAGCAAGTATGTGTGTAGGTGACAAATTAATTATTCTCCTTTCGTTCCCTTTTTTAATGGCAGACTAAAACAGGTGCGGAAGGTCCTCAGCACTACAAACCACAAAAATTAAAAATTAAATTAGATTAAAAAAAACAAAAACGTCTTAAACCCTGGCATGCAGACCAGTGGCATAAAGGAATTTCATGACACTTTGAAACACTTTTGATTTATTCTCAATTGGTCCCAACAGTGATTTAATAGAGAAGGAAGTCACGCCGAGCTCACCAAATCTCTGTACATGTCCCTGCGCTCCCTTGCATAATTAGCACAGTCTAATAGCACATGTTTGACTGTCTCTGGTACTTTGCACGTACCACATTGTCCATCCTCGTGCTTAGCCACTACAAACAATCCAGTCCTCAGACCACAATGCCCCAACCTCAGCCTGGCCAACAATACCCCCTCCCACCTGCTCCAGAATGTATGGCCTCCCTTCCCCACCGCTCTCTGAATAGAATATAAATGTCTCCCCTTTCTGTTTGTGTCCCACTCCTTTTGCCAGAGAATCCCCATTCCCTCCGCAATCCTTCTCTTCACCTCCCCCTACCCAAGGGGATATAGACCGCCACCTGAGGAAACTCTAATGTAGCCTTCGCCATCCTATCCGCACAATCATTTCCCACTATCCCCACATGTGCCAGCACCCACACCAGGCCCACTCGGCTCCCTGCCCTATGGACACAATGCAAAAGCACTAGCAAGTATATCAAAACATCAGGACTTGCAGACAAACTCCTGCACTGTAATGCGGTCAGAGCTGCAGCAGAGTCTGAGCACATAACAGCATTTGGTGGTTGCACCTGCTCCACCCATTCCAAAGCCCACAAAATAGCCATGAGCTCTGCAGTAAATATCGATATTCCATCTGGTAAACGTACCCCCTGCCCCACTGCCAATTGCGGAACATGAAAAGCGAATCTGACCCTTCCACTCTCTGGCGCCCGAGACCCGTCTGTATACACCTGGAGGGAAGAACCCCACACCTGCCTCAGATGGGAGTCAGCCACTACATGTGGTGCCAGCTTCGAATTTCCTGCCCTCACTAACTCCATTGTTCTAAAATACACCTCCACTTCGGGTAGAAGCCACCGTGGTACAGGAGGCCAGACAGTCTCAGCTAAACCCACATCCCCTGCCAACCCTAAACCCTGGACCAGAAATACCCCACTCTGCAACTTCACGGAAGACCGTCCACCACAGTCAGCCAAAATCCCAGAGGACGGACAATCAGTCACCTGACCATTCAGCCTAGCCCAGTACCCAAGTCCCAACTTTAGCCTACGGAGGTGAAGAGGAACCTCCCCCATCTCCACCAACAGTGCCGCTATAGGTGTCGTCCTAAAAGCCCCACAGCACATTCGTAATGCAGCAGCCTGCACAATATCCAGTCTCCTCAAGGAGGACACTGCCGATGACCCACAAGCCTGACACCCATAATCCATCACAGAGCAGATCATGGCCCGATATATGCACAATAATGCATCCCTCTCAGCACCCCAATGACTCCCAGCCAAGCACTGCATGAGATTCATAATTTTAGAACTTCTGGTCACCATCTTATCAGTATGAATCCCCATGTGAGTCTCTCATCAAACCACATGCCTAAAAAACGATATATCTGCACCCTCTCTAACAGCAACCCATACAGGGACAGAGCTACAGGCCCCAGCTTCTGCCTCCTACCAAAAACAACAAAGTTAGTTTTTGCTGTTTAAATCCTGAGGCCCCAAAATGCTGACCACCGCTCCACAACACCCAGAACACGCTGCAGTTGCTTCACCACGTACCCAACATTCTTCCACAGAGCACCATCATCTGCATATAATGAGAACCCAAATCCTGAACCCACCTCCTCAAATAAATAATCAATCATGATATAAAATTATGCTGGGCTTATTACACTTCCCTGAGTAATGCCCCAATCTATCCCCACCAAATCCGAGAGAGCCCCGTCCAGTCTCACCTGAATTGTGCATTTTAACAACAAAAAAACCAATCCAATTAAACATTCTGCCCTGAAGGCCAAGCCCCCACAACTTGTGTAACAAGCCCTACCTCCAAAGAGTGTCATACGCCTTCTCTATATTGAGGAAAATAGTCATGAGTATCTCTGTGTTCTCCACAGCCGAGTGAATATCAGCATCAAGTGCCAGCACATTGTCCATCATGCCTGCCCCTCCTAAAGTCAAGGCTTCAACCATGTTTCCTGAACACAAATAGTATCTGGGGTAATATCCACCACAAACTTTTTGAACTCCTGACCATTGCTGATCAAGCTCCTCGCATTCCACTGTAAAAGGTTGAAGGTGTTAGCTTCTTCCGAAGAGACGACCAGGAGACTCAGCAGTCTGACTTGAAATGCAAGTTTATTACACACAGCGGTCCACAGCGAGTTGGTACAGAGTCTAAAGTAAATCAGTGTCTCACCTGAATATATACATAGGGACAGAAGATGAGTTTGAGCCGAGCCTTTGTTTTGCTAACAAGGCACCAGCAAGCAAGTCAGTAAGTGACACACCCCCATTCAATGAGTCTCTCACCTGAATATATGCATAGCCTTTGTTTTGCTAACAAAGCACCAGCAAGGAAGTCAGGAAGCTCATTGAATAGAAGAGACACTGTTTGCTGACAAAGCATTGGTGATCAAAGACAGTCTAATCTAATGTCTAATCAACTCACTCATTCCTATACAGATGACCTCGTCAAAATGGCACAGTTACAGACAGAATACACAATTCCTTCAATCCCCCATTTGATCCTCCCATAAGAGAGGATCACAAAGAAAAAGGAAAGTCACAGTTCATCACACATGGTAGTGTTTGACATTTGTAGCATCATGTACTCTGTGGCATATACATTTCAAAAGTGATGTGAAGCTTGCTATTAATATTAACAGTGACAAAAAAGAAATTATGACAATTTCACATATTTCTATAACATTGCTCCAGAAGGGACCCACAAATCCTCCTAGCCATGAGGTATTATCTTTGTTCATGCCTGAAATTTGTTGACGCAAGTGATCCATATCCTCAATGAGTTGTTTCAAGTTATCTTTCGGATCTACTACATCTGAACAGCATTCAGGGCCTATGATGGCACAGGTGCCTCCTTGTGAGGAGAGGATATAGTCTAAGGCTACCCTATTTTGAAGGATCATTAGTCTATGTGATGACAACGCCAAAGATACATTTCCCAAAGCCATAATTGTGTCATTTGCCAATTGCTCAACATAATGAGATAGTGATCGTACCTGGTCTAGAGCCTGTATAACTCCATAACTGGGTATAAGAGCTCCTAAGGCACGTGACCAAAAGGTTTGCTCACATGTAAAACCTTGCACACAACCGGAATGATCATCTTTATTTCCCATGGAAAGGAGAGGGATGTGGGACTGAATTGGCACATGAGATGGACGCATAGCGGGGTACATATATACTAGGGTACAAGTTCCAGTGAATTGAGCCGGTAACTCAGGCCACACAGTTGTACCACATAGCCAATGGGTTCCCGGTGGAGCTGGAATGCGGCAAAACTTATTTAATCTAAGGAGTAACACCCAACCATTTTCTTCATTTACACAGTCTTCGGGGGAGTCATGAGATGAGAGGGGAGTAGAATATTGCTGGGTCATAAGGTGGCGATAGGGCCCTACGCGATGGTAGATTTTGTCATTGTCTATAGCGTAGACATTTTGACAGGCAGTCTGGGGTATCACTCCCATTGGTGGGGATGCCCCGTTTTGTTCTAAGCACCACGGAAACCTTGTTGGGACAATGATGTCTGATAGATTAAAAGAAGGCAAATTAACTTGATTACAAGTTAAGCCTGGTACACAACATTGAGTAAGGGGAGGAATAGTCATATTATGGCAGGTGGATACATCGACAGAACTTTTTGTATTCAGTTTCAATACTGCACATGTATCACAATGTGAAACTGGGTGTGCAACCCAGGGAATACCAGCACCCACGCTAACTGAATGTGGTACACAAACACTCTGATTTGGAAACAACAAGGAACGTGTGTAGTCAAACATAGTTTTGAACACATTAGCCCTAGAGTTAAATTTTGGAGGTTGTGGCATCGCCTTACGAGTAGACATTGATGAAATAAGTGGAGAGAGTCTCATACCTTTGTGCTCATCATTGTTCACATACAAAATTACATCAGGAGTAGTCTTTAGTTTGGCCTGATTTTTCTGGCAATGATAAGCTCCTGCATCATGGCGGCCAGCCCGTAGAATTTCCAGCTTACATCCCGCGGACGTTGAGCAGCTGAAAGTGGTGTTCATAGTTCTCTTTGAGTGAGCTATGGTCCCGTTGCCAAAAGCCATTGCTACTGGTGTTAGTTGATTGTCTTCAGATCTATGCCATACTGTGCAGACAATGTTAGCCTTGCACATATAGCAATTCATTGGGTCACAAGGCAGGCCTGCTGCCTGGGAGATATTCACTAGTCGTGTGAATGTTGGTGATGATGGTGATCTCATCAGTGTTTCGGTGGAGAACACTGGGTCCGTCTGCCATCTGTGGGGCAGACAGCACATGTAAAGCAACACCAGCCACAAGCTCATGGTGAGAAGAGGATGGTCCACGATGAGGTGCTCCTTAGGGATAGTAGCAAAAAGCCAGCCGGTTTCCCAGATGTTGTCTGGCGAGGGGCAGGTTACTGAGGCGTTTCTTCCACCAGTCCCATCCAACAGCAGTTGCAGCAGGCACACTGGACACTGGACCTGTGGGAGAAACACACACACCACAGACACAGAAAACATTCTCTTCAGCAGCATTATGTCTTTGTTATTATTATTATTATTTTTAATTGATTCTCTCCCCCCACCTTCCCTGTTCTCTCCCTCAGGGAGTGGTGTAAGGAGGAGAACCGGTGAATAGTTTGAGTCTTCACCCCGTGAGGGTTGGCCCCCAGTGCCTAGAGCCTCTGGTTCTTCCTCGGGGCTCCGGTTCTCTGCCGTTCCCTTTACTGGCCCTGTTCTGTCCCTTCCTGCCCTGCAGGAGGGGGAATCAACTTGCAGTGCTGGACATGTGTCCAGGTTTTTCTTCCCTGACATTTTACAGCTGCATCTGTGATGAGCAGTATTTGGAAAGGGCCGTCCCATTTGGGGGAGAGGGGTGGTCCAACAAATTTCTTAATCATAACCCATTGACCAGGTACTAAGGAATGTCCCCCCTTAGGAGGATCCTGCCATGCTTCCTTAACCTGCTTCTGGGCGCTTTGTACTGCCTGACATAGATTGATACAGTACTGCAACAGAGAATCTGACATCAAATGAACATCAGCTGTTCTGAGGTCTATGGTACCTGGTAGTGACATTGGCCTTCCTGTGATGACCTCATGTGGGCTAAGCCCAGTTGTCTTGTTGTTAGTTGCCCTGATACTGCAAAGCACGGCCGGTAGAGCATCAGGCCATGGAACTCCACTTTGGTACATTTTAGCTAACCTTTCTTTCAGCACACGATTCATTCTTTCAACCTGTCCTGAGGCCTGCGGCCTGTGTGGACAGTGCAATTTCCACTGGACACTCAACAATCTGCTGACTTCTTGAACCACCTTCCCTGTGAAGTGTGTCCCTTGGTCAGACTCGATCTCTTGTGGCAAACCCCACCTGGGAATGATCTCTTTCACCAGAACTTTAGCAGAGTGAGTAGCAGTGCCCTTCTTAGTAGGAAAAGCTTCAACCCATCTAGAAAATGTATCAACCACTACAAGCACATCCTGTTTTCCCTGACATGGGGGCAGAGTTATGTAGTCTAGCTGCAGCCGTCTGAATGGACCAGGTGGCGCGGGCGCTTTCTCAGCTGAAGTGCGAACAGCAGGAGCAGGATTATTTTGCTGACATAAAATACAGTTCTTAACAGTTACTACAGCGTGTTCACGAAACTTGGAATTCCACCACTGTGTACTGAACCTGTTAATCATCTTGTCTGTGCCTATGTGTCCCAGTGAATGAATCTGGTGCCACATATCTCCCCCCTTTGGTCCAGGTGCCATCTGGAGCAACCTTAGCACCGGACTCAATCCAATGCCAAACTTCAAAACCTGGAGCATCTTTGTACATCTGTACTAAATCATTAGTAGTTGTGACTACTTGAGTAGCAGAAGCAATGGAGATCTGAGACAAAGAGCATGCCCGTTTTGCTGCATGATCTGCAAGCGTGTTGCCTTTTGCTTCTGTTGAATCAGCAGTGGTGTGTGCCTTCACTTTTATGACGGCCAACTGCTTAGGTAATTGTAAAGAGGACATTAAAGCTTCAACGTACTGTGCATTCTTAATAGGTGTGCCAGCTGCTGTTAGAAACCCACGCTGCCTCCAAAGAGAACCAAAATCATGAACAACACCAAACGCATAACGAGAGTCAGTATAAATGTTAACACTGCAATTAGTAGCAAGAACACAAGCCTGAGTTAGGGCATGTATCTCAGCCTGTTGTGCAGAAGTGTTATCATGAAGACGGCCTATAGCCACCTCATGAGTGGGTGTGACTACAGCCCACCCTGAGCAACGAACACCATTGATGACCTGAGAAGAGCCATCAGTGTAGAATTCAAACTGTGCATTTGTGAGAGGTGTTTCAGAGTAAAGAGAGGGAGGTGTGTGAGCCAAAGTCAGACAATCATGGTCTTCAGTGTCAATATCATCCTCTGGGGCATCAGCTAAAAGTGGCATCATGAGTGAAGAGACATTAGTCACTGGTGCCTTGGCTATCATGATGTTAGGGGCAGTGAGAACAGAGAGCCAATTTCCCCAGCGCTGAGCTGTAACAGAGAGCACTCTACCATTAGTCAAAAGAGAGTGTACTGCATGTGGGCATTTGACTGTGACCATCTGATCTAGGACAGCAGGAGAGCAGGCAAGGAGCGCAAGGTAAACAGCCTGGACTGCTCTGAGGCAAGGACCCATTCCCTGTGCGACTGTGTCAAGTCGAGAGGAATAATAGGCTACAGGTCGTAACTGACCCCCATGGTCTTGTGTAAGACACGCAGTCATAAATCCCTGATCCTCATGCACAAAAAAAGTGAAAGGTCTAGCCATGTCAACTAAGCCTAATGCAGGTGCAGTAGTTAGAGCTGTTTTCAAAGTGTTAAATGCCTGTAACTGTTCTCCAGTCAAAGTGATGTTCATCTGATCATCAGGATGGCCTTTCATCAGATCATACAAGGGCTGAGCAATACCTGCAAACCCATCTATCCATGGCCGGCAGTAGCCAACAACACCTAGAAATGATCTTAACTGCTTAACTGAAGTGGGAGGGGGAATAAGCCTCACTGCTTTGACTCTGTCAGGGATAATACCTCGCTCTCCCTGAGAAATCCATTGACCCAAATACTGAACAGACAGAGAGGACAGTTGTGCTTTGGACAGACTAGCTTTATGCCCTTTCTCACATAAATAATCTAGTAAAGGATACAATTCTTTGTCATGAATTTCTTCTGTGGGTGAGGCAATCAAAACATCATCTACATATTGGATAATGGTAGATTGTAGCCTAGGGCATGTAGTGTCTGTTAGATGGCGCCTGAGTGCCTGGTGATAGATAGTAGGACTGTTATGGAAACCCTGAGGTAATCGTGTCCACTGGTACTGAGTGTCCCCAACAGTAAATGCAAGCCAAGATTGGTAGTCAGGATGCAGAGGCACAGACCAAAAACCATTTGCCATATCCACTACTGAGAACCATGTGGCATCAGTTGGAAGATTATTAAAGATTGTAGAGGGATCAGCAACTAGAGGTGTGAGTTTATCAATACACTTATTGGCTACACGGTAATCTACAGTGAGTCGCCATGTATTATTAGCCTTCTTTACTGGCCATACTGGGCTGTTTGAGGAGCTCTGTGTTTTGACTAAAATGCCACGTTTCTCTAATGCATCAACAATTGGTTTGATCCCCATCAAAGCTTCAGTGTTAATAGGGTACTGTTTAGTACGAGGTGGAGGTGTTCCTGACAGTTTAACTGGCTCCATTTCTAAAAGTCCACAATCATCTTTATCATCTGACCAGATAGGATGTCCCTGAATATGTTCTTTTTTTAAAGCACACACTTGCCATTTGGGACCAGAAGGTGTGAACTGCAAAACAGACTCCAACTCAGATAACAAATCCATCCCTAGCAGCGGTTCACTAGCAATGTCACCCACCCACAAACTTGTAGTTATTGTCTGTGGGCCAAAGGAAATTTCAACTGGCGCAGTTTGTGTTAACAATATGGCATTACCACTCACACCCTGCACTGCAACTTGTTTATGTGATAGAGGAAGGGAGAGTGATTTAGCTAGACCTGTAGGCAAAACTGAAATCTGTGCCCCTGTGTCTAGGAGCATTTCAACTGGATTCCCGGTAATCAGAAGTGAAACAAACAAACGGTTTTCTTTGGTAAATGAAATGGCACATACATGTTGTTTGACATCGGGGCATTCTAGTCATAAATCCTGGCTTGGAGGAGCAGACGGAACTGCAGCCTGTATAGCTTGTATCAGTGCGCCTGCTTGCTGAGCAGTTAATTGTAAAGGCAGCTCAGATTTGGGGGGGGGGTTTTCTTCCTCACTACCACTTCCTCCCTGCATATCATTTTTCTTTTTCCTACAGTCTCTTAGCCAATGGCCGTTCTTACCACAGTAGTGGCAAGCATTACTAGTACTCTGCGTCTGATTCCACCTTTTGGAGAATCCTTTTCTATTGAATTTGGGCTTAGAGTCATTTCGATCAAGATATGCTACATGGAGTAGCGGCATAGCTGAAGCCCCTCCCTGGTGGAGGTCTCGCTCTATTTCAGCAGCTAGTGTAGTGAGCTCTCTCCATCTTTTTATTTTCCAATCTCTGGCTGACAACACTATAGACTGTTTGACCTTGGGGGACAGACCCTCATACCACTGATTATGCAGCGGGCTTGGCCCATCTAAATTACCAATATTTTGTGGAGTGATATTTGCTAAACCACTATGTGCCAGAAACACTTTCTGGAATCTGTCAGTGTACTCAGAAACAGTTTCTTCCTTCTTTTGCACACAAGCTGTAATCCTAGACCAACTGCATGGGTCAGCACAATTATGACGTAGCCACCCTTCAATTTCTGCAAAACCTGCCTGGGTATTTTGCAAATTAGGACCCAAAGCTACATTTACAGCTTGTTTTAATTCATTTATTTCTGTGGGAGGTAAGTGTTGAGATAACAAACTCAGCTGATCGAGCGGGTGTAGCTGGTACAACTCAGTTTTCCTGTTCATCACATCAAGAAATATTTCAACACCCATTTTACGTGGGTGATCAAACTCTTTAGATAGCCTGTCAATCTCTTTTGGGGACATTGGAGTGTACACCTTGTGCATATACCTCTGCCCATTTTCAGTCTTACTACGTAGCGTTACGGGCGCAGCTATGGCTATTGCAACCTCAGCATCAAGTCTGATATTGTCATCAATATTGCCACAATACCCTGCTACCTCTCTTAGCTCATCTAAAGGGTAAACAGTAGGATTTATCGGTGGGGGTCGCTCATACTTATCTGCGCTAGTATTAGCCTGCCTGTAAGACCGACTAACCTTCTCTTCAAGATCATTAATTTTCTTCTGTAAGTCTTTGCAAGTGCCCTGTGCTAATGTGGTAGCACGTCTGCATTTAATTATCTCATCTTTCAATTTTTTATTCTCTGATTCTAAATCAATTTGAGTTTTTTCAAAATATCGCCTCATAACACAAAGTATCATTCCTGTGTCTTTCTTTCGTAAAGCATATCCTAACGCTTTTTTACATTCATCAGTACACCATACTTTTTCTGGGTGAACAGGCAACTTTTCCTGAAAATACATATGAGCCTTTTTTGTCAGCTTTCCCAGTTCAATGTCAACAATCCGAATAAGCTGCTCATCTGTCCACAATGGTGTACCTCGACCCCCTTTCAAAGTGGTCGGAATCCCTGGATCACCCTTCTTTGGTTCACCCTCCCCTGCGCCAAACAGAGGTTTCCCCATCTCAAATGGAGGTTAACACTGGTCGTCCCTTGTCTCAAAAACAAGAGGGATACGTCTTCCCTTGCTAAGACTACAACTTAACAAGAGGATACCAAATATACCAGTCTGCCTTTGTTAGAGAACTTGCTTTAACAAAGGGGCTCCTATTGGAGGCTTCTAACTTCTTACTGGTCTCTCAACAGAAAACAGCAATCCCCAAATACTTTTAAATGGGAGCTTACCAATGTTTCTTTCAAACGGTTAGTCCCATCCGTGTCACGGCACCAAACTGTTAGCTTCTTCCGAAGAGACGACCAGGAGACTCAGCAGTCTGACTTGAAATGCAAGTTTATTACACACAGCGGTCCACAGCGAGTTGGTACAGAGTCTAAAGTAAATCAGTGTCTCACCTGAATATATACATAGGGACAGAAGATGAGTTTGAGCCGAGCCTTTGTTTTGCTAACAAGGCACCAGCAAGCAAGTCAGTAAGTGACACACCCCCATTCAATGAGTCTCTCACCTGAATATATGCATAGCCTTTGTTTTGCTAACAAAGCACCAGCAAGGAAGTCAGGAAGCTCATTGAATAGAAGAGACACTGTTTGCTGACAAAGCATTGGTGATCAAAGACAGTCTAATCTAATGTCTAATCAACTCACTCATTCCTATACAGATGACCTCGTCAAAATGGCACAGTTACAGACAGAATACACAATTCCTTCAAAGGTCATATTGATGAACTAGGCCCCGCATCCTGTGAAACCGGTATTCCCACCCTCTTCAAAACACTAAATAAAAGATTGGGATCAACATCCAAATCTAAAAACTTTACCGCAGAGAGGGTCACCAATTGGATGACTGATTGTTTGACAATATCCTTAGCACGATGCAAGACATCCACCACAAACGCCAGAAAATCCACTTTCTTAATTAACAGGAGTCAGTAGGGACCACCGACGGGCCTGTCGGCACCACCTGCCTGGGAACAGCAGTCTGGGGGCTCCCACCCCAGACACACTCACCTTTCTAATCGCCTCAGCATATGACACCGTGTCCACCACAACCAGTCTCTGCACCTCCTGTGCCTTAACATGTTTCTCACACCTCCAAAAACCTGCATTGTGGGCCCCCACAGTTACAACACTTAGCAACAGTAGCTTTACCTGCCCCACCACATTTCCCACACCTCTGCACACCCCTAAAGACAGCCACGTGTCCAAAGCGCTGACAATTAAAACATCGCAAAGGAGGGCGAACACACTCACGCTCCTGATAACTAATACATCCCAGAAAAACCAGAGATAACTTAATATACATCCCAGCTTTATCCAAAACCAGTAGTAAATGCATACATTTTTCAGTATGTGGCAATGGGAATTGAAACTTCATCACTGAAACAGAACCACTAAAACAGCACCGCTAAACTATCGCTCTTCACCCCATTTCGGAAGCTACGGAAGCGAACCGCCTCCGACACACTAGCACCACCGATGTTCTTCCTTAAGTCATCCATAGTTACACCAATCGGCACCCCATGAATGACTCCCTTCACAGCAGCATTCCCTCCAGGTACATAACATTCAACAGGCCATTCCCCAAGTCGCGTCAATTTCAAAACTTTCTCTCGCTGATCAACCGTCCGACAAGTCACCTGAAGTGAGCCACTTTGCATGCGCTAATTGCCCAACAGCAGACTTCAAAGCCTCAGTCAGCCGAAAAGGATTTATCTTCCCCGGACCCTCACCCTTCTTAGTGAACCGAACGTTCACAACAAATCCTTCGCCCGTTATCTTCTCGCTCTTCCTAACCCTCCCCTCATCAGAACCCTGCCCACTAACACTACTCTCACTAGTAGCATCGTGGTCACCTTATTCATCTTCTACCCCCCCTTTATATCATTCAAATACTGAACATCTTTACAAATACACTCTTAGGGTCCCCATGACACCATAGACAGGAAGCATGTTGAGTGCAAGAAGTATATACCACCTTTATTACAAAACAGCAGTAAGAAAATATATGCATATACAGGTTGAAATCTCTTGATGCTGCTGGCAGTTCTAGTTTGTCGTGTGGCGACAGTACTTTGGAAAAAAATCCTGTTCGCAATCTTTCTTCCGTGTTTCCGATTTTTCCTTGTTCCGCTTGGCATGCTGTAAGTACAGTGCTAAGTATTCTCACACAGATAATAGTAAGTTATGTAATTAACAAAACAGCAATTTATATATATTCCACTTTGAAACAGAAGGAGAAAGTACACACATGCTCTCACACAATGAAGAATTACCCAGCAATGTTATTAGCACAATACAGTTAAGTGCAGCCCCTGGTTACCTTAGCTACACTAGGAAGTATGAAGGACTACACTACACTACACAGCATACAAAAAAGCAGTACCCAGGCAATGTAACTCCTATATATCTATACTGAATATAATTTAATGCTATTATTTGTTATTTGATGTGTTACACACACATTGGTACTTTGTATGACGTATCTTAATGTGTTATTAATTTATAGTTTGTTTGTGTTGAAGAAAATTATTGCTTGTCATGCAGATTTCTATGAGTTTGCAGGGCAGTGGAAGTATCTGTGCAGAGTCTGCCCCAAATCTTATAAGAAAAAATACTCTAATACTTTAAATCTTGACACAAAATCAGGATGAAGTGTATTTCAAATTGTTTAATCATTCTATAATTTATACACATTTGAAACAAATATATATATTTTGTATGTCACGTTGAAAATGTATGCTGTATGTTTAGTCACTATACACATTAACCTACACATTTTGTGTATGCAGTGTTATTACAAATACTGTATGTGTATATATTGATATATAAGAACTTGAAATGTTCTATATATCAATATTATAAGCTTTCTGTAATATTCTTCTGTTTCTGCTTCATTGTTTGTTGCACTTTCTACTGTTTTCCAGTTCTGGTTTCTCAACATCATCCCGTTTTCTATTCCCATTGATTGCTACAAGCCTACACTGACATTGGGAATTGTTTCACATATTTTTAATAATGAACACTCACTCTTCCGCTCACTCATTTCCCTTCTCACTATTATCGCTTTTCATCCATTTCATTTCTCTCAAATCTAGGGACAGTTTCGCTTGCTCGTGAGACATGTTCGAAAGAGATATTTTTACTAAACCAACCAACTTTGACACTCAGAAAAAAAAACAGATGTATTTTTAACTCTTTATGAACCTTTTGGGGGTTCCTACATTTATATTTGTAAATTATTTCGATATTATTGTTATTTATTATTTGCATATTGTCATTAGTAGTATTTTTGTAATACTATTAATTAATTTGCCAAAAATGGTCAGGGACTAATGAAAAAAATGTCCGTGGCTATAGGACATCCAGGCTCTAGCCACACCCCTGTTGTCCTCTTCATTAAAATTGCTGATGAGGAAGGGAGATATCCTCCTTAATCATTGCAGGTTGATTTGAAACCAAAATGATTAAATTAAATTAAAAGTTGAATTCAAACTTGAACTATTAATTAAAGTTTTATGGCTTTAAAGTTGTATCAAGTGGATGTTTTTCTCTATTATTACATTGCGCCATTGATTATTAAACAACATATCTTGGCACTGAAGTGGGTAAAACCAGCCACAGGACAGGAGTTTTCACAGAACCATTCTCCTAAAAGCCCAGTCTCACAATCCTGCATCCTGAGGCCCAGTCTTACATTGCTGCACCCCGAGGCCCAGTCTCACACTGCTGCACCCCGAGGCCCAGTCTCACACTGCTGCACCCCGAGGCCCAGTCTCACACTCCTGCACCCCGAGGCCCAGTCTCACACTCCTGCACCCCGAGGCCCAGTCTCACACTCCTGCACCCCGAGGCCCAGTCTTACACTCCTGCACCCCGAGGCCCAGTCTTACACTGCTGCACCCCGAGGCCCAGTCTCACACTGCTGCACCCCGAGGCCCAGTCTTACACTGCTGCACCCCGAGGCCCAGTCTCACACTGCTGCACCCCGAGGCCCAGTCTCACACTGCTGCACCCCGAGGCCCAGTCTCACACTGCTGCACCCCGAGGCCCAGTCTCACACTGCTGCACCCCGAGGCCCAGTCTCACACTGCTGCACCCCGAGGCCCAGTCTCACACTTCTGCACCCCGAGGCCCAGTCTCACACTCCTGCACCCCGAGGCCCAGTCTTACACTCCTGCACCCCGAGGCCCAGTCTTACACTGCTGCATCCCGAGGCCCAGTCTCACACTGCTGCACCCCGAGGCCCAGTCTTACACTGCTGCACCCCGAGGCCCAGTCTCACACTGCTGCACCCCGAGGACCAGTCTCGCACTCCTGCACCCCGAGGACCAGTCTCGCACCCTGAGCCTCAATCTTACACTCCTGCACCCCGAGGCCTAGTCTCAGACTCCTGCACCCTGAGAATCCTCTCCTCTCAGAAAATCCACCAGGTGTGCCATTGCGGTTTGTTGTGGAATGACCACAGAGTGCAGTCTTCGGCCGGTTTGCACCTATCCTCTCACAGGTCTGTAGTTAAGACCCCTATACAACCTGAGCTTGGTGATCCTGAAATCAAAATCTCCATCATCAGTTATGCTGTATTAGCCTGGACATTGAGCCAACACCAGCTGAGGCCTGTTTGGTGGACTTCACCTCAGCATCGCATTTTATACATATGTGCGTTGGATGGAAGTTGCGCATGGTCATTGGATTTTGTTGTGATGGTAGATTCGCCATTTTCAATCAATGTTTTCCCGCAGCGATGTTGCAGCAGTCAATACGTTTATGCAATCCTCTGTCGCAGGGAATACAAGATGCTGACAGCGTGAAATTAAAGTTCTCAGTCTGTGCCGTGACCGTGGGCAAGCCCTGAACATAGTCTCTCTGGTTCCACCGATGGCCATATGTTTGCGTATCTCCAGCTGCCCCAGCATCGCGGCTCATTTGCGATCAATGCATCAGTACTCCCAGCGCGCCGGCTTCCGTTTTAGGCCGTGCTCAACGTGCTATTCCCTCGGGGCCACTCGTTGCCACCGTTGCGCTACGGTGCTAATCGCTGTTGGCTTGGACGTGGCCCAGTGTTGTTCTCCTCTTTCGCCCCTCGGCTCAATGTCACCTTCTGTAAGTCCAGGTCCACTTGTGTCCGTCACATTTTGCTGATCGTCCACTGTGACTGCAGTTTTGCTGAGTAAAAAAATCTGCCCGTAATTCTAATCGTTGAAATGTATGCAGGCAGTGTGTGGTATAATGGTTAGGGAATTGGGCTTGTAACGTTAAGGTTGCAGGTTCAATCCCCAGGTGGGACACTGCCGTTGTACCCTTGAGCAAGGTACTTAGCCTGAATTGCTTCAGTAAAATATCCAGCTGTATAGATGGATTGTAAATAAATGTTTAAAAAAAACGAAGTCTCTCTGGATAAGAGTGTCTGCTAAATGCCATAAAAAAATGTCAAATGTATGCAAGAACCACCGAAACGTTCTCAAAACTACTTTAACCGAGAAGGAGGTAATAAACGGCAATGTAAAGGTAAAGGATTGCACAACGTATCCGTGTATGTATACAAGCCATGTTTCATGTTCGCTTTAGAGCACCTTATCAGTTAGTGTAGCCTAGCGCCGCACTGACTTAAAATCTAAAAACAAGATCAAGGTTCATTTTTTTGCCATGGCGAGTAAACGGAGAAGTTGAGAAAGAGTTAAGAAGCTGTTGTGCGCGTATCCGCACTTGTCTGCAAAGCTACCGAAGGCATTATGAGACATTGCAGCACATTCAGGCAGCAAGCATGAGTTTAACTGTAATTTGACAAGAAGAAAAAGGAAATAAAATGGACATACAGTGTAATCCTGTATGTCCTGTTTGGGCCAGTGCTGTGTCAGTTGTGTGAAAATATGAATAATTGTATATAATTAAATATACGCATGGCAGCCAAAGCAGTACAGTAAAACATTTGGAAAGGTTGTCTTAGTGAACAAACCAATTCCATAACGTAACATAGCTCAGCTTTCCCCATTTAACTTTCCCAACTTAACTCGAAAACTTAACTTGAGAACAGTACAGTATTTCAGTAGTGCACAGCTTATCCTACCCCTCAGTATTTAGTTTACTGTAGCCTACCTCCTATCACACACCGTTTTTTGTTTAGGCTGCAAATTATGTTAATAAATATTGTGGCATTTCCCTTAGATTTGTCCATATTATAGCAGGGACATTTTGTCACACCTGGCTTTGTAAAAATGTGGACTATGCAGGATATATGGGATTATATTTAACAATATACTGGTGGCCTGAAATTATAAGTCCAAAGCGCTGTGGGTTGAAAAGAAATAGTTTGTGAGTGCTGACGCACTTGCGATGCATCTAAGACAGCACCCACACAGCCCCGCGCATGAATGCCAATTAAAAATAAGTGTGTACAGACATTATCTGTTGAGTCAGTTTTGCAAACTAACAAGATGGCTTGCTCAAATAACACTCTTAATATAGAAAAATCTCATATTTTCCCATCAATTCTCAAACTCCTAGTGTTGCTATGCAATCAACCTGGATTTTATCACTGCTCAGGTGACATTTAAAATGTCACTCACTGAGGGTTTTTACTAAAAACTGAACATGAGCAAATCCTCCACAGCACACCACAGTACATTTAGGACTGGTTTTATTTGATGTCTTCGTTTGTAAACCCTTTACAGAATACATATATGCGTTGTATTAACGGTGGAGATGTTTTGGATCAGCATGGAATGTATACTAGTATTGGGTTGCATTGTAACTGCTGTAGTTAGATTTGTAATGCATCCTGCTATGTCTTTCCTGTGCCTCTCTTCGCAGTCTTCTGTGTCACACTCTGTGCTCTGTCCTGGAGTCTAATTGCTGTCCTGTGTCTTGAGGTTTTTTCTCTCTCTCTTTCTGTGTTCTCTCTGTTGCTCTGAGTTGTCTACTGTCTCTCTGCTTGATTGACAGGTCCATCCTGTTGGGTTCGAGAGGCCTGGACATCTTCCACATCTCCCAGCGTCTGGAGAGCTTGAGCGCGGCCACCACCTTCGAGCCACTGGAGCCAGTCAAGGACACGGACATTCAGGTACGGAGCCTGCATTTCTTCTGCCGTGCGCGAAGCAGCCCGTCACAAAAGTCCCATCACGGTCCTGCTACCCACAATGCACCTCGGGTGGGATGAGCGCAAGGCGGAGAACCGGTGGGCATCCGCAGGGGTTTGAGCCTACAGCCACTGGATGTCACGGTGAATGTTACCCACAGTGCCACCGAATGCTGGGGTTCCCTGTCCACCCACTCCTGCAGTGAGGGGTATTGCTGTAGTCCATGCTGGAACAGGCAGGAGGAGACTGCAGTCTTTGTGTGAAGTGTGCTGGGTCATATCCCGGTCAGCTTGGACCTCATGCTGTTCACATGATCACAAGTGGTTCCTCTAATTCCCATTTCCAGCCAAAATATGCATAAAAAAAAGAAAAGGGAAAAAAACGGATTCAAGTGGCTGTAACAGATAAGAACAGGACATCAAAAAACGCTTTAAAATGTTGTCTCCTCACTTAAGAGTTTTAACAAAATGCATTTTAAGACGTAACATATCATCGCAATATAGCCGTAACCCAGCACTGTTGGTCAATGGCGGCACCTTTTTTCAAGATACAAAAACCATCAATACTGGTTGTGCTCAGGTTTCAGGCGATTCTGCCGGTGCAGAAAAGTGTGCCTGAGATTGAAACGAACGAGCTGTGGTTTGGGTGTCGGGCGTTGGGGGGGGTCCTTGCCTCTTTGTGTCTTTTAGAGCATTATGTGGTCCTTCTCTACCGAGTGATTTGGTGTGAATTTATTGATGATAAATACTCCTTGTGAACTAATTAGCAACAGTGTGCAAAGAATTGAGGAATTCCAATCTAATGAAGGAAGATTGCCTGCTAGTTTTGGTTTCAAGTTCGATGAGGAAGAAAACGTGACAGAAAGATCTAGTGTCTGCACTGTGAACAAGCATTTTCATACTGCATCAGTATGTCAAGTTTTCATTACCATTCGAGAGCAAAGCATCCTCATAAATGTGAGCCAAAATATAAATGAAAATGACAGTGCGTGCGAATTGGCTTCATAGTTCAGGGTAAGAGTTCCAACTAACAATTTACCTTAATTATAGGCACTGGCTAACAGTTTAAATATACTAGCGACTGGCAACTAGGCTACTTTATGCAGAGCAGCACTGTTTTTCAATTGCTCAATTTTCGATGCTCAATTTGGCAAGCTTATGTGTTATTATCATTGTTTAAAACGCAACCATCTGCTATTTCTGGGCCTGATGAGACATAATGGAAACCGCATTTTTTAATTGGTTACGTCGAATAACCCGTTCAGTGGCTGAGCTCCATACTTTTGCACAGTTTTTTCTTTCTTTCACAGAAATCCATATTGTTAACTTCCATGTTAACCATAGACCAGGTTGAATTGCAAACCTGTTAAAATAGCACTGGAATGCGATTGTGACATTTATGAAATAGTAATGTGAACAAGGTTGTTCTTATCATTTGTCTGCTGCTGGCTTACAAATAAACATTTGACAACATGATAAAAAGTTAATGTTTAACTTGTTTAACGTTACCGTGTTAGTGAATACGATGGCTATCATCGCCGTTAGTATGATGTGACCCAAGCCATTCAAAGCCAAGTTATGTCATCACTGCCATCTACTGATCATTATCGGTATTGTTGTCATGTTGTACATCAAAAAGCATATGACTAATGCAGAGAAATAGTATTTTTCTTTTTATCGCATCTGGCCGGTTAATCCATCATTTAATTCATGAGGAAAAAAATAACAAATCTCAACTGACAACCCTAAAAAGCAATTCATGTATATGGATATATACTATATATGTACAATGCCCCTTTAAAGTCTACACCCAAAAACCCAAGTCTCAAAAATGTCACCTTTTGCTGCCTTACAGCCTGAAATTAAAACATTAAACCAGACCACTGTTTCTTTACACATTTTACCCTACTTCCAAGTGGAAAAAAACTAAACTCAAAATTTCTGAACATTCATAAAAAATAAAACTATAATACCTTGGATTGATAAGTCTACACCTCACTTATCATACCAATTGTAAACTAGCTCAGGGGTAACCCGTCACCTTTCAGATCACAAGCTAATTTGCCTCCACCTGTGTTCAATTGCAGTGATTCTGATTACTTTAGAAAAATAAAATAGCCAGTTGCAACTCTGAAGGAGCTACAGGACTTTATGGCAAAGAGTGGTCAATGTGTGCATGCATCAACAATACAGAAAGCTCTCCACAACTCTGCTCTGTATGGTAGGGTGGCAGGAATGAAGCCACTCATCCAAAAAGTCCCATTTGAGGTATGCGAAAAAAACATAGAAGATTCTGAAACTGTGTGGCAAAAAGTGTTGTGGTCACCAAGATATCATTTTTTTGCCCTTAATTCCAAACGTTACACTTGGTGAAAACCCAATACAGCACACCACCCAGAAAACACCATCCCTACTGTACAGAAACAAGAAACACTGACAAGACGCACCCCCATAACAGAATGCTGCCATTGTGGAGGCAGCAGCATTCTGTTATGGGGGTGTTTCTTGTCAGCAGGGTCCGAGGTACTTGTCAGGATAGAAGGGAAAATGGATGGAGCAAAATACAGAAAAATACTTGAAGAAAACCTGCTGCCCTCTGCAAGAAAATTGGGAAGGAGGCTCACCTTTCAGCATCAGGCAACGACCCAAAGCACACAGCTAAAGCAACAGTGGAGTGGCTAAAAAACAAGAAGGTGAATGTCCTTGAGTGGCCTAGTCAGAGCCCTGACCTAAATTCTATTGAAAACCTGTGGCAAGACTTGAAGAGTGCAGTCCATCGACGGTCCACATACAATCAGACGGAGTTTGAATAGTTCTGTAAAGAAGAATTATCGCCCAATCTAGGTGTGCAAAGCTGGTAGAGACGTCCAAACAAACTCATGGCTGTAATTCAAGCAAAGGGTGCTTCTACCAAGTACTAACTCAGCAGGGTGTAGACTCATCAATCAAAGTTATTCTACTTTTTCATTTTTAATTCATGTTTCAGTATTTTTCTGGTTTTTTTCATTTGGAGGTTGTAGGGTAAAATAAAGGTGGAAAAAGTGTGATTTAATGTTTCATATATACATTGCCGTGAAAAACTATTTGCCCCCTTCCTGATTTCCTCTATTTTTGCATATTTGTCACACTGAATGGTTTCAGATCTTCATACAAAATGTCTTGTGATCCATATTAGTTTAGAAAGGTTTTGCAGTTCGACTGCATTTTTGTCGTACGTGTGGTTTTGCATTGTCATAGTGAATTGTGCGGAACTGGAAGGTTCTATCCCCTCCCCCCACCTGCAAAGTACCATAGTCCATGAATTAGTGTCATATATTTAATCCCTGTGAAGCCTCACACTGCTACTAATCTAATCACCTGCAGTGTAAATCCACACATGGTGTGAGTGAAGGCCTGCCACTGGTTTTCAGAAGGGGCACAGTCATTGGTGGAAATGTTGGGTCTGCACTGCCCAGAATCACTTCAAGAAATAGGTCCTTAACTGGGCTACTCAAAAATAGTCTCAGGGTGTCCTCAGAGATGCCTGTATAAAATGGCCCTGGCTGCCCTCAGAGATGCCTGTAGAATGGACCCGTACAGTATGAGAAACTGTCCGTCAAATTGATCTGTGCAGACGCCTTTTCATCAGGTTAACGTGGTTACTTTTTTTTCTCGTTGTCATTTTGCAGCAGACCAGAGAGTCTTGCTGTGTTGCCTATTTTACTTTAAGAAGAGCAGGAAGGTACCATTGTAATCAGGCCTGTAGGTCAGTTAAAATTGTAGGGCAATTCAGTTTTGGACTTTAGTTGATTTGTCTCATGCTTACTCATGCCTACATTTCTTGGGTTTTATTATGGATAATCTGTCACAATACAGAGGGACATGCAATTCTATACTTCCGTTCCTATCAGCAGCCTATAAATTAAGTGTGTTATGTAATATAAGAGGCGTCAGGCTGTCACTTTAATTTGATCATAAATGGCTCTTGACGGCTGTCATCCACATCCCCATTGCTGAGAATTGCTCAGATTGACAGAAGCGTTTCCTGTCAGTGGTGATGCAGCAACATCTTTCTTCTTCTTCTGTGGTTTGAACAGCCGGTGCTCCAGGGGTCAGCAGATTGAGGGTTTGAGGGCGCGGTTCTGTTGTATCCCCGGCCCTGTTCCTCAAGGACGCGCGCCCCCCCCTCCCCCCGGCACCGTGGCGAGGCAGCATACCCCGGGAAGGTTTCCTAAATAACAAATGCACGCTTAACACAGAGGAACAACATTTAATCATTATTTACTGTGATTGAGTGTGAGAATCAGGTTGCGCTCCAACCTGCAAGAAGAAGAGGAGGAGGAGGAGGGGGAGAGAAAGGAAGGGAGAGATGAAGACCGATAAAGAGAGGGGTAGAGGGGAGAGAGAGAGAGAGAGAGAGATGCCGGAGCTGTGCTGATGTTTCTTTGTCTGCGCGTGGGGGGATGGTAAACGCATGCTAATGAGTTAATGGTAGCCCACAGCTGCTGCCAGCTCGCATTCGGGAAAACTGCTGATGTTTCTGCAAGTCGAGCCGGGGCCGAGCTCCCCTCTGAAACATCCCCCGTGTCCGTGAGCGGGAGAGAGAAAGAGGGAGTGAGGGAGAGGGAGGAAAAGAGAGGGACGAATAGCCACGCGAAAGCCATTTTGGCCACTGCAGTCTCTCGAGCTGAGCGCAGACCCGTCTCCCATCAGATTTGGTTTGATTGACAGCGACTGTCAGTAGGGTCTCGCCATGACACTTGCGGGGGGCGAGAGTGGAGTTAAAACGTCTGCGGACGGACGGACGGACAGCCTTACCCACATGCGGCTCAGCGTCGCATTTTTGGTGGACAGTGCGTCCGATTAACCGTCAGCTTCCTACATGTACCGCTTCAGGGTCGTCGTCATGTTTGGTTTCAGGATCATTATCAGCGTTTAATTAGTATTTTTAATGCGTCCGCCCACAGGCCTGACGACGGGAAAGCGGGATTAAGGAGCCGGCTGACTTTGCATTGTGGGGGAATTTTTCATGTTGGCGTGTGATTTATATTCCCGTGTAAGAAACGCCTGTGCTCCGTATATTAATTTCCGCCGATCTGCCCCGGTGCATTGTCTGTGATGTCAGACGGCGTGTCTGATGTGGGGGCGTGTGCTCGAGCCGTGGGACGTGACAAATATCACGGAGGGCCTTGAAGAGCGTAGGGAGTGAATTTGCATGCATATTGCTCCCATGCAGCCGAAGCCCCGCCCCTCCCTCCCCCTTCCCCTCCCCCGGCCCTCGGGCTGACCCTTGCCCTCAGCGCGGATGCGCGGCGGTTGAAGGGCGACCACGACGGTGTGGGAGGGAGGGTGGGGGCTTACTGGAAGTGCACTCATCCCCTGGCACTGACCGGCCAGTTTACTGGACGTGCTTAAGTGCCCAACGGTGGTCAATGCTCTCCGCCCTGTCCTCTTATACACTGTGGAGAGCCGTGTGTGTGTGTGTGTGTGTGTGCGTGCGTGCGTGCGTGCATGTCTGTGTTTGCCTGTGTGTGTGTGTGTGCATGGTTGTGGTATGTGTGTGCGCGCATCTTTTTGCTCTTACTACTTTGTCTGAAGTGATAGCCGTTCGGCAAACAATAACAAGCCAAAACAATATCTTACCATGGTCAAATGGGGGGTGGCGGCGTATAGTTAATTTTAGCACCCGGGCTGTTGCCATGGTGATCCACTGTTAGATCTATTGTCCAACAAAGAACAATGTTGTTCCATCCTTCGTTGTAACACATTTGTGCATTGCATCGCATTAGCATGAAATATGGTTTTGCTCCTTGTCGCTATCTGTCATTAGTAGAGTCGTGCAATGTACAGCGTGCCAGCTGTCTATACATTTGTGATTAAACCCGTGTTTGTAAGTGGCCTTTATATAGGGAGCATTTGAGGTGAGTACAGGGAGTTGAAGGTGTTTTTGAATAGCCTTAGGGGACCTATATGAATTAGACCGAGCCCAACCCTTGAGTTGAGATTGTACTGGGGGAAATGGGCACCCATGAGTTGTAATTGCACCCTGTGGGGGGGGGGGGGTGGGGTGTGTTTGTGTGTGTGTGTGTGTGTGTGTGTGTGTCACTGCATATCCCAGTGCTGGGCGATGTGTAAAAATGTAAGCTGTGTAATTTCCCCTAGATAAGTGCCTTGATTAAACTAATACATGAATATTTAAGGTTATGTAAGGTGTGTCTGTGTGTGTGCGCGCCCGTGTGTGATTCTGTGCGTGTGCATTTGTGCGTGCACGTGTGTGCTGGCCCTGAAAAGGCGTCGGCACTGCTCCCTCTGCGGGTATGTGTCCTTATTGGGCCTCAGAGCAGGCCAATCAGAGCAGCACAGCCCCGCCCCCACTGGCACTCTCCTCCTGTTCTGGTACTGAAATAAGAAAATTATTCTCACCATTATAAAAGCATAACTCTCATACTAATACACCTGCCATAGAAACGTGGGTCTGTAACATGCACATATATATATATATATATATATATATATATATATATATATATATGTGTGTGTGTGCATTTTTATGTACATATAAAATGTACAAAATCTAATTCCAGTCTCTAGTTTAACACATTTCATTGATTTTAAAAATGAGCGTGGATTTGTTCTCCATGGTCAAAGATGTCAGATCTGCAGCAGCGTGTGATATGTTTGTGAAAGGCACTCCGTGGCGATGCCTTGCTTTAAATTACTATCTGAAATTGATCGGGTCTCCAGGTCCTTTATGATGTTGACTGCAGTGAAAATGATGTGCTGTCAGACCATGCTCTGGTATGACACGAGCGCAAGACTGGAGACAAAGGAACCGCTGAACATTATCACCGCGCCTGAGCGTGTAAGACCGTGCCTGAGCGTGTAAGACCGTGCCTGAGCGTGTAAGACCGTGCCTGAGCGCGTAAGACCGTGCCTGAATGCGTATGACCGTGCCTGAGCGCGTATGACCGTGCCTGAGCGTGTAAGACCGTGCCTGAGCGTGTAAGACCGTGCCTGAGCGTGTAAGACCGTGCCTGAGCGTGTAAGACTGTGCCTGAACGCATATGACCGTGCCTGACCGCGTAAGACTGTGCCTGAACGCGTATGACCGTGCCTGACTGCGTAAGACTGTGCCTGAACGCATATGACCGTGCCTGACCGCGTAAGACTGTGCCTGAACGCATATGACCGTGCCTGACCGCGTAAGACTGTGCCTGAACGCGTATGACCGTGCCTGACTGCGTAAGACCGTGTCTGAGCGCGTAAGACCGTGTCTGAGCGCGTAAGACCGTGCGTGAGCGCGTAAGACCGTGCGTGAGCGCGTATGACTGTTCCTGAGCTCGTATGACCGTGCAAGACATGTCTGAACACGTAAGACCGTGCCTGAGCGTGTAAGACTGTGCCTGAGCGTGTAAGACTGTGCCTGAGCGTGTAAGACTGTGCCTGAGCGTGTAAGACTGTGCCTGAGCGTGTATGACCGTGCCTGAGCGTGTATGACCGTGCCTGAGCGTGTAAGACTGTGCCTGAGCGTGTAAGACTGTGCCTGAGCGTGTAAGACTGTGCCTGAGCGTGTAAGACTGTGCCTGAGCGTGTATGACCGTGCCTGAGCATGTATGACCGTGCCTGATTGCGTAAGACCGTGCCGGCACATGTAGGGTTCCCTGTTTGCCTGTGCGGCAGGGAGACTGCGGCCCGCCAGCTGTGGCAGGAGGAGGAGCGCAGCGTAGAGCAGAGACGAGAGATGGAGACGGAGCGAGAGAGAGATTGGAGAGGGAGAGATCAGAGTAGTGCGGTAAGATGGCGGAAGAGAGCAGCGTGGTTGAGGAGCACCGTCCTTTCTTTCTTTCCTTCCTCCCTCCCCCCTCCCTCACTCCCCCCCTCTCCCCGAGCAGTGGCAGACGCCGTAGGTTCCGGAAGCCTTCAGCGTGGCCTCGCGAGCGCAGACGGGCCTGCGCATCACCGCCCGGCCTGCGCAGCTCCGCAGCACTCTGCTCTGCTCATTAACTAAACATGATTCCTAAAAGGATTGATTATTAGCCCAATTTCAGGACAGGATGTCGGAAGTCATCAGGGGAAAGGGAAAAAGCCATTATCATAATTGCATTGCGCAAGGATATGTGTGTGTGGGGGGGGATTGGTGGAGGAAGGGAGAGGAAAGTGCGATCTTAAAAGAAGAAAAAAAAGAAGAAGAAATTAGTGAGCCTGTAAGATGAAGAATAAGAAGAGCAGGATGAGACAGATGGGGGCGGGGGGTGGATGGAGAGAGAGAGAGAGAGAGAGAGAAAGCATCACAGTTGAATAATCCCATCCTTCCTTCTCCTCGAATCCCCCCACCGCCCCCTTCCTGAGTCTGAGGAGCGAGATGGTACAGTCCGCCTCCCAACAATAAAACGACCCGCGGTAACCCCTCGTGTGGCACACATCTTACTGGGCTCAGACCAGTGGCCCCATTATGGAAGGACGGGGACGGCAGCGCCGGGCCGGGCGGGGTCCGGACCTGCCGGTCCGGTCCAGCCTCTCCACTTCGGGAGCGCGAGACGACGGGGGAGTACAGCAACTTCGCCCGGCTCCGGCGAGCCAGCTCCTCTCCTCTCCTCTCCTCTCCTCCTCTCCCGTCTCTCCCTCGCTGACAGGCTGAGCAGCTCTCCCCCTCCCCGGCACACAGCCGCCGGCACGGCGTGAGTATCGCCGCCACGCGTCCGCGCTCGTCCGTCTGTCTGTCTGTCCGTACGCGCGCTCCCATCCTATCTTTTGTTCGCCTCTCCTCTTCCCCCTCGCTCCCTTTTCCGCCTCCCGTCGCGATCCCGCTGTCCGTCCGCTCCGACGCTGGGTGTCAGCCACTTTGTGGGAGAGAGACGATGGCGCCGGCGTCGGTGATTGATGCCGAACGTTATCTACGGCTGCCCTGGAACTCGGGGCGGGGGGGGAAGGGTGGAGTTTCCCCCCCATTCATAGTCGTGGTTCACCGTGCACACGGAGGAGAGTATGAGAGGGGTGACAGCCACACAGGAGACCGCCGCCCTGCCGGGTCACTCCCTGGCAAGCCGGTACGGAACCGTAGAGCGCCGCTGTACAATGCTAGAGCCGTGGACCTGAACAGTCGGAGCTTTGATTGGCCGGATAGTCGTGGAGCTCGCGCCGGGCTCCGTTGGTCTCTGTGTTGTTTAGTGTGTGAGTATGTGCGTGTGTGTGTGTGTGCGCGTCAGATATGTATGGTGTGGAGCTGTTTTATTCAGGTCTGAATAGCTGTTAGGAGAGGGCGTACAGGGACAAGGATGGTTTCGTCTTTCGAATCGAGAGCTGTGCTTTTTTTCTTTCTTCCCCATTGTGGCTTCTAACCATCTATATCTGACGTCGTAAGTGGCTGTGCGTGTGTGTCACATGCTGTAGGTTTTGTCATGTGTGTGTGGGGTTTTTTCTTCTTCTTTTGAGTTGAGTTGCAGTAGTGCCAGTACAGACGCATGCGTGCGCGTATGTGCTGGCGCCGCTGTTAAGCTTTGCCACGTTTTAAAGAAAGCCACAGAAACGTCTCCTCAGGTCCGAAAGGGGTTTATTCTGTGCACTTCGCCCCAGAACGAGAAACACGCCGAGAGCAGCGGGGTAGTCGGAAGGTTCCAGAACAACGGGCGAGCTGCCGGTTCACAATGTGGGGTAATTTTCCCCAGGTTTTTCGCTCGGAACTATCTTGCGACGTACGAGCAATTATCGGCGGCGGTGAAATTAGACGGGCGTGCTATTAGCGATTACACCCCGGCGGGTTGAGTGAACGTGAAGGTGTGCGGAGTGCCGAGAAAATTAACGAGAGTCTATTCAAATTAAATGTGTTTGTTTGTTACAGCGGGGTTGTTTTTTGTTTGGTTTTTCCGGACCGCCGAGGTTGGCGTACGGCGTTCATCTTTTAGCTCGCCGCTGCCCAGGCGCAATTTGCTGTCGTTGAGATGCCTGGGAAATGGATGCCTGCACCTTCATGATAAAAGATGAGTCTCTGGATGCTGTAGGGTGGAGAAGCGGCTCGAGTTAAAACGTCTCCGTCGTTGGCTCCCGGGGCGTTAACTGGGTTGAACCTGTTTTCTTGGGGGCGCTCTTCTTGCATTGGAGGGTGAAATGCCCATGACTGAGCAATGTCGAACGAGACCGCGGGGACCACGCCAATTTAAACAGTCCGCTGCCTCTGCTCTTAAGTGTCCCAACCCTTAGTCAACCCAACCCCCGCCCCCGCCCCGGTCTCGTGTTCTCCCTCTAATGGAAGTTTTCAGGAGGGGCGGGGCTGAGACGTATGTGACAGGTGTCAATCAATGTCAATGTCTGACAAGCCCGCCCCTCTCCTTAGTGAGTGATGTGTGGGGGGCGGGGCTTGGGCCGGAGAGCGTGTGTGTGTGCGGGGGGGGTCAGCTGAATGGAGGCGGTGGCAGCCTCGGTGCGTGGGTGGGGGATGGGAGCCGTCGCCGGGCTTCGGTCCAGCGGCGGCGATGATGGGCGTGGGCCTGCCTCCGTGGGCTTGGCGCCGCATAACGAGGGTCTTCACCGTGATGTAAAGAGGAGGCGTGATGCAAGCGCCACGTCCTCCTGCCGCTCGGCTTTTGTTCTTTGTCGGTGTGTCTTAGGCTGCTGTGTTGGCCGTTCAGGTTTGGTTTCAGGTGAATCGGCGAGTTGAGGTGGTGGGGGGCTTCACCTCGGTGGTGGATTGAGGCCTGGAAAATTTGCTGACCCACACACACACACACACACACATGTGCTCACACGCACACGTTCAAAGAACACGCGTACATACTCAGAACAAGCGCCGGTGCGCGCGCATGCACACGCACACGCACACACGCGCACATGTGTGAGGAGCGGTGGGTTGGTGGTGCCAGCGTGTGTCTGGGCTCGGGGGCAGACTCTGTCCTCCTCCCCTGCGAGACGCTTCTCTCCCTCGCTCTCAGCCCGGGAGGGGGGTGGAGACCGCTGTGTCAGCTCTGGGCAGCGTGTCTTTAATTAGCCCCGGCGCATGTTCTGTGTTTGAGTGGAGTGGGAGACATGGCTGCTATTTGTCTGTC